>JAQIUQ010003425.1:0-382500 GCA_030378365.1 Hybognathus amarus
TTGGAACTGAGCCCTTTAAAACTGCACTCACACTGTGATTTTTACCCTGAAAGGTATGTCATCCAGCTAATATTAGTTCCGTTCCTCTCAATTCTTATTTTTGCCCAGAGGAATCAAGATGAACATGGCTTCCAGTTCGAACTTTGTCCATGAGCGTTAACTAAAACTAAGAAAGTGAAGCTCTAATTTAATGGGTACGCCCCCCCTTCGGGTTTCAATGAATGACTTACTCGGCACACTGCAGGGGGTGGAGCCGGTTTGGGGCCACGCCAGTTTTCACAGGATGGTAGGGGAAGATGATTGAGTTCATTAGGAACTCATCCCTGATTCAGGGCCGGGTTAGGGACTATTAGACCGATCAGGGATGGGTTTCCCTAATGAATATTGATGAGCTCTCCCACCATTCTGTGAAAAAATATCGCGGCACGGCCCGTCACTTGGCGGGCCCCGTCCAGGCAAATCCAGAAATATTTTTAGTTTATTTTGTATTATTCAAATGTATTTAAAGTAAATTAATATGTAGTACCCCAGTTGACTGTTGACTTCCAAAAGGGAACTGTTAAACAACTATAGAGAGTCCCTCCGGAAATTGTCAGTCGCCAGGGTTGCTGGACGAGGATGCCTGCAATCCTGTGCCACAATAGCTGAAACAACTTCTATATTTGTAGAGTTGAGGACAGTGCTGGACTGCCTTCATCTACGAAAAGTCCACACAGCCAGAATTCTTTGTAATTATTAACCACAAGAAGAAAGTCAGTCAGGCTGGCGTTGCCTTCTCTCCCTTCCATAATTTACTATGCTGTAACTGCGATATTATTAGTATTAGCTTACTTTACTTTTGGGTGAACCGCTCACTGCTGATTAGCTGAACAAGACAGGTTATTGTCACTTAATAAAGCCTTCAAAGTCTCTCGTCGGTTGTAACACTATGATTTGCCCCTAAACACAGTTTTGCAGTTTGTTTATTAATTTTTCTACATTCTAAGGTTAATTATTATTGAAGTTATTTTTTTTTCTATGAAAAACTATAGGCCTGCTCACATTTTCATGCCCCAATTAAAATTAAATTTCCGCCACGCCCGATGCAATTTCAACCCGGGGATATCACACTCAATAAGAAATCACCGCCAGAGGTGTAAGTTAGTGAAAAAGTACGGGCAAAACTATAAATTCTGGCTACGACTACGTGAGCCACTGCCTATCGGTGTACTAATCCGTAATATTGCTATAGAATTTATTAAAGCCTTTTCACTCAACATCTGAGTAAAAAAAGTTGTTGGACTTATTTTGTGTGTTATTCTGAAAATATCTCATCAATGTTCAATCAGCTCCCACAATTTATCATTATTTTAATATATTATTAGGGTATCCCCCTCACCCAATATTATTAAATGTATGTTCATCTTTCATTTTAAACTCAAATTGATCAATAATAATTACATTCTATTTCCAAATAATAAGACACTATGTTAGACATGTTACCCTAGGGGTCGAATCGAAATTAACTATTTAGCAAATCATCACCTAAATTATTGCATAAAATAATGTTATGAAAATTTATTTTAAATTTACATAATAAACTTGGAAGAACTACTTTCAAACATTTAAATATTAAACCGCCAGTAGGCTAATGGGTTGCCCGAAGAGTACAGCCATCGTATCATTCATTCAAACCCGTTTTGCCCATAAACCGCTTATCATTTCAAATGCAAATACAGATGTTTAGGTTGCATTTGAATCTTTTGACTTGAATCAGTTTGCTCGCCAAAATGCCTCAATCATTCAGAATGAAAATGCAGTGTTCCGTAGATGCGCGGTTCTGCTATGATTTTGTTCGGAACTATTTTTGCTGTGCAAAACAGAACAAAAACACCAGTATTTTGCATGAATAAGTGTATTAATTTTTACTGTTTATTGAACTGTTGTAGGAAATCAATGTCACATTTCAGTTCTGTAGCCCGGTGTTCCAGGAGATTGAGTGTCGTTCGGACATGTTAGAATTATAAAATGATTTAGATTTTTATAGCAGAGCCCATGTTGTTAACTGAGAGTGTGTGTCTAGCCTGATTTGTAGTGATGTATGTTTTTAGACGGTTGGTCGAGACCACTTTAATCGGGCGGTTTTTGGCTTTACCGGGTCTTGTCACGGCTTGACGGTCTTTGGTCTCGCTTGGTCAATTTTTTGGTTCTTAGGTCCTGTCTGAGACTTGACATACTGGTTGGATTTAGCATTTACAATACTACAAGATCCAATTGAATTTATATCCCGCAAAATATTATAGGTTGTTGCCCTGTCCCTTTTTACGAAGACACGCACACGAAAAAACATGATCGGAATCGGACGAGCACTTCTATCACTCGATTTCAAAAACATATCAGACACTATGGGTTTCAACCATAGGGTTTGAACTTTTATTTATATTTTTAACGACAACTGAATGACGCAAATGCGCGCGCGCGCGCGCGCGCGTGTAACCAATAGCGACTCGAACTTTCTTCTCCTAAGCTTATTATTTCGTTTTTAAAAATACATAAATATTTAAAAAAACACATATCATGTAACACTTATTGTATTAGTATTTTAAGTAAAACATATCAGTGACATGGATAGGTTTTAACTTTATTTCGGGTATAGACTGATAATTGTATCACATATTTATTATAAACCCACATATCCGTTGTGTTGTCATTTAAAACATGCACGTTTCAGGTATCGCATTCTTCCAAGGTATAAGTACTACAAAATATGTTTTCCCGCAAAATGTGGATTCTGTAAAAAATTCACAAAACCGGAAACTTTTGATAAAGTTGCATAATTGCATTCATTTGACTTTTAAATTGTAGATAATAGACCTGCAATAAAAAAATCAAGTTACTTAGCTTCAACAACTTTAGTCTCATTTTTTTGGGTTTCTCAGTCTTGGAACTTGGTCTGCTGGTTGTCAGGCTTGTGTTGGTTTTTTTGTTTAGGCGGTCTTGACTATAAGTTGATTGTCAGCTGGGCCTTGAAACCAAATAGTGCAACTTTAAATCGTTGAGACAGTTGACAACACTGACAGTAATGCAGCGCAATCTCCCGACCTATGAAACTATAATTAGCAATGAAACTAAAATGACACAAGCTTAATCTTAACGTCTTAGGAACTGAGGAGATGAGAGGTGAGAAAAATTATAGCTTGTTTCACTGACGACAAAAATCAATATGAGGCAATGTAGCCTAATTTTTATAGCACTATAACACACTCAAATGCCTATGTTTGTCGCTTTTGGTAGCCCAAATTCAATTAACCACAAAAGTCTTTATTTGCGTGCCAAAAGTTGTCTGTTCATAGGGAAAACACAAGAAATGGACAGAAAATATTGTAAAAAATGCCTGAAGGAATACTTGCCCCTGCCGGTTTGGAGGAGCTGAAAATGGGAAAATATTACATTGTACAGTGCAGTGATCACTTTGCCAATGTGTTAGGAATTATTGCCGCTGCTTATAATTACATTATTTAGGTAATTTTTAAAATAATATATGTGCGCTTTGTGTACCACTATTTTCGTTCTGTAAGTCTAAGCATGTCTGTAGCGTTGCAATTGGTGTATCTTGACAACTTCAAAAGATTGGACAATTTTGGAAATTAAACTCTAATTAGACTGACATTTATTAGTATTGGTTACCCAGATTTGTAAGAATTGCATTCAATAACCAGACCAGACATTGGGCAAGTTATTACAATTGACTGAACAGCAATGGCGATAGCTTGTGTTGAAGATGGCGCGCCGGTTGCCAAGCTTGCAAATCACTGTATTTTTTTCATGTACTTAGAAGCAGCGAAAGAATGCTGTGCTCATTTTAAAGAAAAGCAAACAGATTTTAAGTTTAGACGCTTGATTTAACAGCGAACTAAATGAATTATTGCCTAGTGCGGAATTTACCAATTTTGTATTAGGTGTACAACTTTCTCCCAACTTTCATACACAAATTTTGCAAGCTGCTAAATAAAGGATAGCAAAACATCAGGAACGATTATGGGCTATATGATTATAATCAGAGCATGTGCATGTAAGTGTTTATATTAGGTTATTAGAGACTTAAAGAGCACAGACCTATGCAAGGAGGTGCATGTGAAACACCTTGTAAAAAATACTTTCCTTTTTCAATAAAAGTATTGAAGAAAGTATTGGTTTAATAGCTCAGGTATTTTAAAAAACAACTTTGGTATCGCGACAACATTAGTCTGTAAGAATGAGTTAGTTGCTGAGATACCCACATTTCAACTGAAAATCAATTCAAAAATTGGTTTTCTTCTTAACTTAGGACATGTTTCTATTTCTGTTTATATATTTTGTAATACTTGTTAAAAAGAGTACAGACGGATTTTCTTTGATCTCATCATTGCACCTTGCCCCTCCATCTACGTTTTTTTTTTACAATCACGTGACTGTACATCATTGCAGGTGGGACGCACTTTGGAGGCGGGCAGATCATTTCGTATATTGGCTTGTGACACCTGTTTATTACTAAAAATTTTGAAGTAAATATACATTAATGAGCATATTTTCGAAGACTGAATGTTTTAGTAGGGATTATTTTTCAAAAAAAAATATATATCAAATATTTTTGGGCTCATAAAAATCAGATTTTGCTGATTTAAATTAGTTTAATCAAAGAATTGTCAAGTTTCTTTTTTTTCTCATTTCTGGACTTACACAATATATACAAAGCTTACAACAGAGTAAATTAAAATTTCTTTTAGTTTAAAACATTAAACATAGGGCCTGATGTGTAACCAAAAGATCAAAAAACATCATTAAAAAGCACCTAGTGATTCGAAAACCTAATAAAGCAATTCAGATCGCACTAGTCTCAGCAAATTATCTATTATTGGGTTTATTGTTTCAATTGCCGATGTTGAGAAAAGATATATTTGAAAATCGCCATCAGGGTTGTTGGACACTTTACGTCTTGAGCCATAAGACTGTGCACAGACGTTTCAGAGCAAAGAGAATCGATTTTTGTTTTCTAGTTTGTTAATTCTTAGGATTCGACTCAATGCATTATGGTGAGCAAAAGCAAAATTCCAACAGATTTTTCGAAATAATATATTCAATATTCGAACATTTTTGCGCACATCCCTAGTTTTTAGCTAAAGAATAAACAAAAGTTACACAGTGTACATTTTTAACTTTAAAAAATGGCACTTGACTTACTATACCCCTGGAATTTGGAACCGATATTGCTTCTCGATCTTTTGCTTTTTTTTTTTTTTTTTTGATTGTGCTTTAAAGTTTTAGCCTATCAGGCGCAAAAGACCTCGATTGCCATTGATTGCCAGACAGAGTTTACCCTTTGTCACCGAACAAAAACAGCAGTAAACTTAATTAAAAAATTGTTACGTTCTTAATAAAGAAACATTTTGAGAGGACATACGCGCGGCTTGTACTGTCAGCTAGTCAGCGCTAGCTGGATAAACACCGGACTTGTTCTGCATTTTTTTTATTAGGCCCTTTCCAAACCGATTAAATAAGCAGTCGTGGTACGTCACAATTTTCTGATCATGTAAGAACCTTCACTCCCTGCACTGAGACACAAAGGAATCAGGATTTAGAGGACATCAAAATATACAATTGTTCAATTTATTCATCTTTAAAAATGAAAATTCATGTTAAAGACTAAGCACGGAAGGGCAATTTATAATCCTTTGGCATGTTCATCGTAGTCTGGTAGTGCCGAGGCTTTTGTTGATGTTCTTTGCAATGCTCTTGCACAGCAATATCACTAAAGATGCGGCCGAACATATAAACAGAAAGTTGTAATGAATGTTAATTTGTCATTTATTACAGCTGAGAAAGTGTTATTAAAAATGAACAGATTTAGAATTATTATTATTATTTGTTTAATTTCCCACATACGTTGAATTAATAGTTTATGAATGCTCAGGTTGATTATTTACCGTTGTACGATCAATCACCAAACGATTAATATATTGTAGAAAGACGGATCAGTTAATGTACATTCGTATCACGCTGGTTCAAAATGTATGCAGATGTCTTGTCACCACTACTAAACTACCTGGTACGAGACAAACAAATGTGTTGATCTAAATACAAAATTCCGTCACTGAAAACTTAGGTGTGACTATCACATGTCATTGAAACACAGCTTACTGGTCGCTATTGCATCAGCAGCCCACGAAATTGCTCTGTAACTTTTCAACGTCTTGGTCGTCTAGCCCATGCAACACACTTTCAATGAAAACTGACGGCATCTCGATCGGAAATATTCTGGAAACCATAAAATTGAATATTTGAATATTTGCCGATTTAAATTATGTTTACGAATTGACAAACTTATTTTTAAGTTTTTTTATGTTTTTGTCACGATTTCTTGTAACAAGCTTACAATTTAGGCAATACACAACAAGCTTACAAATAGTAATTGAAAGTTTTCTTTTAGTTGAAAATATTAAACAGTAGGCCTATAGAGTAAACAAAAAAAAAAAAAAAAATATATATATATATATATATATATATATATATATATATATATATATATATATAAACATTATTAAAAGAATGTTAGTAGCTTGCCGAGTGAACTCAATAAGATTGTGTCAGATATTCACAGAATGGACACATACATATGAGTCACAAATGACTGATTATCACGTTTATATTGTTTTACGGCCCACGTCGAGAAAAACAATAAGATTGTTACATGCAGGTTGCCCCAGCATGTTGAGCTGAGCAAAGATGCTGTCAGATACGGTCTTCACAGACACAAAGAGAAAATGGTGTTTCTAACACTTTGCATTTTCTGTTTAAAATCGGTTTTTAAATTGAAAAACTAATGTCAAAAATCATTTTGCTATTAGATAACGTCTTTGTATCATGTTGGTTCAGTGCCTTTGCCTACACCTTGTGATGCACGAACAGTCGTTGTAACCGTTCATGTATTTTCATGGGTGATGATATTATAACTCAGATTAATTATATCAAAAGTAATTTTTTTTTTTGCCTTTTGTATCCTTTTTCAGTTTAATTCCAATTGACGAACAACATTATGTGATCAAAATACAGACAACTTGTAAACACACTCGATAGCCACATATTTAATTGTAAACTGTCAGTTTAAATTTGAGGATCTTACTGAAATCAGTAGATATTCAAAATTCGAACAGTATTTTATATTTCGTAAATAATACTCACATATTCAAAATATTCAAATATTTGTGTATATCCCTATTTTATAATCCTTTATCCCCCAGTTCCACCGGTAGCCATAACGTTTCACTACCCTATATGTATAGAAATTTATTTACATGCTCACTGTCAGTACGTTGTCTGCAGTAGGACAACAATATAATCAACATCAGAATTGCACATTTTCATTATACCAAATAATTAAAGATACATTAACATTTTTGTATTAAACATAAAAAAACAAGAATTTTTTTATTATAGTACTAACTTTTGACACTAAAATCCAACTGAACAACATAAATAAAAGTGGTTTTAGAAAAAAAACCTGAGCTCAGCTTGTTATTTTTCCCAAAAATTGCAATCATTGGGACAATTGATCAGAATCGGGGGATGAGATGAGACCGTCAGTCAGACGCACATCATCATCTCTTTGCGGACAATCGGATTCCGAAAAGGTGGAGATTTCTGTGATTTAATCGGGTTCAACTGCATGTAGATATTGCAACATTTCTTTTCTTTGAGTACCTAAATTGCTTTTATCAACGAGTTACTCGACGTTGTAGTGAACCTCAGTAATCAATAGTTATTATCACCACAATTCTTGGTGTGATAGTTAATTTGTAGACTTTTGAGCAGAACTTTTATTATTGACTGAAAACTAAACTATTTGCGATGGAGAAATTTATCCAGGTTTTGGTATTCAGGTAGGATGGTATTTGAGTTTATTCAATTTATGACGACTTGTATAGGATGCCCCATAATTGGCAACTTTAACCAGTATTCTTGTATTCCCTTCCTTTTTCGGTGTTTTTTTTTTAAGAATTAAGAACATAATTAACTTTATATTTTGAAATGTAAAAAAAGGTACTCTCTACCAATGAAGAAAAAAAATCTATTTTGCTCAGCGTGAACTTTGCTACCGTTTCACAAAAGCAATAGGACATAGTGAAACACAATATACCTACCAATAGACAAGTCACAGTGTTTAATTTTTAATGATGAACATTACTTTTTAGAACACTTTTTGCCCGTAAATAAATCAAATTAAATGTAAAATAGCACCTGTAGAGTTTATCAGATATATTAATGTTAAATGTAAAGTTCCTCATTCAAGAGCTGTGAGTCTTGCCTTTCGGCAAACTTTGATTTGATGAGGGAGAACTTGACTCAGAGGTGCGTTGAAGACCGATTGCGGGATGACAGAGCCCAAACACTATTCATTTCCCCCTATTGTTTATTCATTTAAGATAATTGTGTTTAGTGAATCTTGTGATTTTGACATTTTTATGCATATTTGATAGTCAGGCACATGAAGCCCAAGCTAGACTCTTGTCTGTTACTGTCCGTTTCGTGCGTGCACCACCTTGTGAGCGTCCAGCCGCTCCTTATCAAAAAATGCCTATTAAAAACACAAAAACCTGCGCAAGAGACGCTGTTCACAAGGCGTTGCGCGCACCGAAACGGACTGTAACAAGACAAGAAGAGTATAGCCTACTTTGGGCTTCTGTGTGTCCTGAAACTATCAAATATGCATAAAAATGTCAAAATGATCAGCTCTGAGATTCACTTAAACACAATTATGTCTTAAATGGAAGTAAACAATAGGGAGAAAATGATATGTGCTTCAGTTACCTATTAGATTGCGCAATTGGTCTTAAAGGGCAGCAGTCTAATAAACCTGCACGATTCAGCCATTAATGCAAATCAAACAACAAAAGGCATAGAGAAAATCACTCACAGCTCTTTGAATGAGTAAACTTTAGATTTAATAAGCATTAATCTATCTATGATAAACTATACAGTGCTACTTTTACATTTGATTACTAAATTTGATTTATTTTCAGACGGAAAATATTACCTAAAAAGTAATGTTAGTAGACCTTCCTGAAATTAAAGCACTGTGTATATAATTTGTATCTTTCGATTAATTGTATCCTTGTGTTTGTACTTATGTCCTATCTTTTGTATATAAAACAATAAAAGCCTGCACACTGCGGCATAACAAATAGATTTTTTTTTCTTCATTTGGTAGAGCATTACTTTTTTTTTACCTTTTTTTACATTTCAAAATATAAAGTTAATTATGTTCTTAATTCTTTAAAAAAAAACACCAAAAAGAAACGATAAGAATACTGTTAAAGTACCGTATCGATAAGCAGTATCGGTAAGAGTAGTAATACTCCGATAAAATTTTAAACGATACCCATCCCTACCCCTGACCCCGCCCCTAAACCTACCCATCACGTAGGTTCACATGGATTTCAGTGCAAACTAAACTAACGAACCTGCTCAAAAGTGCTGAACGTAAGCTATCCACACCAACACATTTGGTCAAACATAGGCTACTTAGATTACTAAGGTAACACTAAGACATAAAGTAACTGGTTGATAAAGCGTAATTTCCTGTCGAGAAAAATGTTGCAAGCTCTGCATGCAGCTTGAACCCAATTAAATCACAGAAATCTCCACCTTTCAAAATACTGATCGATTGTAACTTGCCGAGGGGTGGCGTGTGCACGACCTGTGACTGACAGTCTGATCTCACATCCCCCTGCGCTGATTGGACCCGATGAACTGGGAGCGGTGGATTTTTGCAAAACAAATAACAAGCTCTCCAAGCATTAGAAGCTCAGGTTTTTTTTCTAAAACCACTTTATTTATGTTGTTCAGTTGGATTTTAGTGTCGATTTCACTGCTATCATAATAAAAAAATTCTTGTTTTTTTATGTTTAATACAAATGTTTAATGTATCTTTAATGTATTTGGTCTGAGTGGAATAGATTTGCTACCGCTGCTGATGTTGATTATTGTTGTTGCTACTGCAGAGCAACATTGCTGTGACAGTGAGCATGTAAGAAATGATGCTGCTGCACATATAGGATACATGAAATAACCCCTGTGGCAGATCTATACAGGTGGAGCTGGGGATGAAGGAGGGTTTCTGATAGGGATGTGCACGAATATTTGAATATTCGATATGTAATTATTATTCGAAATATAAAATACTATTCGAATTTTGAATACGTTGCTTTGCTGGCCGTAAATGCAGTGAGTCCATGATAAATCCTAGAACTAACTCGCAGTTACAATTAAATGCACTGGATGGCACTGTGGAGTGTGTTTACAAGTTGTCTGTATTTGATCACATAATGTTGTCGTCTGCCTCGCGAAGTTTGGAATTAACGTTACTTGAAAAGGATCTTACTAAAACGGAATTACTTTTGATCAAATTAATTAATTAATCTGAGTTATGATATCATCACCATGAGAAATCACATGAAATCCAAACAGTCGAGTCAGGAAATACAGCTGTTCATCATTGCATCACAACTGTAGGTAAGCTGCAAGCTGGACCTCGCATAATCAAAGATGTTAACTTATCTCAATAGCAAAATGATTTTGAGACATACTTATTTTAAGTTTCCGTTAGGGAGACGGTTTAAGAACAGAAAATGCAAAGTGCTGTTAGAAACACCGTTTCTTTGTGTCTCTGAAACGTCTGTCAGCGCAGCGTCTTTCTCACTCGAGCATAAGTGCTGGCGCCGCCCCCTGCATGTAACGTTAGATATTATTGTTTTTCTCAACATAAACGTGAACAGATAAACATGATAATCAGCCATTTGCTACTCGTGTGTATGTGTGTACGCTCTGTACGATATCTGACACAATCTGCTTTATTAGGGGGTTTTTTTCGCTCGCGCTGTGAGCATTCTTTTAGAGTGTTTATATATATATATATATATATATATATATATATATATATATATATATATATAGTATTTTTTTTTTTTTGTTTACTCATAGGCCTACTGTTTAATATTTTCAACTAAAAGAAAACTTTAATTACTATTGTAAGCTTGTTGTGTATTGCCTAATTGTAAGCTTGTACAAGAAAATGGTGACAAAAACATAAAAAAACTTAAAAATAACTGTCTTTTTGTAAACATAATTTAAATAAATCAATATTTGAATATTTCTATTTTTATGAGCCCGAATATTTGAACTACATATTTTAGAAAAATGCCCATCCCTAGTTTCTGAAAGTGTGTTGCATGAGACTGCTATCAGCAAACAATGCCAAGCATTTGAAAAGTTAAGAAGCAAGTTCATAGGCTGCTGATGCAATAGCAACCAGTCAGCTGTGCTATTTAGATGACATGTGATAGCTAGCAAATCGAGTTGCCTATCAGCCTGCGCCATCTCGAGTTTCATGACAGAACTTTGTATTTAGATCAACACATTTGTTTGTCTCATTACCAGGTAGTTCATAGTAGTGGTGAACATGACAAGGACATCTGCATACATTTAAACCACATAGAACTCATACAAATGTACATTAACTGATCCATCTTCTCGCATCTGTCAGGTGGTTTGATAAATCCTTCACTTTGATCGTCTACAAGAACGGTAAAATGGGCGTCAACACTGAGCATTCATGGGCGGACTCCCCTATCATTGGACATATGTGGGAGGTAAACAAATAATAATAATAATTCTAAATATATTTCATTTTTAAATGACACTTATCAGCTGTAATAAATAACAATAACATCCATTACAACTTTCTGTTTAGTATGTTTCGGCCACAGATTGTTTCCACCTGGGATATACTGCAGAGGGACATTGCAAAGGAGACAATCAACAAAAGCCTGGCGCCCCCTGACCAGACTACAATGGACATTCTAAAAGCGGTATGAATTACCCTTCCATCTTAGGTCTTGACATGGATTTTCATTTTAAAGATGAATAAATTGAACAAATTTAAATTGTATGCTTGATGATTTATTATAAATCCTGATTAAAGTTCCTTGTGTCTCTCAGTGCCAGGAAGATTATTGCAAGGTTCTTACATGATTGCCAAGGGAATTGCTACGATGTGGACTTCCACGACTGCTTATTTAAAATGAGTTTGGAAAGGGCCTGATAAAGAAAATGCAGAACAAGTCCGGATGCTTTCATCCAGCTAGCACTGCAACTAGCTCAATACAGGGTACAAGCCACACATATGTCCCTCTGCAAAAATGTTTCTCTTTATTAAGAACATAACGTTCAATTAAGTTTACTGCTGTTTTTGTTGGTGTAGGACAAGGGTGAATTCTGTCTGACGTATGAATCATCCATGACACGCATGTTCCGCGAGGGCCGGACGGAAACTCGCTCCTTGCACCTGCTAGTCCTCAGCGTTTGTAAAAGCAATGGACGACGAGAGCAAAACGGTGAGAGCAATATATATATATATACAGAGACCCAACCCAGGGGTCATATTTAAGTAAGTGCCATTTTAAAAAGTTAAAATTAAAGCTACACTGTGTAACTCTTTTAGTTTATTCTTAGCTAAAAACTAGGGATGTGCACGAATATTAGAATTTTCGAAAATATCCGATATGTAATTATTATTCGAAAAATAAAATACTATTCGAATTTTGCTTTGCTGGCCATAAATGCATTGAGTCCACTGACAAATCCTGAGAACGTAGAACAAAGTGCTGTTAGAAACACCGTTCTTTGTGTCTCTGAAACGTCTGTCAGTGCAGCGTCTTTTATCACTCGAGCATAAAGTGTTGGCGGCGCCCCTGAATGTAACGTTAGATATGATTGTTTTTCTCAACATAAACCGTGAAACAATATAAACCACGATAATCAATAATTTGCTGACTCGTGTGTATGTGTGTACGTTCTGTACGATATCTGACACAATCTGCTTTATTAGGGTTTTTTTTCGATCGCGCTGCTTGAGCATGCTTTTAATAATGCTTTTTGAATATTTTTGGTTTACACATAGGCCTACTGTTTAATGTTTTCAACTAAAAGAAAACTTAAATTACTATTGTAAGCTTGTTGTATTGCCTAATTGTAAGCCTGTCCAGAAATGGTGACAAAAATGTAAAAAAAAAAGAAAGTAAAACCTTAAATAACGTACTTTTTCGATTAAACATAATTTAATAAACGAATATTCGACTTTTATGAGCCCGAATATTTGATTGCAATATTTTTGAAAAATGCCCATCCCTACTAAAAACACTTAGTTCTTTCAAAAATATATGTGCTCATTAATGTATATTTACTTCGTTCTAGTAATAAACAGGGATGTAGCGCCGTTTACGCACCTTCCAAATTCAGAAATAGCGTTTACCCACCTCCAAAGTGCATTCATCCACCTCTCAATAGGTGTTTTGCAGTCACGTGATTGTGTTTACGCCGGACTGCAGATGGAGGGCAAGGAGTGAAGAGTGCAATGGATGAGATGGAGGAAAATCCGTACTGTACTACTTTAGACGCTATTACAAGAGAAATATATAAACAGAAAATCGAAACATATGTTGTACGTGTATCTTTAAGTTAAGAAGAGGACCGATTTTCAACTGAATTGAGAGATTTGCCTGCCATCGAGGCTGTAGATATCAGCAACTAACTCGTCTTACAGACTAGTGTTGTCATCAATAATCAAACTCATCTGTTTCGATACCGATACCAAGTCAAGTATTGCGTATTCCAGACTTTTTCTAGACTTTTCCTGAAAAGGAAAAGTATTTTTTACAAGGTGTTTCACATGCACCCCCTCCTTTGCATAGGTCTGTGCTCTTTAATGCTGTAATAACCTAATATAAATAAATCACTTACATGCACATGCTCTGATTATAATCATATAGCCCATAGATCATTTTGCTGATGTTTTGTATCCTTTATTTTAGCAGCTTGCAAATTATTTATGCTATCTATGAAAGTTGGGGGGAAAGTTGTACACCTAATACAAAAATAAATTAAACATCTCCAGTTAACTAGCAGATAATTCATTTAGTTCGCTATTAAATAAGACATCTAAAGCTAAAATCTGTTGTTTTCTTTAAGATCAAGCACAGCATTCTTTTTCGCTGCTATCAGTTGCATGGATACAGTGTATTTTGCGGCTCGCGCAGTCGGCGCCGCCGTCTTCACACGGACGCGCGCTTCAACTTATCCGCCGCTTGCAGAGACAATTGTGTTCAGGCCGCTGGATTGTGTTGCTAATAACTTGCAATGTATAACTAACATGAAATACGTCTCTTACAAATCTGGAACGCGGTTATTCATAAGTATCGATACTCAATAAATGTAGGTATCGTGAGGTTTTTAATTTCCGAGTATCGGCGATACTTTTGAAGTATCGCTGTGCACCGTGCAACACTATTACAGACATGCTTTGACTTTACAAAGTTCGGAAACTGGTGCGTTACACAAACAGCCACATAAGTGTATTTAAACACCTGAATAATGTAATTATAAGGCACATAAATAATGTATTAACTCACATTTGACGGAAGTGATCACTGCACACTGTACAAACACACAGGCATTTTCCCATTCGGCTCTCTCCTGACCGCAGACGTGTTAGGTTTACAAGGCATTTTTTACTCTGTGTTTTTCTGTCCATTTCTTGTATTTTCCCCCTTATGAACACACTTTTGGCACACGACAAAAACTCTTTGTGGTTTAATCGATTTGAGCTACCATAAAACGACTGCAAAACATAGGCATTTGAGTGTGTTATAGTGCTTCCTCTTATAGAAATTCACTTCCTGCCCTCCATCTGCGTTTGTCGTCACATGAAAACAAGCTATAGCGGTTTATCCACCTCTGAAATATCCTGCATGTAGTTCCTAAGACATTTTAAATTAAGCTTGTGTCGTTTTAGTTTCATATTGTTAATTATTAGTTTCATAGGTCGTTAAACCTAAGACTAACTCTTTCATATTGCACTGCATTACTGTCAGTGTTGTTGACTATTACTGACAGTAAGGTTGCACTGTTGACGTTCGCGCAGCCTCTCAAGCAGAAATCTACACAAATGAGTAGACTTGTAGTCAAGACCGCCTGAAACCTAAGACCAAGACACTACCAAGACCAGAGGGTATCGAGACCAAGACAAGACCAAGACCAAGACAGACCAAGTTCGAGACCAAGACTGAGACCAAAAATAGACTAGAGTTGTTGAAGCTAAGCAATAACTTGTAAGATTTTTTTTTTACATTGCCGGTCTATCTCTGCCAATTTCAAGTCTCCAAATGAATCCATTCTGCAACTTTTAAATTTATAAAAGTTTCAGAATGGATTCTGCAACTTTTATAAATTTTACAGAATCCACATTTTGCAGAAAACATGTTGTAAGTATGTACTTATACCTTGAAGAATGCGATACCTTGAAACAGTGCAGTGTTTTTAGAATGACGGCGCAATAACAGATATGTGATTTATAAATCAATAACACTGATATGTGATATCATGTCATCTATCAGTTGTGCTGTTACCCAAAATCTCTTGAATGAAGTTAAAACCTATCATGTCACTGATATGTGTTTTACTAAATATTAATCAATAACTGTACATGATATGTGTTTTTTAAAAATATTTATGTATTTTTAAAAACGAAATAATAAGCTTAAGTGCAGGAACCGAAAGTTGGTTGTTTTGTCGCTATGGTTACACACACACACACACCGTTGGTCAAAGTCATCTGTCAGTTGTGCAGTTACCCAAAATCTCCTGAATGAAGTTAAAACCCTGATGGTTAAAACCCATCATGTCACTGATATGTGTTTTTTTAAATCAAGTGATCAAAGTGCTCGTTGCCGCTGCGATCAGTGTTTTTTTCGTGTGGCTCGCGCATATCGTGTCTTCCACTCGGACGCTGCCTCAATCTGTTGCAGATATCGTCGTGGATATTGTAGTATTGTAATGCTAAATCCCCTGACCACTATGTCTGTCTGAGACAGCGAGACCTAGACAAGACCGAGAGGTCCGAGACCAAGACAAGACCAAGACCAAAGACCGTCAAGACCTGGTGACAAGACCGTGACAAGACCGAGACCACTGCAAAGTGGTCTTCGAGACCAAGACCGGTCTCTAAGACATACATCACTACAAATGAGCGCAGAACACTCAGTTAACAACATGGGCTACTGCCTATAAAAATCTAAATAGAGTTTTTATAATTCTAACATGTTAAACAACCTCAATTATTTTTCCTGAACACCATCACGATTGAAAATGTGACATTGATTTCCTACAACATTTCAATAAACAGTAAAAATTAAATCACTTACATTTTAGATGCAATATTGGCTGTTTTTGTTCTGTTTCAGCAGCGAAAATAGTTCCAAACAAAAATCATAGCAGAACCACGGCACATCTCACAGGAACACTCCACTCCACCTGTTTTCATTACCGAATGATTCAGCATTTTGAACGAATCAGATTCAGTCAAAGATTCAATGACCCATTTATAAACATCTGTCTCATTCTTGAATGATCAGCCGTTTAATCGAATTCGTCTGAATGAATGAATCAATGACTCACTCTTTAAAGACGGTCGCTGCCACCACCTACTGGCAGTTTAGTGTTAAATGTGTTAAATTTTTAAAGTAGTATCATTCTTTCCAAGTTTCTTATGTAAATTTTAATACATTTCATAACATTATTTTATGCAATTGTATTTTTTCAGTGTAAATGATTTTGTAAATGATTTAATTTGATCAACCCCTAGGGTAACAGTGTCTAACAGTGTCATAGTGTCTTATTATTTGAAATAAATTTAATTTATTGATCAAATTTAAGAATTTAAAATGAAAGCTGAAGCATACATTTAATAATATTGGGTGAGGGGATGCCCTTTAAAGGTGCAGATATTAAAATAAAGTGATTTAAATATCAAAGCTGATTGAACACTGATGAGAATATTGTTTCAAGAATAAATGAACAAGCAACTTTTTTACTCAGACAAATGAATGGCAGATTTACTTGATGTCGGCTTAAAAAGGCTTAATGTCAGAGGCCTCCCTATAGCAATGTTATCAGGATACACATACACCGGTAGGCAGTGGCTCACCTTACCTGGTGACCACGTCGTGTGTCCACCAGAATTATAGTTTACCCATCTTTTTTTACCACTAACTTACACCTCTGGTAATAAAGTATTCTTGTAGTGTATAATATGCCATTGAAAATACATACGGGCAGTGGCGTAGGCAGAAATTTAATTTTGGGTGGGCCAGTGAAAATGTGAGTGGGCCTATAGTTTTTCATAGAAAAAAAATGACTTCAATAATAATTAACCTTAGAAAGTAGAAAAATTAATAGACAAACTGCAAAACCAGTATATTTGTATTCGGCAAATCATAATGTTCAACCAACAGAGCTCTATAAAGGCTGGATAAACCAGTAGACAATAACCTGTCTATTTTATTCAGGCTAATCAGCAGTGTAAAGACAGTTCACCCAAAAGTAAAGTAAGCTAAAATAATACTAATAATATCGCAGTTAGATCGGCGGGAAAACCGTGTCAGGCTGACCGGGAGAGACTGAGGGAGAGAGAAGCGGCCGTCGCCAGCACCTGACTAACCTTCTTGTGGGTTAATGAGTCCGAAGAACTGGGCTGTGTGAACTCGGTAGATGAAGGCAGTGGCGTGTCTTCTTCCTCAACTCTCGCTTTTTACAAATATCACATTAAAGAAAGTTGTTTAGCCATTATTGTGGCGCCGGTGCCAGTGAGCGTTTTCCTGTCGAACCCCCAGCAACCATAGCAACCAATAACGTTCCGGAGGGAGGCTCTCTATAACTTGCTTCGACAGTTCCATTTTATTTGGGAAACGAATTAAACACACAGCAGTCAACAATAAATCAGGTACATATTAATATATTTTCTTAAATACATTTGAATAATACAAATAAACTAAAAATAATTTTTTTTATCAAACTTGCCTGGGCGGGCCAGTGAGTGACGTGGGCGGGCCAGTGCAGCCTGGCCGCGATATTTTTTTCACAGGATGGTAGGGGAAGACTCATCAATATTCATTAGGAAACTCATCCCTGATTGGTCTGATGACCTACCCCTAACCCCGCCCCTAAACCTAACCTAACCAATCAGGGATGAGTTCCCTAATGAATATTGATGAGTCTTCCCCTACCATCCTGTGAAAAAAATATCGCGCCCTGGCCCAATACTGGCTACGCCCCTGCATACGGGTAAGGGGTTCTAATGTCGGTCGCCATGTTGCCCCTCCATCTTGAAAGTACATTAGCCAAAGAGGGACATACCCATTAATTCAAGCTTCGCCTTTCGTGTTTACGTTTGAGTTAACACTCATGGACGAGGTCTGAACTGGAAGCCATGTTAATCTTGGACTAGATTGGCCACTGTAGGAGTTAAAACGGAATCAGAATTGAGAGGAACAGAAACTAATATTCACTGGATGGTCATATACCTTTTCACCTCTAGATGGGGGTAAAAATCACACAGTGTAGCTAGTTAAAGGGCTAGTTCACCCAAAAATGAAAATTCTGTCAGAAGTTGTTTCAAACCTGTTTAATTTTCTGTTGAACACAAAAGATTATATTTTGAAGAATGTCTGTAAACAAACAGTTGATGGGCCCCATTGACTTGCATGGTATTTATTTTCCTACTATCGGAGTCAACGAGTGCTTGGACCTGTCTGGTTACCCATATTCCTCAAAATATCTCGTTTTGTGTTCAGCAGGAGAAAGAAATTCATACAGGTTTGGAACAACATGAGAGTGAGTAAATTATGACAGAAGTTTAATTTTTTGGTGAACTGTCTCTTTAACATTACGATAATTGAAAACATTTGTTTTGTGTAATGCCAGCCGATCTCATGAAAGTGCATAGATCTATCTATTTTTCTGTGCTATTCATACGCCAATTTTTTTTGCTACGCAGTTTCGCATGCATATGATACATACTTTTTGGTGTGTAAAATGCATTCACTCCAAACCCCTAATCCTACCCAGTGTGTAGCTTATGTACACACACAAAAAAATTGGCGTATAAATGGCACGATTAATTAAATTTGTGGTATAGATACGCACTTACATGAGATTGTGTTGGTAATGCTACATCCACACTTTCAGTATTGTTCAAGTCCACTGTTGAAACATCCGGCGGAACATAAAAAATGACTTTTACATCAGCACATATAAGCTTTGATTTGGAAAAAGAAATCAGCATTTGTTTTATTATTCCCGTAAATTATATTGTTATCGCTATTCCTGACCTTTTCTTGTTTACCAGAATGAGCAGAGGTTAGATCTCTTCAAAAAAGCTGCTGAGAAACATCAGAACATGTACCGTCTGGCAATGACCGGAGCCGGGATTCGAACCGGCATCTCTTCTGCCTCTACATTGTGTCCAAAGTAATGGGCATAGACTCACCCTTCCTCAAACAGGTGAGTGCAAGTCTGTTTCATGATCATAAAATATGACCTGCCTGTTTTATTTAGCTAAAGTCTCAAGGAAACCTTCTTTTGTAAGGTTTTGTCTGAGCCCTGGCGTCTCTCCACCAGTCAGACCCCTCAACAGCAGCTCAATCTCATCGACATTCAGAAGTTTCCCAAATATGTGGGAGCAGGAGGCGGCTTTGGGCCGGTGAGTGTCTCCTCCTACTGCACATGTCTTTGCAACAAGTTTAATGAATGAATACCCATATATCTGACCAGTTATTTACATTTCTTTTTACAGGTTGCTGATGACGGTTATGGTGTTTCTTACATCATTGTCGGCGAGGATCTTATTACATTCCACATTTCCAGCAAGTTCTCCAGCCCTGAGACGGTAAGAGAATTTAAAACTCTGGCATTTTTTCCATAACTGATTTTACAACCACTTTAAGAAGAGATGATACATAAAGGCCGCACACTATTCAGATAAAGACCCTTGTTATTGACTTGTTCACGCCAAGAATCATAACTATATCAATAAAATATTAGCTTCCACACACCAACAGATAATAACCTTGTTTATGTAAGCGCAAGCAAGTTTCTGTGATGTTAGTATTATATATCAGAAAGAAAAGAAATTTCACTTTAAAAGTGATTCCAACTTTGTTGTTATTGTTATATTTTGGATATGAACTCTGCTATTCTCTTTTTAAAACTACAGTCCTTTATAATTCCTGTTATATCTTGTTCGAATTTGAGTATTTGATTCATCATTTGGAATTATTTAAATATTTACTTTGTTATTTGAAGATTGAAATATGTTTTAAATTACGACTGGGTTATATTGGATTGATAATGAAAATAAAATATATATCAAAAATCTATTTAATTTAATTTGTGTTATAGTTTATTTTTTTATCAAATGAGAAAATATTAATGCATTGATAATTTGATTTGAATTTAGGAATTTGAATTTCATTTTAAGTTAGGAAAAAATATAACAACCAAACAGGTAAAAAAAAATATATATATATATATATATATATATATATATATATATATATACATACATACAGCTATAGAAAAAATTAAGAGACCACTGCCAAATCAGCAGTTGCTCTGGATATATATATATATATATATATACATGTATATATATATATATATATATATATATATATATATATATATATATATATATACAGTGAACCAGTTTATCTAAAAATTAAAATTAAATTCACTAATTTATTTAACCATGTCTTTCTAAACCCAAGCAATTTTATGAATGGTACATATGATGATTTGCTTTCATTATATCACACTTCTGACTTCTGCTCTTTATCTTCTCAGGACTCGTTCCGCTTTGGCCAGAATATCAGACAGGCCATGCTGGACATAAGAGCTCTATTCAACCAGAAAGAGAAGAAGATCTAACTCCTAAAATCAGGAATTTCAACTTCCTGGCCAAAATTGAAAGCACCAGTTTTACAATCATCTGAACAAACATCACTACAAGCAAACATTAGGTTACGTTCAGTATGAAAACTTGTAAATATATTGTAGTTATTTATAGTAAGAACATGTTTAGTGAAATAGTTCACTTAAAGCAAAAGGGATTTATGATGGGTGAAAAGAAAATTGTACAAATTTGTATTGTATTTAATTGTAAATATTTTATCATGTAGTCTTTGGGAAATGTCTGTAAATATTTAATTGGTGCAAATTTACTTTTAAAATACTGAATTTACCTTGCACTTGATTAAAAAAAAGCTGTTAAAAAATTCCAACACACAATCAGATACTTTTCAAGAATTTAAAAAAAGATCTGACTTTTATTGGAGGGGGTTCAAGGCATATACATGATGAATAGTAAATAGAGACGGCAAGAAATTATGACCTTTGTACAGAATATAAAAACATCTCTACCACAGAACAGAACTAATGATGTTCATGTGAACCAGTAGATATAATACAATACAAACTGCATCTCCAACGTTGTAGCACATTCTTTGAGAAAATCAGCATTGCCGTCAAAGACAGCGGTGCGTTTCCCAGAATAAGAGGTCTTGATTTATTAGAGAGGTATTACCTTGGATTCCTTCAATCCAACAATGTTTCCACCGAAACAGTGAGGGAGGGTTATTTTATCCGACGCATGAGGGATAATACAAAAGAAAAAAAGAAATCCTTCCCTGACACGCTCTTCCTCGCCACTGCAGCTTCATCAACTATTGTTCGAGGCAAAGATTATGATGTGAACTATGGCATGGAGTTGTGCATACTAACAGGAAAGGCTAAAACACACCATGGCTATGTATGAGACCGCAGGTGATGTGCTAGCAGAAGATTTTTGGAAGTAATCAACAGTATCAAATAAGAATTACACTATTAATTATACGTTCTACTTGGAAGCTGCCTCACAATCAGGTGCATGGCCAGTTAATGTAACAGAAAACTATAGACATAAAAAGGCAATTGAATTTTCTTCGTTAAATGTTCTTCTGCTTTATAACCGTGTCCATGTAGAATCTGCCTGAAGGCCAAGGTGGGCAGATGTTGTATATATCATTACACTGATATATTTTCAGGTGAGGCTGAGCGCTACGCTGAGCTGTTTGGGCCGCTCAGATTTAAGATGTGGCTCCTGGGGTGGTGTTGACATTCTGTGTGGCCACCTGCGGTGCGACTTCGATGATACGGGGTTTGTCGATGATGCGTGCCGTGTCGGTTACCTTTCTCTACAATGCCGATGGATCCAAGCCTGGTGACCTTCGCCGTACTTGGGAGATTCTGATCTCGGCACAAAACGGGCAGCTTGCTCGCGTGGAAGACAGATCAGCAAACCTCCTACAGAAAAAATAAGGGAGAAAAATGCAAGATTCAGATTGTTGCTCTTTGGAAAGTTAAATATGTAATGATAGCTCATTAAGAAGACTTAAAGGGGGGTTGACTGCCATTTCACTTTTTTCATTTCAAATAGTGTGTAATGTTGCTGTTGGTGCATGAACAGTATCTGCAAAGTTGCAGCGCTGAAAGTTCAGTGTAAGCAGAGATATCGTCTTTTAAAATTCAGGAAGTATAATTGCCTACAAAAACGACTCGAATTGGGACCACAGCTGGGTTATGGACCGTCACTAACCTACACATTTGCATCAACCCCTCCCCTCCGGATATGCAAAACAGTGCATGCGCATAAGACGTCCCAAGACGTCAGTCATATGACGAATTGGGATGAGACTAGAGCTGGGCAATTTTTCCCCTTTCCCCCTAATTCCGAGCGCTGAATGATGCGCTTGAAGACACATGGAGTCACAGCGCGCAGCCCAGCGCGTCCGAGTCCATTGGCTCGAGTCCGCACTGAACAGTTTAAAGCACAAAGGAAATACATACTGATTTCGTGTATAATATACAGTATCTAGCTATGCAATCGTTCATTGAATCTTTCTTTTAACAGTTTTAAATTTCAATTACTGTGCGCGTGAAGGACAATAGTGCTCTGACTAGTGTTTTGCTCTAACTAACAGACACCCGGTAGAAAGTAACATCATGATTTAGTTACAGCAATATTCCAGCAAGACAAAGTTGTTTAATGCGAAACCATAGACGTTTATCTTCAGATCAAGTATAATAATAGGAACATTGAATCATCTTTGAGAGAGTTTCATCATATTGACTGTGTCGTAACCGAACTGTGGAAACCCCGAAGGAAGATTTGGTGAAATGGTAAATGGACTGCATTTATATAGCGCTTTCATAGACCCAATGGCCACCAAAGCGCTTTACAATTTGCCTCACATTCACCCATTCACACACACATTCATACACCGACAGTGAATGCAAAATGTAAGTCACACTATACTAAAGAGGGGAGAAAAAAAATCTTAAAAATTTTTATTTTTTTAAATATGAATATCGATTTGACCTGCCAACTCGATTTTGATTTCGAAATCGACTTTTTTCCCAGCCTGTAGATGAGACTGTGTTAAATTCTGCAGCTCGTCGAGTGTGTTGTTCTCACACAGCCGTCAGGTCTTCTGTTGTTTGCGACTTCCCACGGACGCTGTACTTCATTAACAATGGATACAATTAATGTTTGATTATGTTCCTGAAAGTGACGATCGTAATTTAGCTCTCTGTGCTGCGCATTTTACGGAAGACAGCTTCCAGAATCTCCACTAGAGTTCAACACCGGATTCAACAAGAAACTGTTACTAAAACATGAAGCAGATCCAACTTTAAAACCAGAGTCAGCAGTTGTTGTGCCACAACCTGTAAGTAGGCTAAGACTTCATCATTTTAAATGTATTTGCATGTATAATTTCAGATGTAATGTTTTAGTTTTATCAAATGCCAGCGCTGGCTTTAGCCACTTAGTTATGCTATTTCGTGTCTATGACAACCGCGTACAAACATGAATTTTGTATAAGTACTAATGTTGTATTTTTCATGTATATATGTTTTATGACGTTATTTTCGATTTGATCAAGAACATAAACTTGCCAACGCTGATTTGAGTATCACATTAGTAGCCAGTCAGTTGCAATTGTTGCCAGTCAGATGCTATTGTGTAAAACAAACGTGTATAAAGTTATAAAATGTAGCAAATTATCATTCAGAAACCTTTATTAAGAGCCGTGTGTGGTGAGGTTCTGTTTGACTCTCTTCGTCGCGGCTTCTCGGTCTGATTCTGCCTGATACTGATACTGCAGTTCAACACATATTTACATCTGGACCGGAGCTCATGACATGCCCGTAAAGGTAATGGGCGTTAATCTTCCGGACAACGTGAGCGACAGTTTAGCCAATCACAACACACCGGGCCAAACTAACCAATCTGAGCCCACCGAACGTTTCTGAGGGAGTGTTTTCATAGAATCAGGAAGTGAACTGCTCGTTCAGGGGACAGAGGAGAACGCGGCTGACAATAAAGGTGAAGTTTATGAAAAATAAGACTTAAAAAAGAAAAAACACGAATACATGTTATATTGCACCCCATAAACACAATCATGCAAAGAAAAAAATCAGTCAACCCCCCCTTTAAAGCTACACAATGTGATTTTTACCCCCATCTAGTGGTTAAAAGGTATATGACCATCCAGTGAATATTAGTTTCTGTTCCTCTCAATTCCGATTTTGTTTTAACTCCTACGATGGCCAATGTAGTCCAAGATTAACATGGCTTCCAGTTTGACCTCGTCCATGAGTGTTAACTCAAACGTAAACGCGAAAGGCGAAGCTTGAGTTAATTCAGCTTTGCATCACAGGAATAAATTACATTTGAAAATGTATTCAAATAAAAAACAGAATAATAATATTTCACAATATTACAGTTTTTACTATATTTTAATATCAAATAATTGCAGTCTTGGTGCGCATAAGAGACTTTTTTAAAAACATTAATAAAAAAAATAATAATCTCCCTGACCCTGAACTTTTGAATCGTAATGTAACTACATTTTCTAGAATTTTTTTTATTAACATATTTTCAATTTTTTTTAATCTATTTGATTGCTTCAATTTTTATCATGACTTTTTCATGTTTAAAATGCAGATGATTTATATAAAATTAGAAATTAAATATGTAAAATGGGTAAATTATTATTTTTATTATTCAGCCTTTTAGTCACCTCAGTACACGGTTCCTGCCACAAGGGAAAAAAAGTGCTCTGCCAATCACATCTTGTACCTGAGGTCTCTGGGCAGGTGCCGTGCATAAGACCGAACATGTTCCCTGCAAGCTTTGCTGACGGCAGCCATTTTGGCGAGAACTGGCAAGTTGTGAATGACGAAGGACACCTCTGTACGCTGCTGCTCGTGCTCAGGTTCTGAGCGTGGCCCAGGATCCCAAACCCTGTGATGTCAGTCGCTGCATGTGCGTTGAAGGTGTGCATCAGCCCGGCAGCTGGACACAGAAAAAAGATAAGTGTAAAACATTTGCTCCAAACTTATTTCTGAGCCGCACTCATGTGACACCGCGCACTGACCTGTTCTGGTCTCAGTCTGAGCCATGTTCAACATGGCCTCCTGATACGCCAGTTCAACATCCTCCTGAGTGACAACCAATTTTATTTTATTCCATTTCTCTGGCTGAAACAGAAAGAAAGACAGTTAAACCCTGTTCAAGCTATAATGCAAAATTACAAATGTCTAAAACACTCACAATGTCCAGCCACTGGTGCACTGCGACCGCCACTTGTGTTCCTAGTGGTTTGGTAAGAACCAGCACATCCCCTGGTACTGCATTATCTGGCCTAAACATGCATAAACACACATGTACAAAATTACAGAAATGGACAGACCTATTAGTTGAGCATGTAACAATAACTCCTAAAGTTACATAAAATTAGAGATAATTACATAATGAACTCAGTTCGGTTGGCACACTGTTGTGGCCACGCCTCCAGGACTATCCAAGGATTTATAACAGTCTGACCACCTGTAACGGACGTTCCCGCCTCCTCGGATGCATCCTTAAACCCCTGGATGACCAGTGGCATGACCTTATCACGCTCCTACAAAACACACATACACATCAACTCAATTTAGTTTTGCATTGCTTTCTGAAAATCTCATATTTATTAATCCTACAAATAATAGCCACAAAATGTAAAAAAAAAAAAAAGTCTGAACTAGAACAGTTTATTAAACTTGTAGACCAAATCTAAAAAATAAACTAATGAAAAAGGGATTTTATATGATGCATCAGGCTTTTATGGCTTATATAGTATGAGATAGCAGAATACGGCACTGATATTTGAGGAGGAAAAAGGTTTATTCAGAGGCCTAATTAGGACAAAAATATTTTAATTTGGTGCTGATATTTAATATGACCAAACTGATTTAATTCTGATAGCTTTTAATGAAATCAATGTGGATTTTAATATCACCACATAAGACAACTTACATAAAAGGCTTTTAAATGGAAACTTGGCAACTAAGAGTTGGCTAGAGTTGCCAAGTTCCTCTTTAAATATCAGTTGTAATTGTAAATATGATATTTAAATGCTTAGTTTGATCTATCAAATCAATCAATTAATCAATGAATGAATCAAAATGAATTTGTAGAGCACTTTCAAATCACAAGTGGACACAAAGTGTTGTACACTAAAACAATAAATTAATGTATATAAAAAAACACTCTAAAATACAAAACTCACACATAAAAAACAACAACAAATAAAAACAATAACAACCATACAATGAACGAGAAGGGAAAGAGACTGAAGAAGAAGAGACTTAAAAACAGACAATGAAGAAGCCTGTCTGAATATGCAAAGTGATGCCTAGAAAGAAATAGCTTTATTTTGACCAATTTCCTCTTTTTATTTTGGCCAATTAAAAGGGGGTTGGAACATGAGGGTGAGTAATTACTGACAGAATTTTCATTTTTGGGTGAACTAACCCTTTAAAGATGTACCATTAATCAAAGGTCATCACACCATTAATCAAAACTCTGTAGTTTTCAGTATGGGATAAATCATAATTCAATACAATACAATGATGACTAAGACATGAGTTGTACAAGTAAACGTCCCTCAAAAGCCTGATGTATATTTGTAACATGATTTAAAAAAAATAATAATAATAATAATAATAATAGTAAGTGTGCTAATGCTTTAAAATATGGTAATGCCTAAGCTCAGGGTTCCTACAGGTTTCTTCAAGTTAAATTCAAGTCTTTTTAAGACCTTTTTAAGACCATTTATATAAAAATTAATACCTATTTCACATCCCTACCAGCAAAGAAAAACTAAATCCTGCAACGTGTGTTCATTTATTTTTCAAATGTGGAATGGGTTAAAGATGATAAGTCAAGCAGGTAAAATAAAAACATTTCAGTAGACCACAAGAAAAGTTGCCAAACAATGTCAAGTTGTGTTTTAACATCAGCTAAGCACAGGCAGGACATGAGTTCTAACTTGGATCGCTTCCCAGATCGACACTAACATTTTCATCTAGTTTTTATTAGTTGACGAAAATGTCAACAAATTTTTGTCATAGTTTGTCATTCAAAACTAGCGTCTTGTTTTCGTCAGTGAAAAAATGTCATTGAAGAAAGGTTTATCATTATTTTCATCAATGAAACACTGACATACAGCACAATTTTTAAGACCCAGACATCAAAATTCAAGACTTTTTAAGGTATTATTTCCAAATTCATAAATTCAATGCTTTTAAGGCTTTTTAAGACCCTGTAGGAACCCTGTAAGCTGCTTCAGTCTAGAAAGTGTTCATCTTGATATATTACTAACAAAGTAAATGCTATTCTTATAAAGTTATTCACAGGTTTCAGGTTTTCCATCAAAGTTTTCTTTCTGTTGATCATATAGAGACTTATCAAATTTAGCTTATCAAATATTATACAGTTATTACATTTATTTACCCCAAACCTGTAATTTACTCACAGGAGAAACCATGACTTAGTATTTTTAGGCAAACCATTCCTTAAAATATCTACACCTTGTCTGTACATTTACAGATCAGTTTCACATCTCAGTAGCACAAAAAGCTTTTTCCTCAGCCTCACCTTCTCTGTGAGTTTGTTGCTGACACCAAGAAGCATCAGCATGTTGTCGCATTCTGTTACACCCATGGCGTACAGGTCACTCAACACATTGGCACAAGCAATTCTCCCCTAGAAGACAAGAGAATTCATTTAAAAAAAAAAAACATTTCATGCATTACATCTTTAATGTTATTTTAACTGAGTATTACCATCATATATGGATCGTCCACTATGGGGTAGATATAATCTGTGGTCTGTACAAGTGACAAGCCCCCATGTCTAAGCGGGATCACACAGGTGTCCATACCAATGCCTATTGGAAGTAAACATTGTTATTTCAAACAGTGTAAATGCTTTTCCTGAAGTTAAGAAGTACTGAAAGTTCATGCAATTACAAAATAATAGCTCATACAAAAATGACAATTCTGTTTTGTCTTTTTTTTCTCTGACCAATAAAATATCTAGCTGTGCATGTGTGTGGTCCAGGTAAACTGTACATTATGGGGACAAAATTTCCCCACGAGGATGGCAATTTCCAAAATCCTTGTAATTTTTTAGTGCCCATAAGGGGAAACAGCTTATAAATCATACTAAATGATGTTTTTTGAAAATGTAAAAATGCAGAAAGCTTTCTGTGATGGGTAGGTTTAGAGTAGGGGAAAAGATTATACAGTCTGAACAGTATAAAAATCATTCTATATATGAAGTCCCCACAAAACATGAAAACACAATGTGTGTGTGTACCTAGTCTGGGCATTACAGCCCCGAGGAACTGCTCATCTTCCTGATAATGGTTTTCCTGCAGGGATTCCAGCAGTTTCTGGAGCACATCTTGAGGGACTTTGCAACCTGTTCCCTTGAGCTCTGTGAAGCGTGTTAGTCTGAAGTTCTTGTCCAGATCATAACTCTCTGGGTTAAAAGATTCCCGCACCGACATGTTTAAAAAAACAAAAGGTTACTGGCACGCACAATGGCTTACACACCTCCTTCAAACTATGGCAAATGCAATCTGAAAAGAAAGAAAGAAACATTAAAGTGTGTAAAGCTACAACATTAAGACATTAAAAGAGCTCATTCAAACAAGCAAAAATGCAACTAGTGATAATAATACATATTGCATTTTACTGTTTCACCCCAAATATGAATCAAAATAATGCAACTGATACTGAGGTGATCCTCCCCTTTAAAAACATCAGCTCTTTTTAAAACTCTTGCTGAGCTGAAATAAACTGCCCATCCTTTTTTGTTTACATGGCAACGCTTTTCTCTCCCTCTGAATTACTGTCCCAACAACGTTGCTCATAACCAAAAATATTAAATAAAACAAAAAAACATTCAACCTTACGGATTTATCACATTCTACTCTTTATTTAGACTTTATTTCCTGTGATAAATGATTGGTTCTTTAAAATCAGATCATACAAGGCATTTTTATATAGATATGTATGGGTGCATGCCTATTTTTTACAGTCTATGGTGCATGCATGCTGATTTTGTGATCTCTTGGATCCGATAGTTCGAACTGCACTGATGTGGCGCGCACTCTCTATCCAAGACTGATTCATTTCGAGATTCGGTTCGTTCGAGGAGTTCTTTTCAATGAACCAGCGGAATGTTTATTTGACTCGTTTTATTAATCAAAGTTCTCAGGGCAACTTTTTTTTAGCACAGCAAATATATTACATTTATAATGTAATTCAGACATCAACCAATACAGTAAAGGCAGAAAACAAAGACCTATACTACAACTTAGTTAAGCCAACCAATGCAATATAATTTTTAATCAGTTTACCGAATTGTTACTCTTTCATTTTTTTACTTAAGCTATATGATTACCAATAGTTTTTAAAGCTGCAAAAATAAGATTTTGCCTTCTTATGTTTACATTAATAAATTCAAAGATGTTAAAGAATCAGCAATAAAACATACAGGCGCTTGCAAACCAAACTGCTTGACTGAGTCATTTTAAAAAGAATCATTTCAACCGAACAATTCGCTAATGAATCACTAATACCGCTGCACGCGCTGATCCAATGCAACGCCTCCAGCTGCCCTATCACATTTCATCGCATCTAATGTATAGTATAACTTATGCACGCTAAGAAAATACTTAAAAAGTAAGCTCATCCACACTTATAACAGAAGATATCCCGCCGAAATGTTTCTAAAAATGTCGGCGGTGGAAAAATTAACCCTTAAAGCGCCCGCGCCATGATTGCAGTGCACAACAGAGAAATAATAAAGAATTAAAATTATTTGACGCACTTTACACAAATTCCGCTGAATATGTCTTCTACTGGAATAAATTAGATAGCTCCCCTCACACTTAATGCATTGTGGCACAGTTATATTCGTGCCCCATTTCCCCTTTAATTGTGCTGTTCAGTTTGTGCTTACCGGTTTCGCTCGATACAAGAGAGGCGACGCTCCCGCAATGCACCGCGCGGCAGAAAGGGCGCCTCGAAAATGTGCCTGAGAAGAATGACACTGAATTCAATACTCTATTTCTTGGCGAACAGTGCCATATTCGTGTTGCGTACAAGAGTATTTTAACGGTTCAGGTGATGATACAATAATCCCGAACATCAATTGAAGCTAATAAGTGTTCTGAGGAGATATTCTTATTAAAAAGTCGAAGTTCTACAAGGGTCCTTCTTTCCCGCGTGACGTAATCACCTCCCCTTTAAAGGAGATCAGAGTGCGGCAACAAAAAATGTCCACATTACTTTGTACCTTTAAACTTACTGTGGTCCAGTTTTATGAGTATTTACAGATTTTTGTCTTTGCTTTATATATGTATTCTTTTTGGTTACAAAATAAACTATTATTTCAATAATGATAATTGTTTTATTATACATTTATTTTGTTTTTGAAAATTATACATCCACAAATGCAAATATAACCCAACAATTTAATATTCACAGTTTTAATCATATAGGCTATATACAATTGCAAAATCATCTGGCAACAAAAGCATTAAAAACATTTTAAATATGTTTTAAATGTTTTTAATAAGTGTGACAGAAAATTTAACTTGATGAATTTTTTAAGATGGACACTTGAGTGTATGGTGGGGAAAACAAGCATATTTGATACAGCTTTAGCATTTAAGACACAGCCATAGTATTTATTTGATGTCTTGTACCAAACAACTAAACGTAAAATTGAGCTTTATCTTTTTTTTTTTTGTTAAACAGGCAGATTAAAGGTGCTATATGTAACTTTTCTTCTAAAATGAATCCTTTTTTGCATGTGTGTGAATGGGTTGTAATCACACATTACAATGATTCACTTGTCGGTCTTGCTATTACCTCTGAATTCCTGTTTCTATGTGAAGTCTCCGGGTCGGACTTTTCTGCGAGAGCCATCGGATGTGACGAGGCTCTCTTCTTTTGACGTGCATGCGCGCTCCCGAACCTCCTTTTTATATAGAGTCTATATGACGGCTATGCAGCGAACAACAGTCTGATAACACCAAAATCTCCTGCCTCCTGCACAACACACACAACACAAACTACTAATATAAAAATATAAAAAAACAAAACTTTATCTGCTGAAGCTCATCAGGCCAAAACGTGAATCGGATCGACTTAGGACGAAAACACGGATCAACATCGGCAGAGCGTTTGAATTATGGAGACCTCCGCAATTTTTATTGTGATAAATTACAAGTTTTCAGATATGCTGAAATAAATAATGGTAAACTGTAATAAAATAGCAAGGTAAACTACAATCTACATGAGACATAAAATAAACACAAAAGACTGTTCCAGGATAAAAAAAAAAGCCGGTGCTTTAGGATGTAACTTTTATTTTATGTACTAGATCTACCGTCAAACGTCACTCATCCACTACTGTCATATTGTTTATACACATTTCCAGACACGTTCAGTACAGTAATGTTACTTCCTACGATCTCACTGATACACTGAAATTGTTCAGTCTTGTTCACTGACCATTTCGTTATCATGCTAGGCATTCACCTATGTTGACATTGCTGATTGTGAAAGATACACAATAGTTAGTGAAATGCCTTATGCCAGATAACTATCATGGTAGGAGCATGGAGCATTAGTTCAACGTCAAGCTGATAAAAGTAGCCTTTTATTGTAACGTTGCAGTGGGAGTTTCCAGCATGTTGTGTGATGCTTTCTCCGGTGTGTTCAAAGTCTCAGTGTTGCCGGCGTGTACCATGAGTGCTCGCTCTTGTGTTCGAGCACGTACGCGCAAGAGCACTAGCGCTCTTGTAAAAGATTTTTTCAAACTAAAACATCACCGATAGAGGCCGCTAAAAAATACATATAGCACCTTTAAAAAAGGAGAAACAATATCAGTGCTCTTAAAGGAATAGTCGTGCTTACGCGCTTTCAACCGCATCTGCAGCATTCATTTTGAGTTATATCTCAGTTTGGGAAAGCAAACATCAGTCTAAGGTGACAGTTGTGCACTGACAGTGGGCATTTAAGGGGCAAATGTGCAATGTAACTGCATTTCTGTGTGTGCATTTAGATCTGCTTTTACACACAGACATGACTTGAGCCACAGATGCTATCCAAAAAGCGTAACTAGTATTTAACCCAGATATTAACATGAATAGTTATTCAAGCATTTGACTGCGAGGTAAAAACCATTTGTTACACAGACGCAAGACAATGTTCATATTCACTCATTTGTACACATTCAATAGACACTAAATCCTCTTACACAGGAAGTCAAAAAGGTAAATTTCTACATAACCAGTCAGCCAGATTATATAACCCACAACACATCAGTAAGACTATGTTCAGCAAATGTGACATTACAATTAATATAGAAACTGCAACATATTTCACCAGAAAGTGTCAATAAACAGCACAACTGTGAAATGACATCAGTTTGTTGCTTGGCATGAGTGAATTAAAGGCACAGTCATGTTTTTTTCAGCAGTTCTGCTGATCTCTGTTGGTGAAGCATTTGGATGAAGCTGAAAATCTACAAACACTTCCATATATTAATAGAAGACAACTAGTGACATCTGGGATGAGCCACTTTAAAATGATCAAATTGTGTTACAAAAGTATGTCCATAGTTGTTGGGAATGCCAACAGGGTCCTACTGATCATCCAAATGTTGCCCTTTCTTTCCACACAAACATTCTGTCTGTTACACAGCTGACCATGAGAATTTCAAAGTCATACCTGTCGACACGTGCTACAGTCTATACAGACGAAACTATTAAAATGACTCCTTTGTGGGGGTCGGAGATTTCATTTTGTTCAAAACAATCTCTTCTCAGGCAGTGTCCATAGCAACTAGACATTCTGTTCTCTCATAAACAGCACCTGCGGTACAAAAGAAAGTGTTACTTAAGAACAATAGCACTTTTGGAGAGTGAGATGTTAAAGGTGTGCATTGCCGTACCATTTTGCATAACAGTTTCCACTTTATCAACAGTTTTCTCTGAAAAAATAACATACAAAAAGGAATAAATCTGATACAATACTAGCAAGAATAGTATTCCAATGGACTTTTTTTCCTAAAGTTATTTAAGAAAAGTTGTTATCTTCAACTCGTGGACATAACCAGTCTAATAAATAATTTGGTATTGCAAAGAATGCTGGGATATTGTGAGGTAAGGAACACTGGTAACACTTTACAATACGGGTGCACTAATAAGCATTAATTCATGCTTAACTAATGCACAGATAACATTGAATTAATGTGTAACTAATGATTATCTAAGCTATTCATTAATGATTACCACATTATGAACTAATTAAGAGTCTGTTAGGTTAATGTATTAGTTCATACATTAATTGTTTTAATTAAATATGCAATTGTGGATTAATTCCATAATAACTATTAGTATTAATTAATATGTTCATTACCAGAATGAGCCAAAGCCTTGTATTTTAACTTCCAGATAATATGACGGGTACACTAATATGCATTAATACATGATTAATTACTTCATTGTTAGTGCAAATTCATGTGCAAATTATTACAATTACTAAATGACTAGTTAATAATGATGTGCCTCAACAAGTAAAGTCATAACATCATGATACCTTTGCAAATCATTAGCTAATGATTAATTAAAGCAGACAACTGGAAGTTGAAGTGCATAGCTTTGACTAATTGTGGTAATTAACACATTAATTTACACTATTAGTTCATAAAATATGTTATTAAGGAATTAATACACAATGACACATTGAATTAAATCGCAATTCATGTATTACTTAATCTATTAATCAGACTCTTTATTAGTTGCTGATGCAGTAATCATTAATTAATGGTTTAGTTCTTCATTAGTTATACATTAACTCATGATTATGTGTGCATAAGTTAAGCATGAATTAATGCATATTCAGTGCACCCGTATTGTAAAGTGTACACTCATCAATATGAAGCGCTTTCATTCATGCAGTGTGTGTGGGTTTGGGTCAATGTGTCTGAGTACCTGTTTTGTGCTGAATATCACTACTGTCTGAAGTTGTCTCTGCTGCAAATCATTAAAAATAAATCAAATAAATGATAACATCTGATAAATTAATTTTTTAATGATCAATTCATTCTTTTAAAAGGGCTCAACTAGCAAACCATCAATCATGAAGCAGCAGCATTGTTACAACAGCATTGCTCTCTCTCTCTTTCTTTTACCCTTTTCCAGGCTTTTTTAATGACTCATGCCATCAATTTCTCTTTCTTACATTCTCACCTCTTTTTAAGCGTCGACGGGCAAGTTTAATCTGGTCTTGCAGAATCTGGACCCAGTCTCTAGGGCCGGGAAGCTTCTCAATTCCATTAGCAGTGCAATACTTTTCTGTGAACACTAGATTCATACACACAGAAAAAAATTACAGATTAAAAACATTATTTATATAAATTTTATTTACATACATATATACACACTCATATGCCACTTTATTAGGTACACCCATTCATCCGCTCGTTAATGTAAATATCTATTCAGCAATCACGTGGCAAAATCATTAAAGTAGGAGAGAGCGGGGCACAATAACGCATTTTGGTTTTGGCTCAATTAATTTAAAAATAATTAGGTTAGAATATATATATATATTTACACAAGCAACATACACATCTTTGCAACAAATGAACACTTAAACATTTTTCTAGGACCTACCATTTTTGTACAGTTGCAATGAAAGTGACAGAAGTGCAAATGTTACAACTTACCCCATATACGGGGTTAATTGTAACAGACAGAGGGGTTAGTTGTAACACTTGTGTGTTACACACATAATTCAGTATTATTTTATTTGTATAGTTTGATATTGTTTGTGCAACTTTATAGACAGATATCCATACATACATCCCTCATCCAATCATCCTTCTATTGTGGATCAATATCATGGATAGAGACATAGAAAAGGGCAGCACAGTTTAGCAATAAATAATAATAAATAAAATTATAAAATATTGTAATTGCAATTAAATTAGATTTGTGTGTGGCAGCTGCATGTACAATTATTATTAATAATAATAATAACAACAGTAATAATAATACAAATGAGCTTAAAATAAAAATTTAAAGAGTTTATTGCATTAAAAACATGCCATGTTTTCATTAAATAAACAAGTTATCATTCATAATACACTAAATTTTAAACATTTAAATTCCAACATTGTTTGTGAAAGTCCAACAAAGTTAAATGTATGCTCAAACCTGAAAAGTTGTGTGGCTCCGTTTTCATTTGATTATCATTGTACACTTGGTGGCTTAGTTGTAACACTCTGTTAGAACTAACCCCGCTGTGTATTACATATTTAAGCCTAGCTAACAGTCGCTAGGAATTGCTGACATGTTTCAAAACGGTGCAGTGTTTGAGCCAACAAGACAGTGATTAAGGCAATATAAAGATAGATTTGGAAACGTATACACCCAACTCAGAAACCGAAAAAAATCTATAATGAAAAAAATTACTTTCATGGTGTTAAAACACTCTTTGTCCAGTATCTTCACGAAATATTATCAAAACTTTCCGCAAATTCGTGGGAGACTGTCTTCTGGCAGCGAGAGAAAAAGAGCAGAAACACAACCTGCTTGATCCTGACGAACTATGTAAACGGTCCGTGTTACATTTAACCCCGCGTAAGGTTGTGCCCCGCGCTCCCCTAGACATGGTCAAGACAATCTGCTGAGCTGATAGGAAGTCAACAGTCACTGTAAGTCACACGTTACAACCGAGGTCTGCAGAAGAGCATCTCTGAACGCACAACACATTGAACTTTTAAGCAGATGAGCTACAGCAGTAGAAAACACACTGGGTGTCTGTCCTGTCAGTTAAGAACAGGAAACTGAGGTCACAATTCACATGGGCTCACCAAAACTGGACAATAGAAGATGGGAAAATTTTGCCTGGTCTGATGAGTCTCAATTTCTGCTGTGATATTCAAATTCAGTCAGAATTTGGCATTAACAGCATGAAAACATGGATCCATCCTGCCTTGAATAAGCGGTTCAGGCTGTGCTGGTGTTGTAATGGTATGTGGGATATTTTCTTGGCACACTTTGGTTCCATTTCTACCAATTGAGTATTGTTTAAATGCTATTGTTGCTGACCATGCCCATCCCATCATGACCACAGACACATCTTCTGATGGCTATTCTAGCAGGATAACGCTCCATGTCACAAAGCTCAAATCATCTCAATTTGGTTTCTTGAACATGACATTGACTTCACTGTACTAAAATGACCTCCAGTCACCAGATCTCAATCTAATAGAGCACATTTGAGATGTGATGGAACGGGAGATTTGCATCATGGATGTGCAGCCGACAAATCTACTATATATAATATCATAGACCAAAATCTCTAAGGAATGTTTCACCTTTGTTAAATTCAGTTCTGAAGGCAAAAGTACTACAGTAGAAAGGTTTACCTAATGGCGGCCTGATATATATATGAAGAGTTCAGATGCAAAAAGCCTCCAAGTGCCATTTAAAATTTTCTTCTAAAATGATAATTTTCATCAAGCTTGTATATTTAAGTTCAGTAATTTCACTTAAATGGCAATGAAGATTACCTATTAATTGTCATTTAAGTGAAATTACTGAACTTAAATATACAAGCTTGATAAAAATGGTCATTTTAGAAGAAAATTTCAAATGGCATTTAGAGGCTTTTGCATCTGAACTCTTCTATATATATATATATATATATATATATATATATATATATATATATACAGTATATATATACACAAAAGTTTTCCTGTGAAATATTTTGCACCACATGGTTTAATATTTGATTATCTAATGCATTAACATTTTTAAGTGTCCAAATACGTATTTTTAGAGCAACTGTATAAATTCATCATAATGTTCTCTATTTATGTTGAGTAAATTCAGGTCTGGTTTATTAATTTTCACACACCTTTAATGGCTCCAACTATGTTTTGATCGAGTCCTTTCCTGGTGTCATTCAGACCTCTCTTCCTCTTGCCATTGGGCAGTGAATTCGCCAGAATTGTATCATCAAAGAACGCACACACCAGTTTCCTGAAGAGCAGGCTGCCAGAGCGCGTGTAGTTCAGTAAGATAGAGTCCAACTGTGCTTTGGGAATAGAATATGTCATAATCCTCGGCCAACTGTACCTCCAGCTGGGACAGACAGACGGGCGAGATAATAAAAGTCATTAATACACTCATACAGTGACACACTACATAGCCCTCATTACACAATTGCACCTTTAGTCAGATGAGACAGAAATAGAAGATATAGACCATTTTGCAAGATGTAAACAACACTTGTCCAGAATCACTTCCTGTTTCAGTTTGTAAATGGTTTCTTTATTTCAAATATAAAGAAAACATCTTAAAGATGTTTGTTTAACTTTTTGATTCAATTGTATAAATTCTGTTGGTTGTATTTGATCCCAATGTTTATGTAGTGTTAAAAAACTGAAACAGCAAGTGCTTCTGGGCCAGCATTGTTTACATCTCGCAAAATGGTCTATATACACAGAAAAAAAAAGTCATGTACTTTACTCATTATACTCATATACACAGTTGTCAGTACAAACACAAAGCCTAGTGAGTTGTAAAACAGATCTTACACAATCGTACCTATATTTTTTATAGCACTTACTCCTTCTGCTTAGAAAGATATGGCCATAATCTGATGGGTGCAAACATGGTCCAAAACAAAAAACGGTTACACTTTTATTTTGAATAGTCACTTTAGACGTTCTACTAATTATAAGTAACTTTTCAACTATGAGTCAACTAACTCTCATTAGAGTATTAGTATATTATATTAGACTGCCAGTAGACTGTTAGGTTATGGTTAGGTGTTAGGCTTTGTGTTAGGAGAATAAGTTTACTTGTAGTCACCAAGTTACTTATAGTCAGTAGAATATCTGTTGGGGGACCAACAAAATAAAGTGTTAGCAGATATTAAGCTGACAGTCTACTGATACTCTAATGACAGTTAGTTGACATGTAGTTCAAAAGTTACTTATAGTTAGTTGAATGTCTAAAGTGGACTATCGAAATAAGTGTTACCCAAAAAAACTTTTGGCCAAAAGTAAAAATGTGGGTTGGCAGTAAATAAAACTTGCTGTCTGGTTCTTCTGAAACATACCAGGGTTAATTCTAATTCTAAGGAAGCTTCCTGAGGTGTCGGGAGCAAGATGTTGCAGGTGTTTTCTTTCCCTCACATCATAATGCTAGTGATCCACTTAACAACTTGCTGAAATCTTCTAAGACTGAACTGAACACACTTACAGACTGTTTCCAACGACTGAAGCAGATTTTAAAGAGCCCCTATCATAGCATTTGAAATGTTCCTATTTTTGTTTTAGGACAAACACTTTATATGTCTTATAATATGCATTTATTTTTAACTGATTTGCTCACCGACTCCCAAATGATTCGTACACTGACTTATTTTTCCAAACCACTCCTTTGCGTGACGCTAATCGGCGGTGATTGGTCAGATGACCCAGTCAGTCAGTTATTGTTTGTTAGCATAACGCATAAACATATTGATAAAGCACTGCAGTACTACAAGACGCTCTATTCTTTATGACAACTCCAATAACAGCGACAAAACATTTCACATATTTAAAAAAAATTGACATTGGAGACCTGAGAAGCTGCGCTGAGCGTAACTTACACACAAACACACACATACTTATTGCGCCTTCCCTCCTCTCGCCCCGACGCTACAAAACCGTTCAAAACCCATAAAAGCAACAATTATTAATAATACTTACAGGTTGTGATTCATATTAGTAGGAAGCTGATCCATATACACTGGGTAAGTAAGTTACTGAGCCCTCCTTCAGGAACAACCGCTTACGAATCCACATTTGAATTAATTTATGTTTTTGAACGATTCGTAATTAAAATGATGAGAACACAATCGGGCTATACTGCTGTGGTCTCGTTGCAAATATGAACTCTAACCACCGATTCTTCACATGCTCGTCCCTGGTAAATGAAAACAAAGTGGCTGAACTGTCTTTGCATTGTAGAACACAGCGTCTTCTCGACATGATGCTATGATGAAGTATTTGAAATGTCTAGACTTTAAGTTTACTTTTCCGTCTGCGTGCGCAGTAACTGGGCGTGGCCCATATGTATCTACGTCACGATGTAACAGGTAATGACTTTATATACGGTGCACTTTCAGATATAAATCTTTGCAGGATGTTTTCATTCCCTTAGAGCTATAGTCCACACCATATGAACAGTCATTTTCAAAAATCCATGATAGGGGCTCTTTAAACACAGACTGTGAACACCGAACTGAATGCAGCTCAGCGTGTTTGGGCATAAGTCGTAAGTATGAAATCACATTCATAATCAACCTTACAGTCATTAAGAGTGTAAGGGGTGGAGCTATTATGTGAGTAAAGGACACAGGGATACACAAATATTATATTTAAGTAACTTTTGATGTCAAACTATTTTCACAATTCACCAATCCCTGTGTGCAAAAAATGTATTCACTCTGCAAGCATTCACAGCAGTGTACCTCTGTAGTGCTTTGGCCTCTGGTGATGCTGTAGTTCAAGGGAGGTGTCTTCACACTGGGAATGGGATCTGGGATAAATGTTGCCAGTGTGGAGGGTGTGTCCTCTCTGGACTGATTACTCTCAGTAACAGTATCAACCTCAGCAGGTGGAGACAGAGGTGTGCTTTTTTTAGTGGCCGTGGTCAGAAGTGTCACTCTGTGACCTGGCCTCCTCTTTCGAGTCCTCCTCCTGGAGATAGAGGCGCGGGATGAGGAAAGTGAGATCTGGGAGACCTGTTTGTCCTGGGTCCCTGAGAGTATAGCAGAACACGGGTAAATGCGCTGTAGGTGCGTTCACATGAGTTTAGGAGTATGCATGATTTACCTCTCTGAGTTTGGATAAGTTTCCTCATGGTCCGTAACTCCAGCAGAATGGCCTGCAGGGTGCTCTTGCAGTTACACATACAGCAGCTGGGCTCAGTTGCCATGGCAGCAGGCGCAGGAGACAAGGCCGTGTCTGAATCAGAACACAGTTGCATCGTCAACACAACGCCCATCACTGATGATGTCTCGCACCCAGAGGCACAAAAGCCACCCGACTCTTCGACTCCAGACTGACAGTGAGAGAGTTATTGTTTCTTTTTTGTGTGTACAGAAGAAAGACATTACGTGTTTGCTGTGTTATCCAAAGCTGTCTAGACAGTCTGTGGTGCCAGACAGTGCATCTTTCTGCAGCCAACAGTCACATAATACAACTTCCCCTGGAAAGACTCCCAAAGGAGATTCATGTAATATTTTCCTGCTTTCCTATATGAAGCCCTACAAAAACTCATGATAAACTGCAATAATTATAGATGCGAAGACAAGTGGTGTGGTTTAGTAGCAAAAATCTGGACTGAAAACAAATAAATACAAAAATACCAGACTGATCTCATGAAATGCATGTGTATGACACGCCAATTCGTATTTCCATTTTTGGCGTGCTATCAACACGCATAATCGCTTTTCAGCGTGTTTATGAACGCCGTTGACTTAACGTCATTACTGTATATATAAATATATGACTTACCCAAACCCCTTCCCTAAACCGAACCGTCACTGGGGTTAATAGCATTTATGACTGTTCCCTTACCATCCTAGGAAAAAAAAAGATCACTCCCCAGATGTAGATGTACATTTGCTTCATTTTGCTCGGACATTTAAAGGCGTGTACATACACGCGGAATCACTCGGACGTTAATGGCGTAGACATACACGCATACACGCAGTAGCTGAAAATGTATGTGGGTAACATGCCACTTGACTTGAAAATGGCGTGTATGTTTACGCAAAAGTCATGATGTCATGTTGAAAAAACAATAAAATGTACAAAAATAAAAATGCACAAAAAATTTAAATGTACTAAAATTAAATCAAATATCTATTTATAATGAATCAATGTTATTGAATAGATTATGAAATGTCCAATGAGCAACCAAATAATGCCAACTTCAGTTTTCTACAAGTAACCACAGGTGTAGGTCATTAAATTAACCATTGACATTCACAAAGTATAATGAATTGAGTGAATTTGTAATATATCGGTTCAATTCACAGGCAGTGCCTAAACTAACAAAATGTTTAGCTCAAATGCAATATAAGTCACTTCAGATAAAAATGTCTGCTAAATGCAATCATGTAAATGTCAAAATTTAAAGCTACACTGTGTGATATTTTAGAAAGTTCAAAGAACAGCATTTATTTAATTAGAATCTTTTCTCACTTTATAAATGTCTTTACTGTAACTTTTGATCAATGTAACTCATCCTTGATGAATAGAAGTATTGATTTCTTATTTATTTCCCCCAAAAATAAATACAAATTCCTACTGACCCCAAACTTGTTAAAGGGTAGTGTTTATTGTAACAAAAGCTTTCCATTTCAGATAAAAGCTGTTCTTTTGAACTTTCTATTCATCAAAGAATCCTGAAATAAAAATGTAAAAAACTGTTTTTAACATGGATAATAATCATACATGTTTTTGGAGCATAAAATCATCATATTAGAGTGATTTGTGAAGGATCATGTGACACTGAAGACTGGAGTAATGATGCTGAAAATTCAGCTTTTTTTAGAGGAATAAATTACATTTTAATATATATTAACATAAAAAAGTCATTTTAAATTGTCATAATATTTCACAATATTACTGTTTTTTTGTGTATTTTTATCAAAAAATTGCAGCCTTGGTGAGCAGAAGAATTCTTTTAAAAACAAAAAATCTTACCGAACCCTAAACTTTTGACCGGCAGTGTATTTTTGAAAGAACTAAGTGTTTTAGCTAAGAATAAACTGAAAGAGTTACACAGTGTAGCTTTAAGGCAAACATAATTTTTGTGTGAAAATGTGCTTGTGCTATATTTCTTAAAAACAAATGCCACTTGTTTATCATTGGTCATCTAATGCAATGAAATTCATACACTGTAAAAAAAAAAAAAATGCTGGCTTGTTTTTTGTAATACGATCAACTTGGATGTTTAAGTCATGTCCATTTAAATTATATTTAACTGACAAATTAAATTTTTAAACAAAATGTAAAAAATTGTAAAAAAAAAGTTCAAATAAAATGGCCCAATTTATATTGACGAGCTGTGTAAAACAATGCAATATATTGTCATAACTTATTGATCATATAATATTTTGCAGTGTACATTTTTAAGTGTGACTTAAATGTTCAAATACTTTTTGGGACCATACAAATACCATCATAGTGTAATATACATACCTAAACATGGCTCTGTTTTGTATTTCATATTTTTCTCACTCAACAAATCTTCTGCAGATTACAAAATCTCTGCATCACTTAGACACTCACCATTAGTTTTCAAGTGGTTGAGCATCCTCTGGGTTTTGGAGCGTGTGCCGTACTGGCAGTGAGCCAGAGGCAGGACCCGAGCTCCAGCCGTACTGGAGATGTTCAGGAGCTGGGCTCTGTGCCACGGGCAGGCTGAGAGCCTCTTCCTGTGGCTCTTGTTTCAAGGTCTCTCCCTCTCGTCCAACTCGCTGGTACACTCGTCCTGTCTTGTCACTCAGCAAGCGCATCATGCCTGTTATCTGTTTCTTTATCTCCATCCCTTCGTCACCTAACCAGACTGAGAGACACAGTTAACACAGAGAGCCTGTACATGTCATGAAGTGTGTGATGAATGATAGGATACCTTCACTCTCAGAAGCTGCTTCTCCTTCAGTGTCATTCTGGTTCTACATCATCCATTTCATGGCTAAAATCTAAACGGTCAGAAAAACAGAAAAGCTGAGGGAAAGACAAGAAAGTATGATTCATCCGTCCATCTATCTATGCCTAGTGCTATCTATCAAAGATCATGCCAAACATTTCATGCTTTATAATTCTTAAGAACTAACTAAACAAAATGTCAATGTCCAAAATTTGACATTACTTGTGTTTGGGATCCACTATACATAACAGATATGCATAAATATACATGAAACTAATGACATAAAAATGCAATGAAAATTGATCATCTGGCTGGTACAAACTGTATAACATGCACTCTATCCAATTTTTTATTTAATTTTAATCATTATTATTGTGTATCTGTCTCCCATGAAGTATACAGAGTATGAACATCATCACATAATCAATTATATACCATAGATGAAAAATATCCATATCCGTTTTATATCACAAATCATTTGGGTGGTTTTGATTGTTTGTTTTCAGCCATATCCACATTTTTGAAAGTTTTGATTAGATCAGAGAGAAAAAAAGGTAAAATAGGCTATATAAGGGAAAATTAAAGCATTCACATAAAGCATTGAGATCTCTAGGTAGACATTAACATAAAACCATTCAATGTGACAGAACGTGTGTTTGAGCATTTTTTTATAGTACAGTAAATTAATTTAATTAATACAAAGTCAAAAATAGACGCAAACTGCATTCAGGCTGTCAGTTTGAATTAGTTGTTAAAACTGCATGTAGGATTAAAACAAATATGGTTTTAGATTAAGGATGAATAAGACAACATGCTGATTGACATGCCATACTCTTGCTGTGATGTCACTCTCAACAGAAACTGTATATGCGTGACGTATGTGATGAAGTGATGCTGCAGGACCACCTGTAGGCTGCGTGACTGTGAAGATCTTCATCCACACCATCATCACATTCACGCATGCAGCAAACAGACCTTTATTCTGTTCTGTTATATCACACTTAAAAAACTAAATGCATCAGAAGATAAAAATAATTGACTATGAACGCTGCTGAAAAACACGCGATTAGATTCAAAATGAGGCGTCTGAACATTGTGTTGATGCGAGCAGGACAATAAAGGAATGATACATTGTCTCACAGGTGCATTCCAGAGTGCTGACGTAACGCCTCCGATGTGCTCTATTGTCTGCTGTCATCTTCCAGGACTGAATGTCCGCTTACCTGCATCATTCACCAGTTTAAAGCTCTGAGATTTCCTGCTCCGCTTCCTCTCCACAAACTCCATTTTAAGGGCAGAGCGGTGAAGAGGCAGAATCCAGCCCAGTTCATCAGCACACAGGCTCTTTAATCACTGACAAACTCATTAAGTCCAGCTGATGAAGAGTGAAGCGAATGAGCATTAATAATAATCGCGCGTCTCTCTGGACTGACGCTGGTGGTGGTGGTGGTGGTGGTGAAGATGATGAGGAGGAGGATGATGGACAGCGCGTTTACATTCTCCTGTGGGGCTGCTCGTTTATGATGTAAATAAATAAACCTCTTAATTCTTTCAGAATTCGTCACGTCTATTCCTTTGCGCCACCTGATGGTTACTAATATTTGTGGGGCGCAAATATGAGGTCCAGACTGGAAGAAAATGACTGTTCTTGTCAATAGAAGAAACTTTGAGTCGAGTCTGTGACTACTCCCACAAAAGGACAATGCGTTGAAATACATTACATGATCAATAAGTTATAACAACATGTTTTTTTATTGTTGTATATCATTTTGATGAGTTAAACTATAAAAAAATCTAATTCAACTATTTAAAAAAAGTAATAAAAAGGCAACTGACATTAAAAACGAGTCATTACATTGGAAATTACTTAAATATCCAAGTTGTTTTTAGGACAACGTAAAAATTAAAGGCAACGAAGAGTAAACTTTTTTCTTTTTTTATGGTGTATTTTTATGGTTTCTTTTGATACATAAGAGATTGGTGGAAAGAGAATAGGGGAAAAAAAATGAAAAAATAAAAATAAAAAACGAAGATATTAAATATTTTTAAATCATAAAATATATGGGCCTAAAATGTATCGATTTAAAATAAACAAAAATAAAATAAAGTGAACAACCGACTGGCAGATGAACGAGCAACAACATTCATGGAGTCTAATGACAGTAAAATCCAAATTTAACTGAAACTCCGGCACAATTTGAACATCCATTGACCCAGCAGGAGATGGCCATTTTCACTTAACACGAAACTAATTTCACTTCGTTTAATTCGTATCAGCTTCATCTAAAGTTTTGCGGCGGGTCGGTAAATGCCCGTATGTTGTGACTTCATGTAGGAACTATGTATACGTTCTTTGTCTGCAGTCGGCACGAACGAAAGTAGTGGACGGATCGAAGTGTAAACTGCTTCCTGTTGAATGTTTATGTGAAAAAAGTGACATATTTTGTCATACAATCTTACGTTTTTTTTATTTGACATTTTGTTGAGTTATGGACATCCTCGAAGCAGAGATCGCGAGGAAAAGAAAGCTTATAGAGGAAAAAGATCTCGTAGACGTGAGTGTCGACTGTTCTAGAACGTTTGTAGTTCGACCATTAACGTCAGCGTTATCCCGTTGTGTTTTTTACAGCTGTGTTTTAATGTTTATGCTGTTGTGTGCCTATATGTGGGTTTTATGTGGGATGTATTCTTGCTGTTTCTCTAGGACACAAAGAAATACTTCAAAAGGGCTGATCTCGCGCGAAAAGAAGAGGAGGAATATTATAGGAGATGTGGATACAAGGTACAAACTTCAACTGTGAATAGACAACTTAACCATGGTTTATTGTAGTAAAAGTGTAGTAACCATGTTTTTTTGGATTATGACCATTTGTATAATCACAGCCAGGTTACTACAAATAATATGTTCGTGCTTAAACTATGGTTAGTGTACTAAACCCTAATTTGTGGTTACCATGATTTATCTATGTTTTATTGGTTCTATGTTTTAATTTTCCTTACATCATGAGTCATGCATTCAATTACTTCCATATTATTCAGGTGTTTAACAGCTGGTCAAAACTAAGGAGCCGGCTCCTTTGCAAAAATATAAATATACAAGGTCCCTTTTATTTTGGGCTCCGTAGTAAACACCTTTAACCACATTGTATTTGTAATGTGATCCATCCTGATAATATGTCTAACAGGCTTTCTGTCTTTTAGCAGATCTGATCCGCAAATATGATGATCATCCTAACATTTAAAAAAAAACAAGCTTTCATCTATAAAGACCCAATTTATACAGTGAAAAATGTATACTATAAATATGCAAAATATTTAGTTTCCATTGTTACCTAATTATGTGTTTTAGTCAGTATATTTTTTTACTGTTTTTATTATTTATTAATTACTTTAATATAAAATACTTTATTTAGTTTGATATGATTACTTGTTATTCAGGGCTGTCAAACGATTAATCGCATCCAAAATAAAAGTTTGTGTTTAAATGATATATGTGGGTGCACTGTGTATAATTATTTTTTTTGTATATAAATACACACACATGCTTGTATACATTTAAGAAATATTTTCATGTAGGCTCTATACTGTATATAGATTTATATATAATTTATATAATATATAAATATCAATATTTTAGATATAAATAATATTTTTTTTCTTAAATATATATGCATGCATGTGTGTGTACTTACAAATTAATTATACACAGTGCACCCACATATATTATGTAAACACAAACTTTTATTTTGGATGCGATTGTTTTATTTTATTGATCAATTTCCTTTTATTTTTAGAATGATAACTTTCATGTTAATTTTTAGTTTACTTTTTAGTTATGTGTTTTTGTAATTTTATTCATTTTTTTTTATTTAGGATTATTCTTTTTTTCCAGTTTTATTTTATATTTATTTCCAATAATTAATTTAATTGCTTTAACTTATTTCAGTATATTGCCAAGGCAAGCACTCATTTTTGTTTAGTTTTAGATCAACTATTATTTATATTTGATTGTATTCAAGCTTCATTTCAATTAACAAAATGTTTTTAATAGTTAAATAAAAATAACCCTATGACAGAGAGGGGTTGCTCACTTGCCTGTCAGTCATCCACTGTAGATTTAAAAGAAGTGAACTGTCCCATTTAAAATGTATCTTCCCATATTTGTGCATTTGCTCTTTCGCTCTAAGTTTTCTCCTCCAGCAGCAGTGTCTTCTGTCTGCTGTGTATCTTCTCATGTTGTCTTTCCTGCTGTTTGTGTGTGTTCTGTGAGTTTAGGTTTCTAATGAGCAGCCTGTGAGACAGGTAGGGCTCAGGCAGACAGAATGCATGCTGCCAGAGAGATGTTTGACCGGGTTTCGGCATGACTGAAGAACATTTGTGTTTAATCGCCTTTGCTCCCAGTGTTGCACAAAGCTGAAGGCAGCACTATCCGAATTTTTAGCCCAGCCTGCATAATGACCACAGTCAAATCATGTGACAGAGGTGCCTATCCTGGAGCAAATCACAAGTTGCTTAAATTCTAGATGCCTCACCTGCTCTTTCATTTGTGCAATGCTCTTTTTTTGTTTTGTTTGAACTTCCCTATTCGGTTTTGATTTAGCAGTGCACTGCATGCATGGTGTGTTCAATTCAAATCAGTGTCAAGAAATACAGCTTCAGTGACAGATTCCTTGCTGTTCACCCATTGCATCTTGGTAGAATTATGTGCGATCATACTTCTACAAGATTAGAAGATTTAATCAAATTTTCAAATTACATTGCTGCATGATTATAAGGAGAAGAATCTGTTTTTGGCCTTTTTACTGGAAAATCTGTCCAGGATAGTTTTTTGATGTTTATTAATTATTATTTTGCAAGCTGCCCTTCTCAATCTTACATTTATGTTTTGCAGTGGAATCACCCTGATGTAACTGTAATTACATGGAAAAAAGAGACAATTTTCTTGTCTCTCTACCTCTCTCTTTATATATATATACGTTGTATTTTTTTTAAGCTGGACAAGACTGAGGATGAGGTGCCTCCATCTACATCAGCCAATCCTGTGTTAGAACTAGAGCTCACGTAGGAGAAACTGCCGATGACGCTTCTCTGAACAGGAGGTGGTAAGCCAATCAGAGCGTACGAAATGTTACTTGTATACTGTGCTTGTTTTCTTGAATGAATTATTAATCTTCGGGCTGTGTGTAGGCGGTCAGACTGTCTCAGGGAACGAGGCGAGCCGATCTGTCTGTTTGGCTAAATCGATTATGATGCTTTCCAGAGACTCCGCAAAATTGAAATTCTAGCACCAGAAGTAAACAAGGTAAGACCCAACTTTCCTCTCGCCATCTTGACACTCTTGTCGTGTGTAGTGTTTGTTTGTTTACCAGAAAACCACATTGAATTTTATTTATATAAAAAAATTATAACTTGCTTTGCCAGTGCTTTTAAGTATTTAGTTTTCTATGTGATTGACATATGCTGAATACTCATTGACATAAGTCTTTTGGATTACCTTGTCTGTGTGTTTAGGGTTTGAGGAATGATCTGAAGGCTGCCATGGATAAGATCGATCAGCAGTATCTGAATGAGATTGTGGGTGGAGCAGAAGGTTCAGTTTTACTGGACACACAACACGAACCTCAAAGTGCATGAAGAAAATACCACCATTGAGGAGCTGGAGGTAAACCTACACACACATAGAATCCACTACGCTAACTTCAGCTCATTTATTTATCCATATAACAGGTCAGAATCGGTAGATAGATGTCTGATTAGGAGTATTTTAATCATGTTCCCGCTAGGTGGCACTATAGTCTTACATCTAAAATTGAAAGTTCTCCATAACAGCAAAAACAAGTACAGTTCCCAACCCAATAGTACTCCTCTTGAAATGAGAATCCATTAGTATTTCTCCAGATGTCCAAACTAAATATTTTTTTTACAGTTAAACAGAGATCAAAAATATGTATTGGTATAGATATGTAATCAAAAATATGTAATATGATGTATGGTTTGTCAAGTTAATTATATTATTTCATTTTATAACTAACAGCATATGTGTTGTTCAATTATTGAAATGTTAACCTAAAGTATCAGAGTAAACTTTTAGGTCAAAAGGGATTGGCTGACAACATTTTTTGGGAAACCCTGAACTAATCTCTTTACAATTATATGAAAACTGTCTGTCTGTATAGACCTCATGCACCAGAGAAACATAGGCGCCGCCATCTTTAGAATATTGTCTTTGAACTTCTATTTTTTTGTGGTCGCTCTGTATATCTCTATGGCATTGCTGTCCAGGAGTAATTAGCTTTTGAAGTGGATTTACTTAATATAAAGTTATCATGAGGATTGTAATGTTTAAAGCAGATGTCTTAACAAATGTCGAGTAGACCGGGAAGATCTTAAAACGAGCCGTTCATTCATAAATAGGCAAGATCACTGTGAAAATACAGACCGGAAGACAAAAGACAACGAGCGCAGCCCTGAAAAGGGGTGGGGCTAAATAAGGTCTATACTAATGCTTTTATGATTTCAGTAATTGTATAATATAAGATTTGGCTCATGTCTGATGCTACATTCATGTCTAATAATCTGAATAAAACAGGATCTGGGAGCATCTCTTGGCACTGGTAATGATGTTGAGACATGGATGTCATAAATAAAGTACTGCGGGTATGTATTAATTTACTGTGGTTTTACATGTTTTGGAGGGTGAGTGTTTAATTAATTCAGCCAATGTTCTAATTTATTATTTAAATTAAGGATATCAGTTGACACAAATTTGTGTTCAAACATTAGAAGTGTTTAACCTGAATTTAAGAGAATTGAACTTTTCACCAACCTGCTCGGACACACTAACTCCATGCGCTGACTGAATGATGTTGATGTGTATGTATGTGGCTGCATCCAATCACGTGATGAACATTCTCCTGGGATCAGTTTGTGTGCTTATTCTGTGGTAATCACACTTCAAGACATCCTAAGTGTAATTTTCCTCCTAAATGAACAGGATATTGTACATATTACGAAAAATTTGAGAAGACAATTATTAACAGTCTACTTTCTGCCTGCTGTTAGTTTGCAAGTCAGACATAATATAATCATTTATTCATACTACCTTAAAAAATGCTGCATTCTTGTATCACACATTGGATTTTACCTTTTCCAAAATTATTCCAGTGAATGTCAATTTTGGTGTATTGTTTTCAAATAATACAGATTCTATTTTTAATATATTTTTAAATAAATGGCTAACCTACCAATTCCTTTGCATGGCTTTAAGACAATGATGCATTTTCCTTCATCGCCAGACTACTGGCCTGGCATGCAGAATTCTGCATTTTTAGTCAGTTTTCAATGGATCCATGTGAACGGAAATAATTTTGAAGTCTGTATGTAGAACTTTTCAAATGCTCAAAGTAAAAACATTCCTGTTTTTAGTTCATCGTTATCCTGTAAACATCCTAAATTATTAGGTAACGCTTCCTTTTACAGTCCAGTTGCCCATGTAAATACTATGTACTTATTTCTGTTCCATGTACTTACCTTATATTAGCCAGTACTTTACTTGGTAAGTACTGTACTGTAAAAGGAAGCTTTACCAATTATTAATATCAAGTGATTGTTGATTAATTGTTAGCATCCCTGATTTAATTAAATAATGATTTAATAATCATCTGATGCTTAATTTAAGAGTATACTCATTTAATTTTGTGTATATTTTTTGTGTAGTTCTTGCTGGGCGTGTGGGCTAAAGATCTAAACAGCCGAGAGGACCACGTGAAGCGCAGTGTCCAGGGCAAGCTCGCCAGTGCCACCCAAAAACAGACCGAATCTTATCTGGAACCTCTTTTCAGAAAACTACGCAAGAAGGTACGCTGTTCTACATGCAATGTATTATTATTAGATATAGATTCACAAGCGTTTTGTTCATCTCATTGTGTCTTCTATATGTAGAATTTACCAGGTGACATTAAGGAGTCCATTACAGACATCATAAAGTTTATGCTGGAGAGGGAATATGTTAAGGTTTGTCTTAATGATTACAATACTTTGAATTACAGTTCTTAATTAGTATGTTTATGAAGAAACCCAACTAACACACTGTGTACATGCAGGCAAATGATGCTTATCTGCAGATGGCAATCGGAAACGCTCCGTGACCCATCGGTGTGACCATGGTGGGCATCCACGCTCGTACTGGACGTGAGAAGATCTTCTCCAAACACGTCGCTCATGTACTCAATGACGAGACCCAAAGGAAATACATTCAGGTCTGAAATGACAGTATAAATAGGAGTGTTATAATGAATAGTAGTTGTGTTGTTTATCAGGTCAGTGATCGTCTTTTTTCTTCTTCTTTTCAGGGGCTGAAAAGATTAATGGCAATTTGTCAGAAACATTTCCCAACAGATCCCTCAAAGTGTGTGGAGATTCAACGCTCTGTGATGTACACTTCACAATATTCAAAGTCATGCTGTCTCTGCTGCTCTCGTGTTGTAAATAACTTATTGATTGTAAATATACCCCAGTCTTGAGAACATGTGGTTTTCAATCCTGGGACCCACCGGTTTGCACGTTTGTGTGCGTCTCTCTTATATAACACGCCTGATTCAGATTATTAGGGAGAGTTCCAGTGAGTGTTTCTGAGTGTCAGATAGAGAGACAAATGTGCAAGTTGTTGAACCCAGGAGCAGGATTGAAAACACATTAAGGAAAAAATAAAATCTGATGTTACTGAAGTGATTATATTCATGTATTGATTCTTGATGTATTCGCACTTTAATTTACATTACTGTCATAGTGGGCCAAACAGATCTGTTCTTTGATAGGAAGATAAAACAGTCCTTTTAAGGATGAATATTGAGACGAGTTGCAATCTGATGTCATTTTCCGAGCTCCTGAAGATGAGTTCAAGGAAGTGCTGTGTCACAGGAAGAGTGAGTGACTTCCTCACATTGGGAGCAAATCAGATTTAAAACATGAGCAAGTCAAATTTGCATCACTTTGATTGTTCAATTTCCTGCTGACTTCCTTTCATTTTAACATTTGGGAGAGTCTGATTCATTTGAGCTATTTGGTTGACACATTCAATTTAAATATGCCAATCTCATTGGTCTTTGTGCAGCAGGTTTTCCTAAACAGAGGTCTTTGAGGGAACTGCAGTGGCTTTGTAAGAATGAAAAGCGAAAATATTTTTCCCCAGGTGGTTGTTTAATGTATGTTTGAGCATTCCAGTTTGAAGCCATCACCCTAAAAGAGTTCGTTCCAGGAAAACACCCTGTTCAAACAATTTGTTGTCACACATTTCATTTCTTATGGGCATGACTTCGCACTAGTTTTACTGGTGAAAGGACTTCTCTCTTTACTAGTCTTATACATTTGACTTGCAGTCTTCTGGGCTGTATTTCTCAAAAGCATCGTAAGTCTAAGTTGATTGTAGAACAACTGCCAGCAGTCGCCTTTTGCGTTGAATTCAGGTTTGCAAAGTACTTGGGCAGATTTTAAAGCTTAGCGAAACTCAGGGACTTGGCTCCCCTTAATATGGCATGGGCTCCCCTGGAGGCAACGGGATTGATCATGAAATCTTGGGGGGTACTCAAATGTGTCAGCAGAAGTTTTCTTTTTGCAGTGCAATTTCAGTATTTGTACAATGTCGAAAATATTTTTGATTTGTGCATGTTGACAAGCGTTTGACCTAAATTCACTCAGATGAAGATGACTCTACGTGCTATTCTTGTCATGAGCATCAGAGGTTATGGTGACGCGCTCAGGTGCAAGATTCCAGATGCATGTTTAATAGCGTGTGACTCAGAGGTTCGATAGAGAAAATATAGAACATTGGAGGCGCAGTCTCTGAAAATCCATTACTGTGTTAGAGGTAAGGCACATTCTTCCCAGACTATGCTGGCGTTTGCTCTAGGTCTGTCTTGACTCTGGATGTCTTAGGGCCTTCATTGGGGCAGAGGAATTGTGGTATTACTTCTGTAGCCGACGAGTAACTATCTAGCTCCTTGTTCAGGTGAACTCGGGACGACGGCCTATTTACTAGACTCATTTGTGGCTGGTCATCGCGTTTGCTGTCTTGGCTTCTGTCAGATTTGTGTACAAAGTGAGGTAGAATCCTGTCTGTGGTGCTTGCGTTGACATTCATTAGCTGTTACCTGTCTCTTTGGAAGTTCTTGAAATGAATGGGTTTCATACGTGCCACAGCAGTTGCAGCGTTCTGTCTGAAAAGGCACTTAAATCCTCTGCACACGGCAGAGTGCACAGGACAGCCCCCACCCCCAAAGAATTGGGCTCCCCCAAAGAAACACACAGTCTGGCTTAGGAAGAACACTGCTTGGTACAAATGCCAGCCTGGTTCTGTTCAGTTGAGCATGTAAATGGATTCACCAGTTTCAGACTCAGTTTTTTTTTTTTCTATGTGCCATATATGGGTTAGGTTTTATCTAACCAAATTATACCACTGTAATATTAATTTGTTATTTGAAGAGACCTTAGAATGTCAGATACAGGAAACCTGAAAGTTTGCTATTGCTATATGTCAGCCTCATTTCCCAGGGTATCTCCCTCCCTATATTGTCCAGTCACACACACCCAAATATAAAAAGAATACGAATAAATTAAATGTTTTTGAGCCAAATATCATATTGTCTTAGCTGAATAGATGCCACCAAATGTTGTAGATGTTGATGAAATTTTTACCAATTTTTAGATAGATTCATTTCGAATACCAAAGAAGACTGACTTATAGAGTTCGGACATTGATAGAGACAGTGTAAGTCTTCGAATAAATGAGATGATAAATGAACAATTTACAATACAACAGCTGGATAAAATGTACAACAGAACAAGACTAAAAAAAAAATGAACAGTGCTTTAATAAAGCCAAAAAGAAATGTGATAATGGAAGCATAAAATAACACTGTCACACTGGAAAAAAATGGAATATACTGCTGAGTGAACATGCTGTTAAAGCTACAAAATATGCTGAGGTCAGAGCTGGAAAAACTATTTCATGTATTCTTGTGCTTGAATCTGAATGGTTAAAGAAATTGCTTGAATGTTTTGATTCTGACAGAGCTATGCGGGATGTTGCCAGTAGCTTGGCTAGCTACGCTCAGAAAGTGCCATCTCTGGAGAATATACTGTAGCCAAAAAATTATCCTTGATTTTCACTGGTTTTGAACGACATTGCTGCATTGAGCCAAGCTCCTCTTCTAAAGAGTGCCAGTAACTTCCTGTAGCCCTTCCAGGTATCTGATAGTGAAAAACATCGTGCAACATCTGCTTGCCCGGTGCAGACGCGCTAAAATGTATACTGAAACAGTTGGCTGCTTTCAGGCAGACAGTAACAATAATTTGTTTCGGTCTCAAGCTGCCTTGCCTAGGTTTGCTCTGTGCAGCATTACATTTAAAATGAATGATAATTTTTTGGCTTTATTGCTTTTTGGAAAAGGATTTACTGTCACGTAGCTTATGTATGCAACATCTTGATTCCCTATCTAAAGAAAACTAAGGTCTTATTAGTAACCAAGTGCGCTTTTCATATTTTAAGCTAGAGGAAGTGCTGTTAAGTACTAATAAGTGATACTAAAATGTATTTACACATTCTTTAAGGAATATATTGATAAATTGATAATATATTTCTATTAAATACATTAAAAATTGGAATAAAGAACATTTAATAGAACTCGGATTATTTTTAAACATAATTTAATAAGTTATAATGATAAAAAATAAGATGTTAATCTTATTACATAATGAATTATTGAATTTAGTTGATTACATATGTTTTATTCAAACAAATGTTTAATTTATTTAAACTGTAATTTTAAATGATGATAATAATAACCACAATTTAATAATGCAGTTTATATATGTAATAATTGTTTAATATCATAAACTCATGATATTTCTGAGACCAGTTCTCATACTGTGAAGAGCTGCTCCACCATGGGATCCCCACCCCACCTCCGCTGTTAAACAAGTTACTCAGCAATTTTTCTCATGTTTAAATTAATTGCTTTTTACTTCTAGAAGATTTTTTAAGACTGGTATTTCTACTTTTACTTAAGTAAAATTTATAGAAGTAATCAAGCCTACTTTAGGTTAAATAACATTCTTCCAGTTTCACCTCTGATATTATGACAGTAAGTTACTCAAGAATGGTTATGAATGATTAACAACAAAATGGCAGCCTTCAATGGTATCAGTTCAATTAATGTATAATCACCTATTAATGTAATATTACTACTATATAAGAAACATGACAAATGTAAACATTTAGAAGAAAAGAAAAACTCTATATCTTTCGCCGAGCAGCGCCATTGTGGAGTATTCTAACATGTGACGGTCGTGAGTTGGTTTACCTAGGCTCTATCCAGTAGAACATTAAGTGAATGTACGCAACATTAAACTGTTTACACCAGTGTTTTAACAGCGAAACGACTAAAGTGTTAGGTACAGTCATTTAGACAAAAGTTGTTCGCGATGTCTGCCGTCATATTTCGTATCCGTCAGACACCATGTAGTTACGTTGCTGTGTAGAAAAGCCGGTGGGGTTTGGGGCGAAGAGCGAGTTTGCAACGCCACCAGGTGTCAGAACCGGCTCTCAAAATGCTTTGCGTGGAAAGGGGGCTACTGTGGCTGCTGTTCTGCGATGCCCACCGTGTCAGAGTCCATCTGCTGTCAAGAGGTTGATCTTGAGCATGTTTTTGCGTGGTCGATTCTTGCATCACCGGCGGCACACGTTTCTAATATATGCTGTTCCGTGAGGTAAGTTAGACGTGTTGGAAGCGGCGATGCTTTCCCTGAAGGATAAACTCTGATTCACTGCTTCATTTCCCTTAATACTACATGAGCATGAGAAGAGGAGGAAAATCGCTCTGACTTTGAGGTAAGCTTTGTGTTCTTTTTACCTTGTTACACAGCATAGTGGCATACGCTGGTGAATACACAGGGAGCGAGCAGAATTCCTTTGCGGCTCGTCTTTAGTGCTGGTTGGCAGATTTTATCCTCAGAGAGACAGCGTTAGGAACATGTTTTGCTTCCAGTGCCGGCCTGCTGTTCCTGTTAGGGCGAGGCCTCTGGATCTTCGAGCTCATGACAACGCCTTGACCACGGCTGTTTCCATCATTGCCGGGTCATGCTCGCCTAAGCAGCAGCAGAGAGGACATGCCCCAGCTCGGGTCAGAGCCATCCAAAGAAGATGAGGAGGGAGGAATCGCAAATTGTCACTCAATGACTTTGATATCTCATCGTGCACCTCGGGAAAAAAGGGGCAAGAACCACTGTCCAGTTGGGTGGCAGAGGTGCGTGGGCTATCCGAGCCGGCGAAGCTGGCTCGATAGGCAGGCTGGCTCGAATGGACCCCGGCGCAGCTGGCTCAAATGGGACCCAAGGGTTCATCTCAAGAAGCTCATGGCACCGAAAGAGGCTCGAAGGAGTTGGCAGAAGAAGAGTGCGGCAGGGCTTTTTGGGCAAGTTCATAGCTTTGGACGATGGCCATACGGAGCCTGAGAGTCCAGAGGCTCATATCTCTACAGTGGGGGCATATGCCACATCTGCATGGGCACGACACAGGCAGAAGCCATGTCTTGTGGCCATCTGAAGGTTTGATTAGCTTGCGCAGGAGAGGTAATGGCAAGAGGTCACCCCTATCCAAGGCTCACAACATGGGATGAGAAGATGTTGTCTACTGGAACTTGTAAATCAAGGTAAGACTTGATGAACTTGGCGGCAGTGGCTCAGTGGTTCATGTAGATTGTCTTCAAACCAGAAGGTTGGTGGTTCAATCCCCAGTTCCACCTGATCAAGTGTTGAGGTGTGCCATGAGCAAGACACCTAACCCCAGCTGCTCCTGACGAGCTGGATGGTGCCTGGCATGGCTGAATGTGAGGCAAAAGCGCTTTGGTGGCCATCTGGGTCTTTGGAAGTGCTATATAAATGCAGTCCATTTACCATTTTAAATGATGGCTTCTGGAGAAGGTTGGCTGAAGGAAAAGATTCTGGATACAGCCGCTGAAAGAGCAGATCTCTTTCAGTTCGATTGAGAAACCAGACTTCAGCTCTCCATCACCCTTGCTGCAGTTTTCATGGTGATGAAAGAGTTGCTATCATAAACACACGAACCCAAACTTCCAGGTTAGCACAATATATGTCCTTCCACAGCATTCCAACACGGCGCTGTTCTCACGGCTTGTGGGAGAAACACGCAGACATACATACGCGCGCTTTCATCGCTACTTGAGAGAATAACTGGCTTCCAGCCTGCTTGGTAAGCTGTTTAACCAGAATAGCGTGGCTCTGCTCCAGACCCTGCCAGGGCCCAATACTGAAACATTGTTGGGAAAGATAATGGAGCTTTATTAGCATGGGATAGGGAGAATGTGCTGGGCATTGATAGCTGCGCATGAACACGCAGTGACTACATATGGGGGAAAATGAAGCACATGGATGTCGTAGAGTTAGTTAGCCATTCGGTTCTTTGGCGAAAATTGCTAAGGCCAACATATATTGGTATGCGTAGTGTTTTCAAACGAGACGATAAACATGTTACAACACTGAATGACTGGCATTTTGCAATGACTGGTCAAATGAGAAAGTCAACACCTGTTCAATCGATCCGCAGTGCCTCTCAATAGCAACACGCTTTAAAATCAGCACTTTTAGAAACCAATTCGTTTCAAAGTTAGTTAATGATTCAGTCTCGATTTGCTGAATTCACAGTACCAATATACCAAGCACTAAATATTGTTACTTTTTTTGTGTAGACATTACACGCCAGCTTTTCAAGTTGAAGTGGGGGATGTTGTCGTTACCGCATTCTGAGCCATTTGTGCGTGCATGCAATGTATGGGACGTGCCGATCAAACGCCTAGAGTGAAAGGCAAATGAAAATCTAGATCTATCTGCTCACATGGTCCAATTCTAGGTACACCTGGTCCAAACTGCTACGATTGACATTAATGTCATTAGCGGCAATCACATGGCTGGCAACTGCAGTCCAGTTCAGCATGCAACGACATGGTCAAGACAATCTCCTGCAGTTCAAACCGAGCATCAGTATGGGGAAGAAAGGTGATTTGAGTGACTTTGAACGTGGCATGATTGTTGGTGCCAGAAGGGCTGGTCTGAGTATTTCAGAAACTGCTAATCTACTGGGATTTTCAGGCACAACCATCTCTAGGGTTTACAGAGAATGGTCCGAAAAGAAAAAACATCCAGTGAGCGGCAGTTCTGTGGGCGGAAATGCCTTGTTGATGCCAGAGGTCAGAGGAGAATGGCCAGACTGGTTCGAGCTGATAGAAGGGCAACAGTGACTCAAATAACCACCCGTTACAACCAAGGTGGGCAGAAGAGCATCTCTGAACGCACAGTACGTCGAACTTTGAGGCAGATGGGCTACAGCAGCAGAAGACCACACCGGGTGCCACTCCTTTCAGCTAAGAACAGGAAACTGAGGCTACAATTTGCACAAGCTCATCGAAATTGGACAATAGAAGATTGGAAAGACGTTGCCTGGTCTGATGAGTCTCGATTTCTGCTGCGACATTCGGATGGTAGGGTCAGAATTTGGCGTCTACAACATGAAAGCATGGATCCATCCTGCCTTGTATCAACGGTTCAGGCTGGTGGTGGTGGTGTCATGGTGTGGGGAATATTTTCTTGGCACTCTTTGGGCCCCTTGGTACCAATTGAGCATCGTTGCAACGCCACAGCCTACCTGAGTATTGTTGCTGACCATGTCCATCCCTTTATGACCACAATGTACCCAACTTCTGATGGCTACTTTCAGCAGGATAATGCGCCATGTCATAAAGCTGGAATCATCTCAGACTGGTTTCTTGAACATGACAATGAGTTCGCTGTACTCAAATGGCCTCCACAGTCACCAGATCTCAATCCAATAGAGCATCTTTGGGATGTGGTGGAACGGGAAGATTCGCATCATGGATGTGCAGCCGACAAATCTGCGGCAACTGTGTGATGCCATCATGTCAATATGGACCAAACTCCCTGAGGAATGCTTCCAGCACCTTGTTGAATCTATGCCACGAAGAATTGAGGCAGTTCTGAAGGCAGAAGGGGGTCCAACCCGTGCTGAGCATGGGGGCTGACCTGAGCTCAGAGTGGCCGAGTGATGCATGTGGGAGCTATATCTTTCTTTCCTAGGATGGTAAGGGCAGGAACACTCATACATGCAAAGTGCCATTAACCCCGAGTGACGGTCAGGTTTAGGGACAGTGTTGAGGTAAGTCACACGTTTAAATATAAACAGTAATGTAAGGTTCCAGTCGGCGCGTCACGGTCGTAGGCTGTAAAAGTCGCTTATGCGCGTGTTGATAGCACGTTGAAAAAATGGAAATACGAATACGCGTGTCATACACACACGGTACTTCATGAGAGATCAGTCTGAATATACTCATAGCAACTTCGACCTTAGTCTTTTAAAATGGCAGAAGTATTAAGAGTAATAGCCGATATACTAGCATGCGGTTTCATCTTCAGCAATTGTGTTGTTCCTGAGATCGTTCACAAAACGATTTACTGAATGGTACTTCCTTTAAAATGAGTACTTAGTTCAAAGTATGTTCCATGTTCCATATTGTACAGGCTTGGGAGGGATACTTTCAAATGATCTCCGATCCAGTTACAGATTACTGCATTATGGAATACTGGTCAGAATGAATCTAAGTACCAGAATATGAAAAATGTTATGCAATGACTTACTTTTGGGATTACTTCAAGGACATATATTATTGTGTGTGATACTCTAAAAACTTTCATGAGAATCCATTGAGACATATGTATTATTAAAGGAAGCTATAACAAGACATCTCAGTGGCTAGAGTCTGGTCTTACAGATTATTATGTGTTATGAAGGCTACAAGGAAGTAATAGAAACACAACATTTGGAAAATTGACACCAATCTACATATTCAGTCTCTTTAAAAAGGAAAGAAATCCGTTGATGAGGCCCGGGACCCTCCCGATTACGCTGACTGAACTTGGACCGTGGCAGTATGAGTTCCTTACACAGGGCTCTCAGAATTTTGGAGACAGGCAAGAGTGGCATTGTGCCCCAATGGGAGGGGGGGGTGTTGTTGGTTGTTGAGGGGGGGGGGGTCGTTGGAATGTGGGTGTTTCATTAATAATATTAATATTAGTGTTTTGTGTGTTGTTATTAATTGCTGAGACTGCAGAAAATGTATGACACATGGCACCGTCTCCTCCTCTAATGGGCCTACCCCTTTTCGCCACCTCTCTGGGCCAGCATCCATCTAACCTAGCCTTTTTAGGGGGCTTTCCTCTAGGGCGAATGAGGAGGATGCTGCATGGTATGCTTTTACCTGACATCTTTGAAAGACATATATGCAATGATTAATGCATCCATGGCCAGGATAATTATAAAATATGATTCTCTAACAGCAGTCAAGTTGTCTTTGTTTGTGTCAAACAATTTGTAAATTTGTTGTAACATTCAAAACAGGAGATCTCATGACTTACTCTGCTCAGTGATATTAGAGCTCCAGTTGTTTCCTCTGCGGGTGAACGAAACTTTTGGAAGAGATGTTGTTGCAGAATCACGTGAACAATTCCTTGAAATGCTTTTTTATTGGTTGTTGCAGTTAAATCTTACCCAGATACAGTAGTGCTATTTTCTGATTGGCTAAAGTTGTGTAGCCCTTTCCTTTTTTGATTGGCTGATAAGGCGACAGGCTGCGAGAGCAGGGGAGACGCGCACGCTTGCGTTCCACTATGAGAGTGAAGCGGCTTAGAGACAATTTGGGCGCTGCGGCATATTAAATATATGATAAATAGTTTTTCTGCGTAGAAATACAATGTGTGGCGGAAGTGCGTGACAAAAGACCGAAATGAGTGACTGTCACGCTCAATGCGTGACGCTTGAGAGCCCTGCTTACATTAGCAGTGAACATCTCCTTAAGTGAGACTGAGAACGAAAGATTATTAAAGGACATTTTAGGTACTAAAAAAGATACTCTCTTAATTTCTACAGATTCCAGCATCGCTAGAAAACTTACAGTACAACTGCGGTCATACACACCACTGAATTGTAAAGCAGTAATAAACGCTACATAAGCTAACAACAAGGCACAGTTTGCACTGTAAAACCATGTTGTTGGAATTTTCCTCTTAAAAAACAAAATAGCAGCGGAATTTCAAAGAAATGAAAGCATTTTTACCTGTGAGCAGCATCGTTTCTAGCAGCAGTGATTCAATCGGTGTCTGAGGACGGAGATTGTCGAGAGCTGTTATTTTACTGCAGTCACCAGCGGGTGGCACACGTGACTCGTGTCGCGAGCAGACAGTAAGGTCGCGAGTCATTAATATAGTGTTATTATGCCAAAATACAGATTTACTTAGTTTTAAATGACACCATTGTAACCCTGAAAGTATCCCCCTCTTTTTCAAAAAGTAACTATAATCTGATTACTAAGTTTTTTGATGTAACTAACTGTACGTTACATGTATAACGCCGTTACATATTCCGTTACTCCCCAACCCTGTCCATATAGTATGAGTTTGTGCAATTTGAATTTGAATGAATTCCAGGAATACTACATCCGACATGGCCACATCTGATGCAGATGGAATCCACACGTAGAGTGTTGCTGCCTGGGCAGTTGAGTCCCTACAGTAAAGTGTCCATCAAAAGCACACTTTGAAGTCTTGACTGAAGTAGTTGGTCATCCGGGTACTTTTCACCTTCTGTTTTATAAATACTTTCATCTACTATACAGCAGGGAAATATGCATATTTGCATGCAGCCAGTGATTTTGAACAAATCAGTTAAGTCGATGGCTCACTCATCATATAACAACGAATCCATGTTTTTAAACAGCCTCAGTCTCAGTCAGATAGTCGCCACCTCCAGCATTATGATACAACTTGCAGAGAATAACTGAAAACCCAGAGTGATTTACGAATAAAAGTCTAATTTACATGGAAGAGACATGTTGTTTTACCATGTTGTGATTGTTTGGACAAGGTTTGGGTCCCCCTGGACTTAGTTAACCGAGGGTAAAGGGCACAATGTTAATTGTTCATGAATTATTAGTGGAGAATGAACCTTTCAAGCTCAGATCATTCAATACTTCATCTTACCACCCCCTTTGGACTGACAGCAGTAGTGCTTTCCACAGACTCTAGTGTTTATTTTGGCCTATAGTCAGTAGTGAGCCTGCCAAATTCAAACAATTCTCCAAAATAACTCCAAATGCCTTGACCCTCCATACTAGGGGTCACGATGATGCCCTATGAAGTCAAGCTTTCATGTTCACTGAACACAACATTCCTCAGTGTTCCTCAAGCCCTTCACACACAGCAGGGGAATGTCATGGATTCAGTGGTGAAAATATTTCATTCAACAAAGCATCCACTGAGCTTCACAGGAAATGGAAGATCTCCATAAACACAGTGTCTCTGTTGTTCACATTCCAGCTGCAGTGGGTACAATAGACTGGGCTGCCCCAAAACGCGTATTTTGAGCATCACACTGGCTTTTCAGCACAATAACAGCAGCCAACTCTCCAATGTTTGGATTTCCAGTGTTGTGTTCCTGTTGCCGGGGAGATCCCAAGCCATTGTCTGAGGCACAAACATCCTCACACACTTCCTGTGAAAAATCTGTGAGTCATATTAACGTAATATGGAAGAAGACGGTAGGGATCAGAACCCTAGAAGGCATTGCATAACTAAGTGTCCTGTCTGACACAGGAAGTGATAATAGGGGCTTATGGGAATAAAGAAAGTCATCATTTACTCACCCTTATGACGTTCCAAACATGATTCTCTGTTTTCTGTGGAACATAAATGGAGCACTATATTTGTATTGTATATATTAAAGCAGGGGTGCCCAACCCTGCTCCTGCCGATTGACTGTCCTAAAGTTTATCACCACCCCTAATCAAACACACCTGAAGCAACCAATTAATGTCTTCAGGATCACTTGAAAAATAAAGGCAGATGTGTTTGATTAGGGTTGAAGATGAACTGTGCAGGACAGTCGATCGGCAGGAGTGGGGTTGGCCACCCCTGTATTTGACTCCAGAGGTCTGAAAAATGGGAAAACAGCACCAAGAAAAAAGGTCCTTACCATTGTTGTTATTGTTAACTAAACACTTCAGTTTATGGTCCAATTGCAAGTATTAACTAGTTGCTTATTAGCATACATATTACTAAGATATCGGCTGTTTATAAATGCTTATAAAGCACATATTAAAGGGTTAGTTCACCCAAAAATGAAAATTAAGTCATTAATTACTCACCCCATGCTGTACCAACCCCGTAAGACCTTCGTTCGTATCTCGGGACGCAAATGAAGATATTTTTTATTAAATTTGAGAGGTACACTACCACATAGGCTGCCTAAGGGATCGAAATACAATATTCCATGTGCCTACAGTGGCTCAAGTATAAGTTTATCAAGCGACGAGAATACTTTTTGTGCGAAAAACAAACAAAAATAACGACTTTATTCGACTATTCCTTTTCTTCCTTGTAGGCCAGAGTTGAGAGTTCAAGAGATTTCCACGACAGATGCGCGGAATTGCGATCTCCTTCAACTACTTCAGTTCAGTTTTCGTGCATGCATCGTGGAAATCTTATTTTTATTTTTTTTTTTTTTAGAAAAAAAGTATTCTCATCACTTGATAAACTTTCTTCAATGACTTTCTGGGCCGTCAAGTTTATATCCCATAGGCAGCCTATGTAGCACTGATCCACCTCTCAAATTTAATTAAACATATCTTCGTTTGTGTTCCGAAGATGAACGAAGGTCTTACGGGGTTGGTACAGCATGGGGTGAGTAATTAATGACTTCATTTTCTTTTTGGGTGAGCTAACTCCTTTAATGCCTTATTCTGCATAAGCATATTCTACATGCCTCAAACCAACCCAATTTCTAAACTTAATAACTACCATACTAACTATTTATAAGCAGTAATGACTACTGAGGAAAAAACATTGATTATATTTAGTTAGTAATAAGCATTGCATTGGTCCCTGATCTAAAGTGTGGCCATTATATTTTAATCCATTTTTATTTTGTCAGTTTTTTGTTTATTAATGTATATTGTTGATTTGACAATATTGTATGCAAATCAACAATGGTAATATTGAAATCTTTGAGTTTCACATTCTGTTCATAAGCAAACAAACACTGAGAACAAAATAATTCATAAGAAATCAACAGAACCTACCTGGTAAGGTTCTGTCCAAAACAGGACATTCAGTATGTGTAACCTTGAATGCATGTTCAGAGCAGGACAATTTTCTTTCCCTTTTCCTGCATTAAAATGATTTTGACAATTTTTCATTCAGGTCATTCAGATATGGCAAATCAAATTTCAGTTTCACGTACTTGGTATTTCAATCACCGGGTGTGATTGTCAGCTTCACCAGCGGCGGATCTCATTACAAATGCAGAAACATACTCCAAAAAGGTGACATGCGGGAATTTCAATTACGCCCGGAGGAAGCGGATCATCACCTTCATCCACCTGGAGGAGCATGTTGCGTTATGAATAACGATAAATACACATTAACCATGCATATCACTCTGTTATCTACATGCAAGACACACTATCTGAATAACAGCAATAAAGTGATTTCACGCTTCAGTTTAGCGAACATTCAGCAATAATTTATTTCAGAATCTCAAGAACCACCAACATTTCTCATCTGGAAAATTCAGTATCAGTTGCCAACAACACGGTTTTTGAAAAATGTTACTATACAAATTCTTAATAGAAAAAGAATAAATTAACTGTGGAATTTGGTTATATTTTAACCTGCCCAACAATTCCACTTTTATTTTTTCTACAACACCATTTTATTGTGTGCCGGTTATATCTGAAAATGAACTCATAAAACATGCTCTATTGTCAAGATGAAGTGGTAAGACAGTTTAGTAACTAAAGTCCTTCATTTTGCACAACTGGTATTGAAAACTATGGACAACAGTTAGGAAAAGTCTACAGCCGAAAACCAAAGCAGCAACTGGTCTTCCTGTAGCACCTGAACTTGTTGTTGCGATTTCCCAGCTTAAAAGACATGGAAATAAAACGAATACCGATTTATAAAAAAATCAAATGATTGGTTTTACTTTTTCTTTTAAAAGAACCCAGTTTCCACAGTCCTGCCTAGAAATATGTTAGTTTTCTTTTTTTTAATATAAAAAGATTTATGTTTTTGTTATCGAGTACAGGTAGACGATAGGAGTGAGCTCACACTGGCCTAAGAGGGTATGAGGTCTGAACGGCCTCTAAACGTAGACGTGGATGAGGTGTTTTACTTTCGATTAGGGCTGTTTTCACACCGGGTTTAAGTTTTAACATCAAGATGCATTACACGGTGTGCTGAGCATGCACAGAAACAATGAACAATCAATGTTAGGGCAGATAAAAACATCTTTGAATGGGCATGAATCGGGTGACTTTTAGATTTTCAGCGCCTGGTGATTTGGACCCTTTTGAATACACATTTGCTTATGTCAACTCAACGCACAAACTATTGAATTTCTGTAGTAACGGCAAAGGGTGTGCTTTTAGCTACCTGTTTCTTAAGGTACTTTGCACGGTAATTTTTCGTACTTGCAGAGTGTGTAATAATGTCTTTAGCGTTATGGCTTGATGTTTTTCCTCGAATACGACGACCGAGGCGAGGGGCACACGTGGTTTCGGATCTTGTTGACTGCATGATGAAAGCATGAAACACCCTGTATTGTTTAAGCTTATGGTTTCTTACCGGTCGCTTGTAAAACTAAGCACCTGCTTTAATCGTGTCACATTCTGGAATGCTGTTCTCCCGAAAGCCTTCGACAGCTCAGGGCGGAGGTAATGTCGTTTCCGTTGAAATATTGAGTCGGTGTGCCACGTTGTGTTGTGCTCATCTGACAGATTTAAAAATGCGAACATAATGTCATAGTGGTGTTATAGTTAGGTAAAATCCTGAATATTAAAAACAGATACATAAAAACAGAAAACCGATAAGGCCAGGAGTGTTTGGAGAAGGTATTTTTCGTGTGTCTCGTTACTTCACTGATGTCACAACACTATACGCAGGGGTTAGTGACAGTTCTGCATGCAGTGTGGGCTGTACAGTTCAGGCTCTGAGCACCATGGTGGCGAAGTTGCCTTACTAGCAAAGTACACCGGTTGCGGCCTGAGTCTGCAGTACTTGGTCGTTCAATACCGAGGGTCATGCTAATGCCTCTAACCTAATGCTTCAGATTTGTTGTACAGCTATGGCTTCTAAAAGTTAGCTAATGTTCTGCAAAAAGGGTTGAGAACCAATGAACTTGAGAATGACAAACCAACATTACGTACAAAGACCACAAATGATGTAGTTGTTTGTAATGCTTGAGCGATGTGATATCGGGGCTCGTTTTCCAATCTAGGATGACCGAAGATAGGCTTCTTCGATTTTAAATGCTCTATTGTTATTCACAAAATATCAAAGTCCACAGACAGATGGAGGGGCTTGTGGCGCGCTGCGGTCCAAATGAGATGGGTAATGAAAGGGGTTTGTGGTCATATATTGTTTTTTTTAACAGAACTGAGAACATAAAGATCTACAAAGATGGTTGACAACAAAGCAATCCATCGGAATGTTTTTGTGCATGAGAGAGAACGACGCCGGCTCTCTGACATTAGTGCAGAGGGACACACACGACAGCAGGGGACGAATGTCTACTTGAGTGTGTGTGTGCGCGCATGAGTGGGGTTCACTTATAGTACAACGCACATAAGACGTTTCTCTTATGCACATCACTCCAGCGATGGAATAAAACACAGAGGGTTTGTGCATATGGAGGAACCGGCTGCCAGCTAACTGGGTCAGAGTTCAAAAGTCTGAGTGGGAGGGTCAGACAAGGTCAAGCTCTGTTCATTCAGAGTCTTGTATTCCCATAGTTCATAAACACTTTACCGCCGGGTATACAGAGAGACAGAGATGAAAGAGAGGTTGAGGTGGTACTGGCTCCAGCCATGAGTGTGTTCGGATGAGTTGAGGTCCAGACTGTGGTCAGGCCTGCCTTCTGAACACTCTTTTAAAGAGAGAGGGATGAGGGATGATGGTTTAGACGAGCGTTCCCGGCTTTGCCTTCTCATGCCCGTACCACTGTACGTCCGCTATCTCAGAGCACAGGGGACTGCTCAGGAAACAACTATCGACGAACGGCGATCTGCAATGACAAGTCAAGGACAAAGTCAGATATGTCATTTGAACATGCTTTCAACTATCCCTATTCATTTAAGCATATTTTAATAGATTCTGCAGAATTTCCCCCAAAAATCAGCACAGAAAAAGCAAAAACCTGGACATGGTCAACAAATGGAATGACTTCTTAATGTTTTTGGCACATGGAACCAAGGAAGAAAAATTCAAATCCCAAATGAGACAAAAATGATAAAATTTGATTAATTACTAGGGGTGTAAGGAGATCTCACGATATTTCTTGTTGAGGTGAAAAGCTGTCTTATAACTGCTTATGATAATTAGTGCTCAGAAAGTAGAACTGAAGTGACATTCATAGGTAGCATTTTCATCAAGACACCTGCATTTTTATTGCTTTGCTGTTATTATATTATGCATTTTTAAGTCATATTTTAAGGCTATTTTTCAACAAAGGTCTATTTGTATTACCATATTGTTTTGCATTTTGTGACTTTCAGTTCGAATAAAATACTTTTTCCAGTCATAATTTGTCACTGAAGATATTCGTCTTGTGAACCCAATATTGTGTATTGTCTCCTGAGCTAAGTGTAGTCACACCCCTATTAATTATATTTTATTTGTAAAACATGTTCAATGTACTGTATTAAATATATCATAAATATTAAATGGAATTTTAGATTTCTTTAATATATTTAATACAATAATATACATAAAAGAATAAAAGAATATGTGTGTGTGTGCCAATTTTTAATCGAGTGGAGAATGGGAATGGAGACATTTGGAGACCTTAGCTACAAGAGACCACCCCCAGCCTCATGGGCCCCCGGAGGCCCTGAGATACAGGCCCCCAAAGCAAATATCTCGCCGAAAACTCAATGTATCCAGCGGAGACCGGGCTCCTTCCGGGTGTTCCCGGTGACGAAAAATGTTTCAATGTTGGTGGAGTATTCGTGGAGATATTAGCCGAAAACCGTCGGCCGCACTCTGAAATGGCGCCCGCTGAGGACGTCAGAAGCTCGGGAGAAAATCGCAAATATCTCGGCGAAAAATCAACGTTTCGACACCAATTTTTATCGAGTGGAGAACGGGACGAGTCCTTTCGAAAGAGACCACCCTCTGCCTCGTGGGCCCTGGGGGCGAGATACAGGCCCCACAAGCCCCCCAGGAAGCGAAAAACGCAAATATCTCGGCAAAACCTCAACGTTTCGGCGCAAAATTTTTATCGAGTGGAGAGACGGGATGAGACCTTCGAAGGAGACCACCCACACATGCATATATATATATAATTTAAATAAATACATAAAGAAACTGATTCACTATTTTATAAAATTATTATATTTTTTCAAATATTTTTAAATTTTGATGCAAAAGTTTGGTCAAACTGCCTAAACCTTAAAGTTTTTCAAGGAGTCATTGCCTCCCTAGCAATTTTATTATGAAGTACGCTAAAATTAAATTTGTATTTTGAAATAAATTTAGTTACAAGTTACACTCCAACACAAGAAAATGACACAATCAGAGAGGTGAAGGAGTGAAAGAGTGTGATACAGAACATGCAGAGAGAGATAAAGAGAGAGAGAGAGTGTACCTCTCTATTGGTCAGTGCTTTGGTGAGAGGAGAACGGTCTTCAGTAGGAGAACTTTCAGTCGTATCACTGGCCCAAGAAAACACACATTCAGGCAGAGGTGGGTTAGTGAGACACAAAGAGAGAGAGGGTGAGAGAGAGAGAGAGAGAGAGGTTAGCGTTTTGTGGGTAGCCGTGATCAGTTAATGTAGATTGAGTTGTGTAATTTTGACACAGGGATAGTTCTGTTACACACTATTAAAGTGAACAACACAGACAAAGCATTGTTACAGTTAGGTGAACGTATAAACCAAGACAATATGCTCCATAGCCCAGACTTTGACCAACATCCTCGAATATGTCTAAATTTAGACTGTTCTTTGTAGTACATGCCTACTGACAAAACCAAAAAGTTGGCAAAAACCAAGAACAGCTAAATGAAAATTTGAAGTACATATAAACATTCTTGGTCAAAGTTAAGTGCATGGTGAAACATATAAACCTTGAGTGATATCACTGACAAATAATACAGGTGACTTTTTTGTGTGCACAAAACTATTATCATTGACTACATCCTTTGGTTTACTTCTGGTGACTTAGATTTATTATTAAATGATTCTGATCGGTCAATCCATCCAAGAAACTAGCTACAGCACAGTATCTAACAAGCCACTTGAATACTAGAGTGTGTTATATTTACATTGACTAGCCTAGCTACTATTTAAATATACTACATATAAGTAAATAACAATAAACAAATATTTATTCTGTGTGCTTAAATACACAGATTCTGTGGTCTTACCCGCTCTGCCAATTGAGTATGTGTTGTGGGCTGCAGGGGGTGTAGCTGCAGGTTCACTACAGGGAGTCCACCTCCTCTGACTGTGTGGAGACGCAGCTGAAACACACACAGACTTCACTATAGACACTAATGCACACTGTTGAACTCCACTCACATATGCTTATGCACGTGGTGAACTTGTCGGAGATAAAGCTGACTGCTTGCTGCCAACACCCTCTTGATCTGCTGGAAAAGGTTTGAAGTGTTTCTGCCACCCCAGAGAGAGGCGATAATCCCCACTACACACAACCACACACTGACCAGACCACCCTGACAGCATCTACACACACACACGGCTCACAGCAATGCCCTGAAGTTGACACATAAATTAGGTCGGTTACACTTTATTTTAAGGTGTTGTCGTTACAGTGTAATTATATATTTAAAGAGCACCTATCATGGATTTTTGAAAATGACTGTTCATGTAGTGTGGACTATAGCTCTAAGGGAATGAAAACATCCTGCAAAGATTTATACCTGAAAATATAAAGTTTTGTGTTCAAAAGTAAGAGTCGACTCTGAGTCTATGAAATGAATTGTTTTTGAAACGAGTCATTAGCTGTTTTGTCGATGACGTAGATACAAAACGTTAGCTCACTGGCCGCTACCAACAACTGCGCGCGCAGACGGAATTTGAAGTCTAGAACACATTCAAATACTTCAGCTGAATCGCATCATGTCGGAGAAGACGCTGTGTTCTACATTGCAAAGACAGTTCAGCCACTTGTTTTCATTGCCCAGAGACGAGCATGTGAAGAATCAGTGGTTAGAGTTTATATTTGCAACGAGACCACAACAGTATAGCCCGAAACTTGTGTTCTCATCATTTTAATGACGAAATCATTCAAAAATGATAAATCGCCGCAATGTGAGTTTTGCCGGGAAAGCTCGCTCTTGACGGACACGCGAGTAAAGGACCGTGTGGAAAGTGCACTGTTTCTGACACGTTTGTTCATACACTGTATACAACACTTGACAAGCTATAATCCATTAATGAGATGGGTGTTTCGTTTCCTGACAATCTCTGCCTACAGTTTACCAATAACAACTGACTGGGTCATTATCTATCTATCTATCTATCTGTCTATCTGTCTGTCTGTCTGTCTGTCTGTCTGTCTGTCTGTCTGTCTGTCTGTTGGTTGGTTGTCTATCTATCTATCTATCTATCTATCTATCTATCTATCTATCTATCTATCTTATTTATCTATCTATTTATTTATCTGATCTATCTATCTATTTATCTATCTATCTATTTATTGTATTTATCTATTTATTTATTTATTTATCTATCTATCTATCTATTTATTTATCTATCTATCTATCTATCTATTCTATCTATCTATCTATCTATCTATTTATTTATTTATTTATCTATCTATTTATCTATCTATTTATCTATCTATTTATTTATCTATCTATCTATCTATCTATCTATCTATTCTATCTATCTATCTATCTATCTATCTATTTATTCTATTGATCTATCTATCTATTTATCTATCTATTATCTATCTATTTATCTATCTATTTATTTATCTATCTATCTATCTATCTATCTATTTATCTATCTATCTATCTATCTATCTATCTATCTATCTATCTATCTATCTATTTATTTATCTACTATTATCTATCTATCTATCTATGCGCACACACACTCTCAATCATCGGAGTAGCATGTATGCAATGAAGTGAAATGTACAGACCTTACTTAGAGGACACATGTGAATGAAACTGAAGTTGTGAGGTAAGAATTACAGTCTGTACATTTCTTTTTTACCATTGGATACATGTGTGATTGTTGATCATTCAGTGAATGAAGATACTTTACATAAATGCAAACACCATAAAACATGAGTTGTGAACATGTTGAATGGACTTTTTTTCTCGCAGCTTAATTTTCATTTTCCAGGGGCTATCAAAAATAAATACATACATACAAATAAGTAGGAGCTTCTCGATTGAAAATAAAAAAAGTTTTTAAACTTTTCTAGACGTCAAATTATAGAGCCGTTCGATACAATGGTTAATCAAAACTGAATTCAGTGTCACAAACCTCAAAAACAGCTTAACTGAAATCATACATAACCAAACAAAAAAATACGTTCAGTTTAATAAGTACTATCAGATGAGTCTGATTCAAACTGATTACTCTATTGTTCAACACTTACACACTTGATAAAATAATATGTCTGACAAATTCAGCTTATTCAGACATAAATAGCATGTAGTTCTTTTTGCATAGAACAAGAAAATCGCATTGACAGTTATAAATGTCACTAAGAAAATGTTTTTATTCTGTGTTGCTAAGCATGATGGCTGTATATATATATATATATATATACACACACACATATACATACTGCAAATAAAGTTTGCGTTTAATTAATGACATTTACTGATTAAGGTCTATCAGGTATCCATATACTTTTTGCATAGTTCATAATTGCCTTGCTTACCTGGTGACCCCTTCACTAGCGACCCTATTCGTCCTCCACAGGCCGTCTGAAGCATTGGAGCTGGTGTGTGTGACGCGGCTGTGCTCCTTATCGATCCAGACGAGCGCTGGTACCAGCACCTCAGCTCCTCTGACACCGCTGCCCGCCCCCCTCCTCCTCCTCCTCCTTCCCTGCCCAGAGACGGAGTCCTCACAATCTGCGAGCGGGAGGGCGTTGAGCCTCCCGCTGCCACCACCCCGCTTCCCCGTCCTCCCCGGAGCCCCACCCCTCCTTATAAAGCCCCCCAGCTGTGTAAGAGTTGGAGGTTTTGAACTGTGCCTTGACGCTGTAGTGCCCCTCCTGCATCCATTTCCAGGCTGCGGACCACCACGGCATTGGGGCTGCTGCCCTCTGTGTACAGCGGGTACTCTTTGATACGGTTACTGCCGAAGATGGCTGGCTCTGGCTGTGGAGGTACACACCCTGGTGGCTCCCGCACACTCCTCCGTGGGTGCTCCCGATTACGGGCCGCTAGATGTGGGCATGCTGCCGGAACTGGACGCACCCAGGTGTTTCGGCCGACTTGTGGCGCTGCCGTTGCCGCTGACGGGCTTTGGATGGCGAGTCCTCGGCCAGCGTACAGTAGTTGGGGTTAGAGGTGGACGAGGGGTAATAATGTTCTGAGCTGGAGTGGCTGGTGCAAGATGAGCAGTCGTCAGGAACAACAGAGCCATTGCTTCCTGTCCTCTGGGGTCCTGACAGAAAGAGGTCAGGGCTAAGTCCTGCCTCTGTGTTTGCCTCTAAGGACAGAAGCTTCCCCTGAGACTCCAAACTGGAACTCCGGCCACGGAAGGGCTGAGTTAAACTGAGAAAAGAATAGAAAACTGACTTTTAGTGGATTGTTTGGATATATATATATATATATATATATATATATATATATTAGGGTGTAACGATACACGTATTCGTATTGAACCGTTCGGTACGAGGCTTTTGATTTGGAATGTTCGGTACGCATTTTTCTAAACCGAACGCTTCATTCGGTTAATTATTTCTGCCGACTAAAATTACGTTATTTCAAATTTAGGCGCGTCGCGCGTGGCAAGCGCGCTCATAATGTAAGAGACGCTGGCGTGACCACAACATTGCCCAACATCAAATGGCAAATGTAATGTCAGCGGAACGAACTGAGTTACTCGTTATTGTGTGGTTGTTTGGATGACGGATCGTTTATCAGTTTGGACCAATGCAGCGCGAAGCCGATCTAATCATCAGCACTGTTACTACACAGCCAAATCCAGTAAAGAAAACATTTGAATTCGCCACTGAAGTAATAACATCGCTGCGAGATCTAGTGAGAAACATTCACATTTCTCCATTATTAACGGATCAAACAGCGCTGACGTGGAAACCAGAAAGAAACATTGTGCCATGAATGAACTATCCAGTGTCAACAGATCAGCAACATCACCATGGGTTTACTGTATTACTACTAACTGTAAGTTTGGCAGGAATAGACGGATAGTAGGCTATAATGCTTTCAAGTACCATCACGTTTGTTTTATTTTTACATTATCAATACAATTGCTGCCCTCAAATGTTAATCTAAACTGAAAATAAACCTTTGTTTATAACTACTGACAATATTACATTTCATTTTGTCCAAAGAGCTGTTTTGTTTTAAATGCTCCTAAGAAAAGTCAAGTATAGTTCCATCATTGCTCAAAGTTAAAAAATATCATACTCTATGATGTTAGTTTTAATAAAAATATAATAAAAAAATTAAATCAAGGAAATTTCTCTGCCATTCCTTTCTTTTGCTGTATTGGAAACGTAATTGAACCGTCTAGACCGAAACCGTGAAACTAAGTGTATCGTATCAAAACCAAACCGTGAATTTTGTGAACTGTTACACCCCTATATATATATATATATATATATATATATTGTATATGTGTGTGTTTGTGTTTATTATTATTATTACAAATTGTTTAAGTCAACATCAACATTTAATTAGTATATTCTATGAAGTAATGCAACATGGAATGGTTTTTATCAATTAGAATTGAATTGATGTTGAAAATATTATAGTAATTGATGTAAGAAACACTAACATTACTTTTCAAAATAATGAGCACAAATGAATCATCCATGAACGAGTACTATGAGGTAAATAACGGTAAATATGGTTGATTTTGGATTTATGTTCATTTTTTAAATGTTTTTTATATTAAATGAATACATATATAATTGTATTCAATTTAAAATATGAACGATTCCTATAAAAAAAGAATGACTTTATTTCACATAAGAATGTAATTATGTAAATAGTATGTTAAATAAAACAGTAGATAATGTTCTCATGTTGACAGTAGAGGACATTGGAGGGTGTGTGGCAGCACCTGGCTGAGTGGACGTAGCTCCGTGTCCTCAGGTCAGGGGTGGAGGGCATGCTGGACTGACTGTTCCAGTGAGGGAGGGAGCGCACTGGGCTGTTCTGGAGAGAGTTGCTCCCTCCCGCCTCACAGCTGCCTGTGCTGGGGAACCGCCTGTGACTACTGCACAAAGAGAAAAGAATAAACACGATTCATTCATTTAAGCATGCACTAAACTATTCATCCCGAGCACAACACACATTTTCGGTTTGGCCCGTACCTGGAGTGCGATGATCGTTTCTTCACCCGTTCGTAGGGTTCGTCTCAAGAGCTTTCGCTCCACATGCGGGGTTTGATCGGGGACTTGTCGTAGTCACTGCGCTGGTAGTGCAGGTGTCTCAGTCCGTCCAGGGACTGGGGGGAGGTGGCCGGCTATGGGGACGGAGGTCGGGGAGGGAGACCTTTGTGTGGGGAGGCAGCTGGAGAGAACGTGGAGGTTCCTGTCACCTGGGAGTCATCTGGAGAATAGAGTGAGAGGAACTGAGATAAATATATGACTGAATGTTAAAATGGTGTGTGTATACGTGTTTCTTTTGTGGACAAAATTGCTAAATTAAGAAAATTATATTTGAATTCATTAAAGCTACACTGTGTGATTTTTACGCCCATCTAGTGGTAAAAATGTATATGACCATCCAGTGAATATTCGTTTCTGTTCCTCTCAATTCCGATTTCATTTTAACTCCTACGCTGGCCAATGTAGTCCAAGATTAACATGGCTTCCAGTTCGACCTCGTCCATGAGTGTTAACTCAAACTTAAATGCGAAAGGTGAAGCTTTAATTATCCCTCTTTAATAATCCCTCTTTGGCTAATGTACTTTCAAGATGGAGGTTCAACATGGCGAACAACATTAGAACCCCTTACCCGTATGTATTTTCAATGGCAAATTATATACTCACGAGAATACTTTATTACTTGAACGAAGTAAATATACATTAATGAGCACATATATATTTTTGAAAGAACTAAGTGTTTTTAGCTAAGAATAAACTAAAAGAGTTACACAGTGTAGCTTTAAAAAATAATAACAATAATTTAATAAAAGAATTACTTAAAATAGAAAATAGTTTACAAAATGGCTTGATATGGATTATCTGATTGTTGAAGAAAAAAATCAACTGAATTCTATACTAAATATTAATGAGCCAAATGAATGAATATTAATGCAAATGTTTTGTATCTGTAAACTATATTACTTGGGAAAATCAGGGTTCCTACAGGTTTCTTCAAGTTAAATTCAAGTCTTTTTAAGACCTTTTTAAGACCATTTATATAAAAAATTAATACCTATTTCACGTCCCTACCAGCAAAGAAAAACAAAATCCTGCAACTTGTGTTCATTTATTTTTCAAATGTGGAACGGGTAAAAGATGATAAGTCAAGCAGGTAAAATAAAAACATTTCAGTTGGCCACAAGACAGGTTGCCGAACAATGTTAAGTTGTGTTTTAACATTAGCTACACACAGGCAGGACATGAGTTCTGACTGGATCGCTTACCAGATCGACACCTAACATTTTCATCTAGTTTTTATTCGTTGACGAAAATGTCAACGAATTTTCGCCATAGTTTTTGTCATTCAAAACTAGCGTCTCGTTTTCGTCAGTGAAAAAATGTCGTTGAAGAAAGGTTTATCATTATTTTCGTCAATGAAATACTGACATACAGCACAATTTTTAAGACCGAGACATCAAAATTCAAGACTTTTTAAGGTATTATTTCCAAATTCATAAATTCAATGCTTTTAAGGCTTTTTAAGACCCTGCAGGAACCCTGGAAAATAATTATTGTGTTTATAGTAACTTTTGTGATATACCCAATCTTAAACTATAGATAGACAAACCTGCCGTAAATTTTGCTTGTTAAATATTCCTCTTCACCTTGAAATAAGATTATAGAAGTAAAATTGGTATGCGTGTATAAAAGTGTACAAAACGCACCATCATCCAGCACCAGTGCGTCAGACAACGAGCTGTCCTCTGAGCCGATATTTGCTTCTGCCAAACAAAGACACAGACAATTACAAAGCGAAAACTCCCACACATCAAAATGTCAAACAAATCGCTGCAACCTGAGGCCACGTTTACACAAAGCCGGGTATTTAGCAAAACAAATATTTTCCCCCTCTCCGTTTTCAAAAATAACATCGTTCGCACACCCGCATAAATACGCCGTCGAGCGCCATCATAACTATGCCAAACCTATTGGCGGCAGTGTAGGGGTTAAGGATAAAGCAATGCAAGCCAATCAGAATCCTCAGAATCGACAAGAGAGAACCTAAAACGCCGTTTCTCGCAGTTCACACGACAACAAATATCCGCGTTTTCAAAAATCTCCACTTTGCCCGGAGATTTTAGAAATAATCGCTTTCAGTGATGAAACGCGTTCGTGTAACAGAGAGGGCAAAACGCAGAGAAATATCTGCGTTTAGCCATCGTGTAAACGAGGCCTGAGTGTGAAAATGAGTGAATTTTTTACAGCAGAGGTCACACACCAACACATACGTTCACACTGTTTTATAGGTCTATGGGGAGGTCGTGATTACTCTTGCTCTCAGCATGAAAGACTTAACAGAGGAAACACTTAATGAACTCACAAGTAACTCAGTGAAAACATCTTTACAAACTTAATTCCTCACCCTCTATGATGAGAGAGGCACGTTGCGTGGGTTTCTTCCCGGAGCGAACGCGATGCTCGTTAATGCCGTTCTCGAATGTCTTGCAGCTTCTTCAGAGCATTCAGATACGACGTCTTCCTCTGTTTCTTCAGCTTTTTGCTGCTGATGTGAGGATCCGATGCTAACCGTCGTGCCGCCTCCGTTATCTGAGACTGGATAGCAAATTCCCTTTCCAACCGCTCCAATTCCTCTTCCTAAAAAACAGATGAAAACACACACAAAATGAGTAAATTAATCAAAAAAATATGAAATTCTTCACTTTGTGAAACTGCAAACACACACTCCGTCAGAATAACAAGACAGCTAAGGGCGCCAAGTTGTCTAGTTCTCACACACACATTGAGAGAGCAAAGATATTGTGGCCTCTTATCAATGCCTTCGATTAATCACCCAAAATCAACAATCATCAGTCATGTAAAAGGCACATACACGCTGAGGCGAAGATGACATTGTAACCTCTTATATAACTGCAGCTTGCTTCTTTCACACACATTCACACAGCTAAGCTCTTTTTTTGGATTTTTGTAATCCTGCTCCTTTGGCTGACACTCAACACATACACTGCACTATCACCATTTCCCCTGATCATGCCAGACTGGAGCTATTTATAGACCCCTGCACAAAAACATGACCATCTGAGTCTGAGTTTGGCTTAAAGGGCAGTTTATGATGATAAAATTTAGCATTGGCTGTGGTCAGGGGGTCAGAAGTTTGAACGGTACCAACTAAATCAGACTATAAACAGGATGCCCACTCAGCCAGGTCGTGACAGTGGTCAAAGGGTGTGATGAGGTTGGATGTCACTGACCTCTCCTTTGGGCAGGATCTTCTGCTCATCCAATTTGAAGGCTGTGCCGATTTTGCGTCTGACGGTGGGCGGCTCCTCGCGGGGTCCAGAGGGTACTCTTTTGGAAGTTTTCCTGTCAGCTCCTGAAACAAATCACACTATGTTACACTCTTAATCCAGCTGCTTGTGTTCAAAATCTAGAGCAGCACTTCATGTAATCCCAGAATGCACTGCTCAATGTTAATGCAACATAGCAGAGAAAGTTAATAATCGACAATTAAAAATATAAGTACAAGTATATTAGATAATAATTCAAATTGTAAATAGAATTAAGTGGCTAATTTGAAGCCCTTTTCATGATTTGAAACACTCTTCACACAAAAATATTGAGTGGAATTGTCTTTGTTCTTTGTGCCAGCAACTCAACCTAGGTTTTCAAAAAGCCGTTATGCTGAGGTGAAAGGTTGTTTCGGTTCTTACTGCTTCTCTGATGCAGATGCTCTTGAGTTCCTCTATTCTCTTTCTGAGCGTCTCCTCCAGTGCTTCCTGTCTGGCCCTCAAAGCCGCCAACATGTCCTTCTTAGCGGTCTGGGAGCTGTCTGACTCTTGAGAACCTACAAATACACACACACAGGGTTAGATCAAATCTAGGGTTGACATAAGCCACATTTGACCAAATACATATAGTGTGCGTGTAAGCTAAAGGTCAAAGATCACAAACATTTAAAGGTCAAACAAGCATCAGCAGCTCCAGATTTCAGCTTAAACAATCAGACTGACCTTCTCGCTTATTGAGAGGGTGTGTACTTCACCTCTTTTGACGTTCTGAAAGAGGACGAATGTGTGTGTGTGTGTTTCGGACAGAACTGAACAAAGGGTCCTAATCAGGACCGCGCGTGCACTTCTGCCGCTCTAGGCGAAAAAATTGTGCCGCCCCTGTATTTGCAACGTATACCAGCAACAACACACAAAGACCAATATACTATATATAATGCAAAACCAGCAACAACACATAAAGACCAATAAGCCACAGGCCTACATAACGCAAATTGTGCGCAACACGCGTGTGCCCAAAATGTCAACAATAATAAAGTTTATGCAGGAGGAAATTTAGGCAAATGACTGCTGGCATTTTTCTTTCAGCAGTCATGACAGGACCTTTCCAAATAATCACATTTCACCTCCTCAAATTACTGTTGTTTGCAATTTTTTTACACCACTTTCTGTGCGTAAAAAAACACGCAAATGAAATGTCCGCAAGCACATTATATCATCAGCAGGTTCAGCATCGAGCAAATAACGTTACGCTTACGTTTCAGAAGCGCGCACGGCGGGCCTTCATCGCAGCAAAGCTCTTCACTGCATCCTCTTTATTGATTCTCTGAGCCAGTTCACGCTCTATGAAGATTGTTGCCAGCCTTGTTTCATTGTACTGTGAAAGTAGTTTTGTTTTATTAATTTCAACTTTGAGAAACTGTGTTCTCCTGAAGCGATATCGTTTCAACGAACGACATCCTGTCCCTGATCGGTGATTAACGGACGATTCTGTTCATTATGTGACACAATGAACGGGGTCACCCAAATGAAAGTAAGACTCGGAAGGTAAAGTAATTATTTATGTTTACTGCATTGTGATTTCTTAATTCAGAATATAATCAACATTGCGTAGGTAGATGTGATCGGGGAATTTGTCTGTTAAAAGAATAACATTTAAAGCCAAGCCGCTTACGAAATGACTCAAATGACTCAAGAGAGTCAGTAAAATGATCCAAACTTCCCCTCACCCAGTCATGACTCGTGAGATCAGGGACTCGCACTCACCGGCGCTGCGGGGCGGCGGCAGCTCAGTAAATCATATAAATAACCTATTTTGTGAATTGTTCATTCCCAGTTGGCTCACATTTTGCCGCCCTTACAAAAGTGCCGCTCTAGGCAACTGCCTATATCGCCTATACGGACGCGCCGGCCCTGGTCCTAATTGTTTAGCAGAAACTCCATGTGCATCAGAGCATGATCACACAAGCTGTGTGTGCGCATGCATCAAGGACTGAGATGTTTACAAGAAAGCCAGTGGAATTTTTGGAAAGATTGGCAAGGATTACATAACAACAATACCTTAATATCAGCAGACAATGCTAAAGAAATTAAAACAGTGTTTGTTTACCCAGTGGGAAATGGCATCAGGGACAGATTGCTGAATCTCTGCAGAGCAATATGATTTGGTGTCTGGTGTGTCTAGAAGGGGGTAATGAGTGTGTGTGTGTGTGTGAGCAGGTAGCCGTCTGGAAATCAGTAAAGGGTCAGCAGTAATAGAGAGAGATTGTGTCCGGGGTCACTGGCTGTGTCGCTAATGCCCAGTCAAGCCTGTAATGTGTGTGTGTGTCTGTATCTTTGGTCTAAGGCTGCACAAAAGCCCTGAAACCAGAAGTTGTCCTGCCACTGTAATGCCGCCTACACACTGGCAGTTGAAATCAGCTCCGTAATACGCAATAGGTTCCCAACGGACGTCGTACTACACATTGAAAAGCATCGGACGCGGGTAGAACAAAAATGGTGGAGAGATTAAAAGTTGATTCTGTCAGTTCTGTGTGATCTCTCTGATGAGGGTTATAGAGATAGGCCTATTAATAGACAGGCTGCTGTGTGAGGAAAGTTGCTGAGGACGTTGACATGTCAGGTCGACGAAAAAATTTTATATGGTGGTGTCTGCCTACAACTGAATTGTATTAACTGCCCTAATAACATTAGAATGTCATGAAAATATCCTTATAAAATCATTAATTATTTTTTAAATTTAAGAATTCAGGTTTGTTTATCAGTACCATAGCAACACTCAACTTCCACTGGAATTGTGGGAAAGGAACCATCTGTAGCTTTTCGCAAGAGTTACATTTTTTGAACACATCCGGATGACCAACAGACACGATTTTCTTCGCACCGCACTCGGTCGGACCCGTTTCGGACCCATTCGCATGCGGTCTGCGAATCTCCATAGGAAATGAATGACTTCCGGTCGTTTCGAGAGTTCGTATCGGAGAGGATTTCAACTGCCAGTGTGAAGGCGGCAGTAAATCCGACAATATGGCATGGCATTTGGCAATCTTCCATATTGTAACATACACTAGTGTTGGGGTCAGTAATAATTCTTTTTTAAATGTTTTTATAAAGAAATTAATAGTTTTATTCAGCAAGGATGCTTTATACTTTTACATTTATCCATTTATAGACATTTATACTAATAAAAAATATTATTATTTCAAATAAATGTTGCTCTTCTGAACTTTCTATTTATCAAAGAAAGATTCTTACAAAATATTAAGAGACTAAAAAATATTAAACAGCTAAACTGTTTTCAACATTAATAATAATAAGAATCAGAAAATCAGCATATTAGAATGATTTCTTAAGGATGTGACACTGAAGACTGGAGTGATGATGCTGAAAATTCACCATTGTACCACGGGAATAAAGTACATTATGAAATATTTAAAAATAGAAAGCAGTTATTTTAAATTGTGATAATAATTCACAATTTTTTATCATATAAATGTAGCCTTGATGAGCATAAGAACTTTCTTTAAAAAACATTAAAAAAATCTTGCAGGCCCCAAACTTTTGAACGGTAGTGTATTTCGGAGTAAAACAATATTCACAGTGACATATGAAATACAGTAAATATGATCCATTTTAATGTCAAATTGACTATAGGGTCCAAAACCAGCTGTTAGGTGAGCACTTCTAATGGCACATTTAAACAGCTGTCTTTCCAGAATCACTATGAACATACGAGTGAAGCAGAGTGGGAATTCTTGTCTCCAAGTTCCTGTGTGTGTGTGAGAGACAGGAGAATTTAGCTGCAAAGAGCTTTTCCACTCCACCAAGTCTGGAACTGCTGAGAAGCTAAATAAATCATTTTTGCTTCCCATTGGAAAATATCCAGCACAAAGATGTGAAAAGAAAGACATTCAGGAGAAAATCAGTTATGGGTGGGGTTCATGGGAACTACAGAGGGGCAGAACTTTCCTGTAGTGAACCTATGAAGCAAAACTACTGCAAAGAAAGGCATCACGCCACATGACACGAAACACTGCATATTTCTGTCACTGCAACAGAGGGACATTGTTTTGGAGAGAGTCTCTGTGAATCTCTCTATCCTTTCAGACACTACAGGGGAAAGGGGTCTTCCTGTAACATCTGAAGACTTTACAGAGCAATGACACACATGCACATTTAACTGTAGTGCATTTATAACAATGAACGTTTTTGACATTATTCAGCTTGGATTTGCCACAAACAGCAAATTAGAATGATTTCTGATCTGAAGGATCATGTGACACTGAAATCTGGAGTAATACACAACTTTTTATTTTCGGCTCATATAAGCAAAACTGCATTGGTAGAAACAAATAATACCAACAACAATAAAGTATAACACCCTAACTGTTCACAATGCAACTAAAACCAGTGGTGGATTTATTTCTATCCATTATGTCCCACTGAATAATCTTTTTAAAGTGAATGTGATATTGACTAGGTTTACATGCAGCCAATTTTCGGGTTAGGTCAGGTTAAGGTCACTATTCGGGTTTCTGAAACATTAGGGATAAGCCGTTTACATGCGTGAGCAGAGAGTTTCTCCTTTTATACATGGAATTGCATTATCCCGATGTAAACGGCGACGCGCGGTTAGCGTCTAGACGTACGAATAACCTTGCGTCATTTCCGATTCTTCTTCCTGTATCCAAAGACAACAACAACAGCAGCATGCGGATAATGAATAGTTCGGAGGAGATAGCGAACGCCTTTATTTGCGCTGTGATGCTGGTAACGTTACTGAGCTCGCTCCAAAAGTATGCTGTGCTGTGTCTCGCCATGTTTACTTCCGGTATACTGCACGCGGATTTTTGTATGCGCCAAGTTTCCCTACTCAAAAGACCAAGATTCATTGCGAATAGAACATGCGCAGAACACAAATCACTATGGGGATATGCCGATACGCGTTTACATGAGCAAAAATTCGGGTTAGAAAAGGGGTACCCCAGGTATAATATCCCGGTTTTTAAAATCAGGGATATGAGCATATTCGGGTTTTTGCCGGTGTTTACATGGTCGTTTGTGACTGGGTTATTGCTAATATCCTGGTTTTGAATGGGTTATTGGCTGCATGTAAACATAGTCATTGTTTACTTAATGCCTTATTGTGCACAATTCATGCATGGTTTTCCAAAGAAGAAACTTTTTTGTGAACTGACATAACGCAGTATGACCCCATTTTTGGATTCTCCAATCAATTCCAATTGGATAACATCAAGTGCTACCCTACATTTTTTTGTCTTTGAATTTTCCTTTTCTTTTTGACCTTCCACTAATCTATCACGCGTGGTCAATGATTAAGAGGCTGAAGAAACAGCCCAGATGAAAGGGGAGATCATATGACTGACACCAGTCCTGCTTTGAGTTCATTTAATTCATGATATCTGACACCACGGCAAGAGTCCAAAACCAGCATCAAGAGCAAGCTGTTCTCACTCTCACCCCATAGAAAATTTACACACATACCCACGCCCCAAAATGACATCATCATCACCATGAGCTCATAAACACTGAATTCACACATATAATAGGAGTGTATGAAGCCAAGTGCACACTACAAAAGTTTTTTTTTAAGTGTAAATTTTTTTAATAGAGATTGCATTTCTCCCACGATTCCAAATAGACAATTAAACAAAATAACATGTAATTAACTAGAGATTGTACCATTAATGTAATATGGCCATATGAGTGAATGTGTGTTCTTTATACCGTATGTGCTTTTGTTTTTTTATCATTTTTAATTTAGTCTTTTTAATTTCTTCTTTAAAATAGTAAGCAATCAGTTGATTTTAGGTTTAGAATGTAATTCTATTTAACCCTTTTTTTCCTTATAATGTACAGCATAGCCAACATAGATACATTCACTGTATTTGTTTTCATAGGGTTTATATTACACGTTGTGTGGAGGACAGCACTGGGCAGGGTGTACCAATAACATGTTGTATACATGATGTAACAAATAATGGATTAAAATTAATGTAAAATAATTAGCTTGTATTGTATAATAAAGGTTAAGAGGCCCATCTATCACTGTTTTCCATGTTCATAGAATTAGTTTCTGGAGCAAATATATAGACTATAATTTGTGTTTACACAGCTTTTTAAAAAATGGTGGATGCTGGCGTTTCTTGTGCGTTGAAAAGGCCAATAGCGTACACTAAAGTTACTGGTAGTTTCTATAGCTTGTTTTCATATGACGTAATGCCAATGGAGGGCAGGAAGTGATTTCCTGTCTTTAGAAAGAACTAAAACAAACTCAAAATGCCTATGTTTTGCGTTGTTTAGGGTTACTTAAATCGATCAAACCATGAGGATTTTTTATCGTGTACCTAAAGTTGTTGTTCATTGTGGGGGAAATGCTAGAAATTGACCGAAAACTTCGGAAAAACAGCTTGCAAACCTACGTCTGCGGTCGGGATGAGCCGAATGAGAAAATGCCCGTGTGTGCAGTGATGACTTGTGCAGTGATGACAACAATTCAAGTGGCTATGTTTGTGTAAAGTGTAATGTTTCCAAACTTTGTAAAGTCAAAGTATGTCTGTAAGACGAGGTAGTTGCTGATATCTACAGCCTCGATGGCTGGAAAATCTTTCAATTCAGTTGAAAAATCGCTCCTCTTCATAACGTAAGGATCATGTCCAACATATGTTTGATTTTTTGTTTATATCTTTATCTCGTAATAGCGTGTAAAGTAGTACAGTACAGACTTTCCTCCATCTCGTCCATTGCACTCTTCACTCCTTGCCCTCCATCTGAATTTTGCGCGTCATCATAATCACGTGACTGAAACGCAGCTATTGTGCTGGTTTAGACCTTACTCTGAAGAAGGAGCTAAATTAGTTCCTACAAAAGGAGTTCCTAGAACTAAAATCGTTCCTAGTTCCTGCGGTGCGAACCCGCCAAAATCTGGGTACTTCAGCCAATAGTTCTAGCAACTATGAAAAGGATCCTCCGGTGCAAAAGCCCCTATTCAGTAATCTGAATCACTATTGGATAATAACTGAATTGAGCTGAATGATGACAGCCTTCTGCAGAGCTACTTCATAGCTGAATCAAAATTGTTTCATAATTTAAAAATTTTGCAGGATTGACACTATTGAACTGATTTCAATCACTGCACTGACTCAAGCTGAGCTAATGACACTACTGTCTTAAAGGGTTAGTTCACACAAAAAGAAAATTAAGTCATTAATTACTTATACCCGCATGTGTATTACAACCCTGTAAGACCTTCGTTCATCTTCGAAACACAAATGAAGATATTTTTGATTAAATCTGAGAGCTGTCTCACTCCTCCATAGACTGCCTAAGGGACTGGCTCTTGACGGCCCAGAAAGTCAATGAAGAAAATGTTTAAATATTCCATGTGACTACAGTGGGTCAACTCATAAGTTTATCAAGTGACGAGAATACTTTTGTGCGAAAAAACAAACAAAAATAACAACTTTATTTGACTATTCCTTTTCTTCCTTGTTGGCCTGAAACGAGACTCGAATAGATTTCCACGACGCATGCGCGAGAAATTGCGATCTCCTTCAACTACTTCAATTCAGTTCTCGCGCATGCGTCGTGGAAATCTATTCAAGTCTCGTTTCAGGCCAACAAGGAAGAAAAGGAATAGTCAAATAAAGTTGTTATTTTTGTTTGTTTTTTCGCACAAAAAGTATTCTCGTCACTTGATAAACTTATAGTTGAGCCACTGTAGGCACATGGAATATTTTCTTCATTGACTTTCTGGGCCGTCAAGTGCCAGTCCCTTAGGCAGCCTATGTGGTAGTGAAACAGCTCTCAAATTTAATCAAAAATATCTTCATTTGTGTTCCGAAGATGAACGAAGGTCTTACGAGGTTGGTACAACATGGGGGTGAGTAATTAATGACTTAATTTTCATTTTTGGGTGAACTAACCCTTTAAGTAAAGTTGCTTATTGCGGAATTTAATTAGTTTCATTATTGATGAACTTTACAGTTATTGAACTGAACTGAACAAACACGTTCTTCATATGAATAATGGAACTATTGTCTTCTGCAGAGCTTCTTATTGCGGAAATGAACTAGTTTTGTAATTGATGAACTTTACAGTTATTGAACTGAACTGCACACTAGTTCTTCAGATGAATAATGACACTATTGTCTTTATACTATAAGCACTAGAGCTGCTTTACAGCTGAACTGAATTCTGTCTGCATATTTGATTCTGTTTTCATGTTTTGAAAAAAATCTGTAAAGTATAAAGCGATATATAAATAAAGGTGGCTTGCGAGCATGTATGCGTCTCTGACCTGAGGACAGCAGGCTTCCGCTGCTCCCGCTGATGATTTTGCCTTTGCTGCCCATGTTGGCCAGTTTGGAGGTCTTGAGGGTTCCTGTTTCTGTCAGGTCTATGGCTATCTCGTTCAGACTGCGCGCTGCGTGGATCTTACTCTGAGAGACAGAGACAGAGAGAGTGAATGTGCTTGCCAGCTGTGACGAGTGTGTCAGAATTTTCCAGGAGACCAACATTCCGCAGCTTTTAAAAGTGTAACAGAATCCATGAGCAAGATCAGAGACAGATAGTTGTGTGTGTGTGTGAGAGAGTAAAAGAGAGAAAGTTAATGTAGCCCTGATGATTGCAGAGAGATGGTCGTCTAGACGGAGAAATGGTTAGAGGTAGACCACAGAAACACACAGGAAGGTTGTTGTAGTAAGAAAAGTTTACACACACACACACGTACATCTATCTTTGTGTATCTATTCCTTGACACATTGCAATCTTTTGCTACTAACCCTTGTAAACCAACTAGTGCCTAACCCTTACCCTAAACCCAACCTAAATATAACCACATCCCTAAAACCAAGTCTTGACCCTCAAACAGGCCTTGAAATGGGTCTCATAAAGTGAGGACCAGACAAAATGTCTCTTTGTCCTCACACCGTATGGTCTAAAACTCTAAAACCGATGGTCTAAAAATGGTCCAATAGTCTAAAAAGTACACACACAGATTTTAAAACATAAACACACTTACTTTGCTCTGTTTGCGGTCCAGGTAGAACTGGTGTTGGCTGATGGCCATGGCCCAGATGGATTTAATGAGGGTGGGACAGGCGTACCAGGTGTGCACGGCGATGCCACTGTGACCAAATGTCCTCCGCGTGACCGACGCCCTGCAGTTGGAGTAAACACAAACCGACTTTATATTCACTGAATTTTATGACATTGTCAGAGCAGAAACGGATGTAAAAATGTTTATTATTGTCCAAACACATTTAAAACACTGTTATGTATTAACAGGTGCACAGCATATTTGTGTTTGTCTTTTCAATAAATACACTGTCATAAAAGGTTACTACCTCTAAATTAGAAGAACTACATTTCAAAGTCAAAATAAAAACAGGCAAAAAAGCATGAGTATTTTGTTGCTGGCTAATTAAGCTAATGCTAAGACAAAGCTTATTTGATCTAAAATGTAATAGATTTGTATTCCTATGATGGTAAAGCTGAATTTTAAGCATCATCACTCTAGTCTTCAGTGTCACATGATCCTTCAGAAATCATAATAATGTAATAGGCTGATTTGCTGCTCAAGAAATATTTCTGATCATCAATGTTGAAAAAAATTGCCCTGCTTAATATTTTAGTGGAAACCATGATGCCCTTTTTAGGACTCACTTAAAGCTACACTGTGTGATTTTTACGCCCATCTAGCGGTGAAAAGGTATATGACCATCCAGTGAATATAAGTTTCTGTTCCTCTCAATTCCGATTTCGTTTTAACTCCTACGGTGGCCAGTGTAGTCCAAGATTAACATGGCTTCCAGTTCGACCTCTGTCCATGAGTGTTAACTCAAACGTAAACGCAAAAGGCGAAGCTTGAATTAACGGGTATGTCCCTATTTGGCTAATGTACTTTCAAGATGGAGGGGCAACATGGCGACCGACATTAGAACCCCTTACTCGTATGTATTTTCAATGGCATATTATACACTCACGAGAATACTTTATTACTTGAACGAAGTAAATATACATTAATGAGCACATATATTTTTGAAAGAACTAAGTGTTTTTAGCTAAGAATTAACTAAGAGTTACATAGTGTAGCTTTAAGAATGTTCTGAATAAACGTTTTATATTAATTTATTGAAACGTTTTAATTAACTTTTGAATGATAGTGTACTAGACACATAAAAACACGAAAATTCATTTAAATTATATTCTCTGCCATATTATTAGCCACCACTATAACATATTTATGTGGGAGATATGAAATGTGAACTGGTGTTAGCAGCACATACTCCTGACAGTCCTGCAATGTATCGGCTTAACATACCACACACAGTGTAGCCCACATACACACACACACCATTTACACTGTGGTCAAACCCAGCGCACGTGTGTGTCCTGTGATGGGCTTTATAAAAACCTCCAGGCCTCTCCACTTGAACAAAGATAAACAGCAGACCCTCGTGTTCTGACTCTTATCAAAATGATATTAGCGCGTGTGTGTGTTGCAATGACTCTAACTGAATGACAGTGAACCTAACTTGAAATAAAATACATCATAGACCCTCATGCTGCAAAATAAACAGATTGTTTCATCTTCCTAAACTATTTTCCTCTCTTTCATGTCTTATTTCCCCAGCCTCCAGCATTTCTGTGAACTCCCTCCGTGTTCTCCCTCGTTTCTGGGCTGTCGTGGTTGTTGTTTGAACAGCGTGAATGAGGTGGTTTATCTGTCAGCATCTGAGGCCGTGTGTGCTGCTGCTTTTGGCAGCGTCTGCTCTCCTAAAAGACTATCCAGCCCTCAGCATGCACTGATGATGTCATAAGGGTCTGATTAAAACGTAAACACCTTTTAATATCGATGGAGAGATTCAGAAAAAAACAGAAGATCCAAAACATCCCCAGTTGTGACAGGACGAGAGACAAGAGCAGAGAATCGGAAATTAACTTAAAGAGCCCCTATCATGGATTTTTGAAAATGACTGTTCATGTAGTGTGGAATATAGCTCTAAGAGAATGAAAACATCCTGCAAAGATTTATACCTGAAAGTGCACCATATATAAAGTTATTGTCTTTCAAAAGTGAGAGTCGACTCTGAGTCTATGAAATGAATTGTTTTTGAAACGAGTCATTAGCTGGTTTGTCATGACGTAGATACAAAACGTTAGCTCACTGGCCGCTACCAAGAACTGCGCGCGCAGACGAAAGTGTAAACTTGAAGTGACGTCTAGAACACATTCAAATACTTCAGCCTAATTGCATCATGTCGAGAAGACGCTGTGTTCTACATTGCAAAGACAGTTCAGCCACTTGTTTTCATTGCCCAGAGACGAATCAGTGGTTAGAGTTCATATTTGCAACGATACCACAACAGAATAGCCCGAATCTTGTGTTCTCAGCATTTTAAAGGGCGGGTTTACTGCTCTTTTTCTTTGCATGATTGTGTTTATGGGGTGCAATATAACATGTATCCATGGTTTTTCTTTTTTTAAAAGTCTTATTTTTCATAAATTTCACCTTTATTGTCAGCCGCGCTCTCCTCTTGTCCCCTGAATGAGCGCTTCACTTCCTGAGTCTATGCAAACACTCCCCCAGAATGAAGTGGCGGGCTCAGATTGGTTCGTTGGGCCGGTGTGTTGTGATTGACTAAACTGTCGCTCACGTTGTCCGGAAGAATAACGCCCATGACCTTTACGGGCGAAACGGGCGGGCATGCCAAAGGTGGATAACATAGACGGTGGATACACGTAAATAATGATGTCGAGACTGTAGTATCAGTGAGGCAGAATCAGACCGAGAAAGCCGCGATGAATCGAGTCAAGCAGAACCTCACCACACACGGCTCTTAATAAAGGTTTCTGAATAAAAATTTGCTTCATTTTTTTACTTTATACACGTTTGTTTTACACAATAGCATCTGACTGGCAATGATAGCAACTGACTGGCTACTAATGTTAAACACAAACAGCGTTTGCAGGTTTACGTTCTTGATCAAATCGAAAATAAAGTCATAAAGCATATATATATGAAAAATACATTTACAACATTAGTACTTATACAAAATTCAGGTCCATAATGTTTGTACGCGTTTGCCGTAGACACAAAATAGCCAAACTAGTAGCCCATAAAGCCTACAAAGCCAGCGCTGGCATTTGAAAAAAAAAAAAAAACACAACGCTCCGTCGGGAATTATACATGCAAATACATTTAAAATGATAAAGTCTTAGCCTACTTACAGATTGTGTCCAACAACTGCTGACTTTTAACTGCTGGTTTTAAAGTTGGATCTGCTTCATGATTTAGAAACAGTTTCTTGTTTACGTTAATCCAGTGTTGAACTCGTGGAGATTCTGAAAGCTGTCTGGTAAATGCGCAGAACAGAGAGCTAGATTACGATCGTCACTTTCAGGAATATAATCAAACGCAAATTGTATCCATTGTTGTCGAAGTATAGTGTCCGTGGAAGCCCGAAACACAGAAGACCTGACATCTGCGTGAACACAACTCACTCTACGCATGCCCTTTCTTGCATATTCCGGAGGGAGGGGTTGATGCAAATGTGTGTGTTAGTGACGTACCATAACCCAGCTGTAGTCCAAATCGAGTCGTTTTTGTAGGCAATTTTACTTCCTGATTTTTAAAAGACGATATCTCTGCTTACACTAAACTTTCAGTGCTGCAACTTTGCAGATACTGTTCATGCACCAACAGCAACATTACACACTATTTAAAATGAAAAAAGCCGGTTGTTCCTGAAGGAGGGCTCAGTATCCAGTGTATATGGATCAGGTTCTTCGTCCTTCGAATCACAATCTGTAAGTATTATAGTTTTAATAATGTTTGCTGTTATGTTTTCTGTTGCATGCACAATATAGTTATATTCTGTTGTGTGCGTTTTGTACACTCCACGCAGCTTCTAAGCGGGTAAAGTTAGTTTTGTTTTTGATATTCACCAGACATTCACTGAAAAATGGCAATTACCTCCTAAACGACTTAGCCAAATATGACTTCACTCTATATAATAAGCGCTGCCCCTCAAAAGCCGCCGCAATGTGAGTTTCGCCGGGAAAGCTCGCTCTTGACGGACACGCGAGTAAAGGACCGTGTGGAAAGTGCACTTTTTCTGACACGTTTGTTCATACACTGTCTACAACACTTGACAAGCTATAATCCATTAATGGAGATGGGTGTTTCGTTTCCGACAATCTCTGCCTACGGTTTACCAATAACAACTGACTGGGTCATTTGACCAATCGTCGCAGATTCGCGTCACTCAAAGGAGGTGTTTGGGAAAATGAATCGTGAACGAATCATTTGGGAGTCGTTGAACAAATCAGGTAAAAATAAATGCGTATTATAAGACAAATAAAGTGTTTTTTATCCTTGCATGCACGTTAAACTGTTTTTGGGAACTCCCAAAACAAAAATAGGAACATTTCAAATGCTATGATAGGGGCTCTTTAAACCGCATCTCAATCTCTACAGATGGAGAGTCAGAAAGAAAGAGTAGGGTATGTTTTTGTTCATTTGTTCCAGTTGTATTTCTACGCTCTTCTCCACAGGACACAGGAAGTAAGAGATTTCAATCCAATAACAAATAGCTTAGCTCAGTGGACACTTGTGGATGGAGGCCAATCAGCTGTAACTATGAACATTTACCTCACAATGTTTCTAAGGAAGAGGAAGACAGAAAAATGGGTTTTCCTGTCAATGTTTGACATATTTTAGAAAAAACAAAATAAAACTTGTATAACTGACATGTAAATGCTTTATAAGATGTTCAGCCTTCATAATCAACCCTATTTTACTCTTAATGCTGTAGAATATCCTATGTTTAAGGCTCAGTACATTATGCCACTTTACTTCTAAGTAATTCCAATTATTCCCACACTAGAATTGAAAAGAATCAAAGGACAAAACCATACCAACAGGACCCACAAACCGCTGAGATCTGTCAAACGTTTCATGACATCTAAACAAACCTGTCTTTAAAATTCGTGCTGGTTTGGATTGAAAGTGGTCCCCACAGCATGTCCTGTCAGTGTGATAGACATTGTTTGTAAGCCTATATATATAGTCCAAGACCTGTGTGTGTGAGTGAGCATGTGTAGGCTGTAATGTAGATTTACCTTCTTGGGTCATGAACTTCCACTGAGAACTTCTTCTCCCTGAAGTACAGATTCTCCAATTGTCTCCATTGGAACACCTGCAGAGATGAGAGAACGCTTTAACAACATTCCCAATACTTCATCAAACATTCCACGGATGGTTCTTTAATGTCTTCAGACTGTAACTCCTTCCAGATCAGAAACAGCCAGTAAAAGACAATCCACAATCCAAGTCCAAGCCAAGATATTTTACTTTTTCATTCACCTTTGTGCTTATGGTGAAAATGTGTGTGTAAAATCCTCCTTAAATACTGCAGAACAACGAGCCCTCCTCTGTATATGTGTAAAATGAGAGAGACTGTTTGGCTTAAGAGAGATGGAGAGAGAAAGCAAGCAAGAGTGGGAGGAGTCAAACCCCATCCAAGCCTCTCCTCCCTCTGGGACACACACTTCCTGTGTGGGCGGGGTTTATGGAGAGTTCAGAGCGATTTGTTATGAGTGTGTGCTGTAGTAACCCCTGAAAATGCAGTGCTACAGCTTTGTTAAACTCCTCCACCTCTTTTCCCTCATTCACTCAAGAAACCAGGTTCTGGTTCTCATTACACACCATCACGCACACACACATGGGTGGCTGTCTGAGATACACAAACTGGACTCCTGGAGCCATCAGCTGCACAGACACAAAGAAAACGCAAAGGAAAGAGAATGGTGGAGAAAGTGGTATGAATATGCGCTCACTAAATCTATTGCTTTCATTTAATAACAGGAGAGAGAAATCCCTACACACTCCTTCCAAGCTAGGCTATATAAACTATCCATAATTGCTGTTAATATCATTATTAAGAGCATTCCCTTGCAAAGACCTTGATATAAAGGAAAAAAAGAAGAAAAATAAAGGAAAAAATGATGAAAAATGAAGAAAGGATGGAATAGAGTGGAGAAGGAAAGGGAGGGGGTTGGCTTAAAGAGCTCAAGAATGTTTAGAGCCTGGGAAAACAATGGACAGATGAAGGAAGAGGGGAGGGAAGGAACATAGTTAGTTAAACACACACACAAAACTATTTCCACATATTTCACTAGGATTGGGAATTAAGAACTGCTTCTTATTCGAAACCAAATGATTTTCACAATGGTCGGTTCCATTAATGTTTTTTAATGTCTGCATTGTTCCATCGATGCAGATAAAATACTACATTAAAATAGCTGTCCTGCATTTGAACAAATGAAATAGACTTGCATGAAAAACTTCAAGCACTAGAAATAAGAAATACCACATAAATTGTATAAAGTAATAAAAACACTGCATAGTCTTCATAACTGTGTCAATTATTTGTTACAAAAGTGAGATTTTATCTCTTTTGTTGTTTGATGAGATTGAAACAATGACACAGAAGACAGGGGGTATATAAGGCTACTGTCCCTTTAAGACCGAACGCACAGATTTAATTTACACAAGTGTTTCCTTCTCAACTGTTTACATTTACTTAAGACATAAATGACTGTTTACGAGGATATATGCAAAGACGCTATTTTGATACGTGCATTTAACTATTTAAGCACAATTGGGGGCAAAAAGAACTAATTTCAGTACACACACGCACATAAGCAGGTGCTTTATTAATGCGTGTATACTCATATAGCGAAATTAGTTCTCTTTTGCTGCTTATTGAGCATCAGTGGCTTAAAATCACTTGCTTTTTAAACCACACAATGCTTTAAAATGCAAGCATACAATACGCTTTTGTCATAACGTCGTTGCACAGAAACATCACGTGTGCGTAACCGCAATATAGACGATAGTCCAAATTCTCAACCGGTTGACAAATTTCTACTGGTTAATCATGTCTACCAGTATATTCTCCACCCTAATCAATTGCAATATAAATTAATGAAATGAGAAAGTCTAGTTATTGCAAAATAATACAAAAAGAATCCCAACAATACAAATCTGTGAACAACATTTTGAGAACAAATGACTCTTTTGAGGGAGTTCTTGTAAAGAATGTCAAACTTGTTATTGGTTTGAATTGGATTAGTGACACATTGGTGTTGTAATCATTAACTAAAACTAAAAAATGTTGCCTTGGCAATTAGAGGCTGACATTTTTCGGTAATCCGCGAGTCACGGGAAAGAAAATCACTATGTATCACAGGATTGGGACAGGAGAGAAAAAATATCAGCGGGAGTGGGCGGAAACGGGAATTGTATTAAAACTATGACACCCAACTTTATACACAAATATTCAGTTTCTATAAATACATTTTTGAACTAAATTATATTTGCCACATCTCTTTATGCTCTCCTGTTTGCTTTGGTGTGGCTGGTAAAGTGACCACACACACATACAGTACCAGTTGGTGGCTGTAATATACATAGCTGCCAACTCTCATGCATATTAGCCGTGAGACACTCGCATTTGATTGGTTTCACACGCTCACATGCCACACCCCCGACTTCATGCTTAAGTGTCAACCTGGCCGTTCAAATGCCTGTAAGATGAGTTTTTCTATATTTCTACCTATATATAAACCTGTTGAGCCACTCGTGATCGAGTAGTTATGCCGCAAATTAGTTAAATTCTCCCGGAAACTGCGAGCGTGTGCGCACATGCACACAAGGCAGAGAGAGAAAGCGAGCGAGAGACCTTGTGAGTGCATGTGTCATCTATACCACCCAGTTTTAGTTATTTTTTCTGTAACTGACAGATTCCGGGGGGAAAAAATAACACAATACGGGAGTGGGAGGGAATAGGAGTCATTCTTCTGGGATTGGGATGGGACAGGATTTTTTTTTGTGGGAGTGGGACGGGAGAAGTTTGAAAATCCACTCCCGTGTCACCCTCTACTTGACAACTTACGGAAATAAGTTGAAATAAGTAAATAAAAAGTTGAAGTACTAAAAAGTACAAAAATCAAAATTAAAATCAAATAAATCAAAGCAAAATAGATATATTTACACAAAGTCAAAATAATAAAAAATATTTACATTATGAAAACCAAATATAAAAATCAAGGCTAGTTCAAAATATTAATAAACATTTTAAATGTATGTAAATAATACAAAGCTAATACTGATACACAAGATTTATGGTAATTTAATAATATAAATGGCACATTAAAATATGTTACCAAATAGTTTTGTTTTTGTTTAGTTTATTGTTCCTCAAAAGTACTAAAATTATAAATTTAAACTTGTTTATAAAGCAATTTTTAAAGCACATTATAAAGCACAAAGTGCTGAGCTTATAAAAAGAACTAATTAAGATAAAACAGAGGAACAATTTCAGGAAACCGTTGAGTGAAATTGAAACCAGGAGTTAAATTCCTTACAATTTCCATGCCAATATATAACCGAGACAGTGTCACTGAACAGCAGAGAGATGTTGATGGTGTTAACGTGAATGTGTCTTGCTGTTTATGAGATGCTTTAATAGTCCCATGGGACCAAGAACAAACGTGACCGGCAACACTTTCAAAACAACTTTCATTATGGAGATACTAATCTCTCTCTCTCCTAAGAGAGTGAAAAGAGGAAAAAGAGAGCGAGTGAGGCAACAATGTTCCATGACATCTAAACACTCTGTAGCTTTCTGCAGTTATAGGAGCCAATGAGGCATGGGGCATTAACCACACCAGAGTATTTTGGGCACAGTGAGGTGAAACTGGGGACTTCAGCTATTGTTCTGGAATGAGACAATCTCAACTAAGTGTGCGTGATTTTGAAGCATGCAGTCACGAGAGGCTGTAAGAGAGAAAAGGCATTTCAAAGGGCCCCAAGTGCCCAGCGATGCCCTTATGAGCTGAATCCTGGTTTGTTCCAGCACATATTTCACTGACAGCTGAACTGTGTTCTAGGCCTTGTGTTGTTTGGTAATTTAGATCTCTGGAAACAGGGTTAAGCCTTGTCCTGGACTTCAAAAGGCTCACAGCCATGGTGATGGGGTCCAGAGATTGGCAATGCCTCTATCTGTTCTGAAGACATAGATAAAGTAGATTCCAATAAAGTCTGATGTTAGCTAAACTAAAAAATTACAAACAGCAAACGCAACTCGTACACAAATGTTGAGTGAAATAGTCAATTCTCAGTAAATTAAATTCTTTTATAAATCAATTATTTTATAAATGAACAAAAAAGATTTACACTACTGTTCCAAATTTTGGGGAAAGAGTTAAAAACATTTGTTTTTGTGAGTGAATGCAGCACAATCACGAAAATAAATGAATTTTCAAGACAATTTCCTCAATGTTTTGATTTTTTTGCACCCTCATATTCCCATCTCGCCCAATATTGTCCTATCCTAACAAACCATACATCAATGGAAAGCTTATTTATTGCGATAAATCTAAAAAATATAGACACAAGGGTCACAAATTACATTTTAAAGTACATTTAAGTAGAAACAGAAGATATTTTAAATAGTAGGGGTGTAACGGTTCACAAAATTCACGGTTCGAATACGATACACTGTCATGGTTCGGTTTGGAACGGTTTGACGCGTTTCCGGTACAGCAAACAGAAAGAAATGCCAGAGAAATGTCCTTGATTTAATTTTTTAATTATATTTTTATTAAAACTAACATCATAAAGTATGATTTTTTTTTACTTTGAGCAATGATAGTTCAAAAATGCGTACCGAACACCGAAACCGGAAGCCTCGTGACGACGGTTCAGATACAAACACGTGTATCGTTACAACCTTATTAAATATTATAATTATAGTAGTAATATTTCACAATATTACTGTAGTTTTTGATAAAACACCGTAAATGCAGTCTTGGTGAGAAAAACAAACAAAAAAAAGGGTCCCACTTTATATTAAGTGGCTTTAAGTACTATGTACTTACATCGAAAAATAAGTACAACGTATTATTGTGCTCATGTTGTATTGTAAAACACTTTTTGCTGCTATTGAGGTGTGATACGGGTAAGGTTAGGGACAGGTGTGGTGGTATGGGTCGGTTTAAGGGTAGGTTAAGGTGTGAGGGGAGGGTCAACTGTGTAATTACAAATGTAATAACATATATTAATTACAGCTGTAATTACATGCTGGTAATTTTAAAATATAAGTACAATGTAAAAACACGTATGTACACAATAAGTCCATTGTATCAAATTATTAATTTCAATGTAAGTGTACATAGTACTTAAAGCCACCTAATATAAAGTGGGACCAAAAAAAGTGACCTACCCCAAACTTTTGAACACTAGAGTTTATTCAACCTTCTCACGGTCTCACCAACTCCAACCATTTTGGATGTAAATAAATACTGCAATGCATTTTGCATTTATGGTCTGTCAGTAATACATGCAATGAACGCAGCCTAAGATTTTGGCCAAAATGAGCCTAATTTTGTTGTCTACAATTTGAAAAAGACTTTTCATTGAGACAATGATGCCTTAAAATCTTGCCTATATAAGCAGCCAACTAGGTTTTAGAAAAGCTAACAACTTCACTGGCCAAAACCTGCTTCCAAAGAATGTCCCAATATAAGGGAGTTTAGTAAATGTCATAGGTGTGTCATCACTATGACTCACATTCACTGCTGTTCCTTTAATTATAACGCACAACGCCCACCCTGCAGTCTGTCTGTACATAGAATAATACAATAAACCCCCAACCCCTCTCTCTCTCACACAAAGACACACATACAGAGTACAGGAAGACTGTGTGTGTGGGGCATGCTATTGACTTAGCCCGAGCTATAATGAGCGCTTATGAGAAAAGACAGGGCATTGGAGAGGTCAAAGGTCAGCAGCAGCAGACAGGATGAAAACAATCACCATTGACTCAGGGGTTGCAATCTCATGATTCATAGCTAGAGCATCACATCTGGCTGGAAAGGCAACAGTACGCTTTTCATATTTGCTTTGCTGCCCATACGTTTTATAAGGCACAAATCTTTTCGTAACTGGAGCTAATGAGCTGATCCAAACGAATCAGAAACAGCAACACACATGCCAGTTTTTGGGGAGTGGTCCCGGATTTGTCAGACGCACTAATGTTTCCAGCATGTTTTGTGTTGTCAGGGCGACAGTAATCCTGCGGGTGTCTGCTGCTAGGTTTCCTGTTGCGGGTTTTGGAGTCAGGGAGGCTGCTGGAGGGGTTTAGGTAGAGGACAATAGATCTTGAGAATCACACGCACCACAATTCATGACGAAACCACAAATATACTGGTCACGCCTCTGTAAAACGTTATACACACACACTTTGGCACAGATGCTCTCATTAGGAGAGGGTATAAATTAGTTTGAAAATCATTAAATAAACCCAACCACTCACTCACTAAGTCTGCAACTTTTACCGTGTGGGATTTTTTACTGGATATCTCACAGTCCCACACACTGCCCACAGATGGAGAACAGCCACTAACTATTAGCGCATGAAAGCTTATCATGAAAACACAAAAACGTGCATGTGTGATGGAGACAAGCTGTGTAATGAGAGCATCAGTGGCAATGACCCATCTGAAACGCAGATCAGATCAACAGAAAGTAGCAGACTGGCATTTCATGCAGGACTGGACGTCTGATTGTCCACTGTAATTAAAGAAGTAGATTGTAGTGTTGTCACGATACCAAAATTATTGTTTCGATACCGATACCAAGTCAAGTATTGCGATTTCAATACTTTTTCGATACTTTTCCTGAAAAGGAAAGTATTTCTTACAAGGCGTTTCACATGCACCTCCTTTGCATAGGTCTGTGCTCTTTAACCCTTTAAGACCGACGAGAGCATCGGCGCTCCGGTTTGCGTGTGTCTGTTTAACAGCCTATAGAAACTGAAACCAAGTGGCTAGCTCAATCATTCTTTTTGCATACAAAACCAGAGATGTAACATGATCAGATCAAGCCTCCAACATGCGCATGTTGCGTTATTTTCACCCTCTAATGAGTCTGTACAAAATGCGTAAACTGCGTTTCACAAAAAAAAAAACAAAAATGCATTGCACGTCTTTGCACGCATGATCTGTAGATCTGCGATTGATAGTTACGGCTTCCGATGACGCATTGACATATCACGTTCGGTGCACTATGACAGATCAAGCCTCAACATGCTCATGTTGCACGGTTTTCACCCTCTAATGAGTCTGTAATAATGCGTTTCCAAAAAAACACACAAAAATGCATTGCGCGTCTTTGCACGCATGTTCTCTAGATCTGCAATTGATAGTTACGTCTTCCGATGACGGATCACGCCATCACGTCCTGTGCACTATGACCCCAGTGTGTGTCGCATATAGTGACGTCAAAAGCTGCGTCTTTTGGCCATGCGTTTGACTCATATAATAGGTTTGACTCGCACTTGACTCCCATCTGCTATATGTTCCCTCTTATCGTTATTGTCTTTTTACCATTGCTTCATTCTATCATTTCTTTCTCGTTTATACACTCGCAAATACAAGCACATTCACACACGCACGCACACACACCCACATGCGCGCAACGTTATGTCAAAATGAAAGTACACGGACGCACCGAGCTCCGTCTGCTCATCGCCTTTATTTATTTATTTTATATTTATTTTATTATTAATTGTTCTGAAAGGGTCTATTTAATTTATATTCTAACCAATTCAATGTTCAATCAATATTCAAAAGCAAAATGTTATCTGTTTGACCACAAATGTAATTGAATATTTTACATGGCATTTTACTCCCTTTTTTTTGAATGAGTGTATCTTAAAAACTAATTGATGTAAACAGTTCAAATCAATTCTGTATAGTTTTAAACTGTTTTATGCACATTTTCTCACAGGGCTCCAGACTCAAATTTGAGGGCAGCACCACCTCAAATGAGAAATCACACCAAGTTCTACAAAAAAAATAAAAAAGAAATAATAATAATTCCGTATTCATAGTGACCACGCAATGGCATGGCAGCTTTATCAATTGCTTGAGTGGTTTGCCCTTAAAACTATTGCTTTCTCGATAGAGAGCTCAATCATGGACAGCTCAAAAATCTGTACATGAGATCTATGGGACCGAGCGGGAGCAAAATCCAGGGAAATGATGTTAACGAGTGCACTGAGAGGATGCAAAATGAAACTGATGAAAACGTCTCCATTAATTTGTGCATGTAGTCATTTAATGCAATACTTTAAAAGCCTTTTTCAAAAATTGGCTACTTAGGTTTCTACAAATGCTCATTTGTAGGCCATTATATTAAAAATTTTCTAAATAATATATTTATTAAAATTAAAAACCAACATGAACTAACATTAACAATGGACAAAATCCCCACTATCTGACCCCCTGAAGGCCGCTGTGTAATTCAAACCCAGACAAAGACCCATTGGGTGAAGCATTGAAATAATACTATAATGCATATAAAAAATTAAGAATCGAATCGAATTAATCGAATCGCATCGAATTTGGATGTGAATCGCATCGAATTGAAATCGTTCTGAATTTGCACAAATCGTTCTTGAATTCGAAACTGAAAAGATAATCGTGAATCGAATCGATTCGCTGTCTACCCAAAGATTCACAGCCCTAATAAAAACAGTAGACATATGCTTTAAAATATATTATTTTGCATTCTAAGAAAATAATTCTCACAGGGTTGGAACAACATGAGGGTGAGTAAATGGTGACTTTCATTTTTGATTGAACTATCACTTTAAATTGACATCCAGGTATAGGTGGATTTGTCAGTGGAAATCTAATTTTGTTTATTTTGCATCTGTGGCGTTTTTTTGCAGATGCGTTTGTTCTTCTCGCTGGTTTCCCTTCCTTCCATTCTGAGCTGACCTCTGCTGCGTAGTTTCATTTTAACTCGCTTTCTGTAACAGATCCTTCTCTGAGTAAATAGGCATGAGTTTGGCTTTTTCGCTTGGCTGGACTTTCTGCTTTGAAAGCTATTTTTAGCTTGCGGTTTGTGGAAAGGTTTCTCTGTTCCTCACCACAGGCTGAAGTTTTTGCCTGTCCTTTGGAGAGAATTTAAACACGGGTGTGTGCTGTGAGAATGGAAAACCAAAGCTAGCAGGGCGCACACCTGAAGTAAAGTCATTCTGACATTCTGTAGCATTTCAGTTATTGGGTGTCACTGATTGTCTGAGAATCTCCGTCTAAAGTTACAAACAAAAAACGCTATATGGGGTCAGACTGCCAGAGGTCATGACCTCTCTGAGGTCACCACACCCGAGTGTCAGACGGCCAGACTTCTAATGGATGATGTCATGAGGTTAAGTAAAAGGTGACCAAGTGATGAACACATATTCACAAACACACACTTGAAGCTCACACTAAATTTCAAAATACAGCGACAGGAAAACTGCTAACATCCACTGGATTTTCTGCAAAGCAGAGAGATTTAAAGAAGAAGTATGATTTTTCTCTCTTCCTCATGAAGAAACAAAGCTTCATAAGAGCTTTAGGGAAGTGACTGGCTTTGGGTGGTTGCCTAAGTCAAAGAAATTGCCTAACATGTGACAACCACAAGTCTGATTGTGTAGAAACATCTCTCTCAACAAGTTAAGGTATTGTTCAGGTCTCTAGCACAAATAGTGCAGGACAAATTATGCAAAGCCAAGTAAAAGGCAAGTAAAACCATTAAAGAGATAATGGAGATGTGAAAGAGAGGACAAACAAAAGTCAAACTGTTGCAAGTCCACAGAGAAAAGACAGTCTTACCTTTCTTGGTTTGACTTTGTCCTGGTAGTCATATTGAAAAATGCCTTTATAACTCAAACCAAGCCACCATGGGATGCCTTGCTTATCCTGAGAGAGCAAGAGAGAGAAAAAGAGAGCATTAACACACACACGACGATAAGATGAGTAGTGTCAGCTCATGGTTGATGACAGCATGATTATCTTAAACACACAGAGTCTTAAGCATCCTTTAACACTTAACTAAAGTGTCGATACGGCAGGTTGTGAGAACATACGTGTGTGTGTGTGTGTATGGACTGATGGCTGTGCTTAAAAATTACCTCTCCGAGCTGACTGACCCACCTTAACAGCGTAATAATGCACTCCATATGTGGGCAATGACTCCACTGACACTCATATAACTGTGTGAGAGAAGAAAGAAGAAATCATTGACAATGTTATGTATGTTCCATATGCAAACAATTAACATTAGCAGAAAGCACGTGGGAGTGGATCTCGGAAGTAGAAAAAGGATTTGGATACTTCAGGCATGCTTAAAATGCATGAATGCCATTGCATTAGATACTGAATCAAAAGAACACAAAGCAAGCCATGTTTCCATAATGAAAGTCAATGGACTCCAAAACATTAAAACTCACTCTTGCTCTCGCTGTTACCAAACATGTTGATATTTGAGGTTTGTGTCGCCATTGACTTTAACCCCTTAACTGTCACTTGCCCGTATACAGACCACTTAAATTTACTTCACTATATTACTATTAAATCCTAATCTAGTCATGATAAACTATCTATATCGTTGGGAAAATTCTAAGCCTCCTAAATAGATATTTTAGTGCTGTTTGTTTCTTACAAATTATGAATGAACAGTAATATATGTATGAATTTATGACAAGAGTGCGCCTCAAAAAATCGACGTCATTACAGGAGTTTCTGACCTTTGTCACAAAAAGTCGACGCACACATTTTTAATAATAGAAACTTTGTTTTTTAGTGCTAAAAGTTCATAATAAAATATAATTAGTATTTTTCAATAAAAAGGTACAATTAAATTTTAAAAAGTAACGTAAGATGTCCTCTAAAAAGTATATATATATATATATATATATATATATATATATATATATATATATACAATTATAATTATATCCTATATTTTAGTAGTTATCATAAATTAGGTATCATTTGAAAGCTTACGAACTCAGAATTCATCCTGTGAAAACTGGACGTTGGGTTACCATAGAAACGGTATTTTTTATTAGGCCCCTCCCCTTTTGGGCATCATCTTTCATAATTTATCATCAAAACCTTTTCTAATCTTGACAAAACACATATTGTCAGAAAGGTCTGAGTCTCAAGGTTCCATATTTAGTGACAGAATTGATATTTGGATAGAAATTTATTAATTTGTTATGGCAGAATGCATACAATTAAATTCAATGGAATTCAATGGCACCCGGTGGCTATTTTTGGTATAATGCCTAAACAAAATCTCATGTCAGCTTAAATTTTTGTGATATCAACTTTAAATTTGGAACACAACTTGGTTAGATATATAGCTTTCATTTTATAGTAATTTTATAGTAAAACATATTTTGTAAAATATTTATTTTATATTAAAAAAATATATTATTAAGTATATTTGATTTACTGTGAATTATAACTTCCATAACTTTTTCATACTTTAATTTTTTTGAAGTGCTTTCACTTCAGTAATAATCTGCTGATTGTTTTCTTTCAAACAAGGTCTATATTTCAAACTTAGGTCCATATTCCAAAGCATTCTTGAATTACAACCATTTAAGTTTGTATAGTGTATTTTAATGTCAATTATCAAAAAGGGGGGTGACAGGTAAAGGGTTAATAATAACGACAAAACTTCTGTATCTTCTTTTGTGTTCCACAGAAATAAGAAAGTCATTTTTGTAATGACAGAAACTATTTTTGTGTGAACAATCTCTTTAAGATGAAAAGCATCTGGACACTTTCTGGTCGTCAAACTTAGTGGAACATTTTGGACATAACACTCTTTCTCCGCTGTCTTACTTGACGATAGCCTGGCCTCTGGACTGTCCGCTTAGCTTCTTATAGTGCTCAATGACCCGGTCCTCACTGCAACACACACAAACACACACATTAGAGGCAACAGATGACAATGTTCATGAGAATGTGGCTGTCAGCCTATTTTAATTCCACAGGAACACGAAACGGACAAGAGTGAGAGCTTACAGATGTACAGAGACACAGCCAATGAAACACAACACCATGAAGGAGACAAGTTCATTCTTAGAACAGGAAGTACAACGGCCTGCTCATTATGAATGTGTGTGTGAGTGAGTGTGTGCATTTCCGAAATGCAGCATCTGTGAAACACTTGATTCACATCAAATAGAATTTGAGGTCAATTATGTTAGCGAATTATTCAAGGTAATCCTTTCCCATGGTGCTCTACAACACGGAGCAGATACGTCTTGTTAATATCTCTTCATTATCAGCTGACAGCTGTGTGTGTCTCTCACCAATATGCGAGCGAAGGGTGCTCCTTCAGTGCTTGTGTAGGCAGTGCAGGCAGTTTCTTCAGATCAGCCCTAGTAACATCATTACTGTAAAAATAACACAAAATGATCAGAAAGAGCACCACCTAACAGGGCAAATAATCAGGCAATCAGATTCACAGAACAGCAAGAAGGCGGCAAATGATGAAACGAATAAATTGAAGACAGAAAAAAAGAAGAAATTACTTTATTATCAATAATAAATTAATAATACATTATTCACTTTTTTATTCCTTATTCTTGTGTGACTTTAAAGCTACATTGTGTGATTTTTTTTTGTTACATTAAATACTACCCTTTAAAAAGTTTGGGGTCAGTAAAAATTTGTATTTTATTTTGGGGCGAAATGAATAAGAAATCAATACTTCTATTCATCAAGGATGAGTTACATTGATCAAAAGTTACAGTAAAGACATTTATAATGTTAGAAAATATTCGAATTAAATAAATGCTGTTCTCTGAACTTTCTATTCATCAAAGAATCCTGAAATAAAAATGTAAAAAACTGTTTTCAACATGGATAATAATCATACATGTTTTTGGAGCATAAAATCATCATATTAGAGTGATTTGTGAAGGATCATGTGACACTGAAGACTGGAGTAATGATGCTGAAAATTCAGATTTTTTTCAGAGGAATAAATTAAATTTTAATATATATTAACATAAAAAAGGTCATTTTAAATTGTCATAATATTTCACAATATAACTGTGTTTTTTGTGTATTTTTTATCAAAAAAATGCAGCCTTGGTGAGCAGAAGAGACTTCTTTTAAAAACATAAAAAATCTTACCGATCTTAAACTTTTGACCGGTAGTGTATTTTTAAAGAACTAAGTCTTTTTAGTAGGGCTGTGCAAAAATTAGTTGCGATTAATCGCATCCAAAATAAAAGCCTGTCTTAATATAATTTATTTGTGTGTGCTGTATATAATTATTTTGTATATATAAATACCTATGCATGCATATATATATATTTTAGAATTATTTGCGCTTAAATTCTGTATATATATATATATATATATATATATATATATATATATATATACATAATCTAAATTATATAAATATAAATATTTTATATATGAATAACACATTTTATTCAATATAAACATGCATGTGTGCGTATTTATATATACAAAATAATTATATACAGTACACATAAATATATTATGTAAACACAGACTTTTATTTTGGATGCGATTAATCGCAATTAACTTTTGCACAGCCCTAGTTTTTAGCTAAGAATAAACTAAAAGAGTTACACAGTGTAGCTTTAATTATTTCTCTTTATCAAGCTATGTAAAGACAAATTAATATTAATAATAATTACAATTTGTAAAAAAACTGTACAAAAATAATAATAATTCTCATATGACTAGTTATAAGCTGCATTTTTAACCAATTTATGTAAAAATGTTGATCAATTAATAAGTCAAGATTTAGATATTAAAATCACACAATGTCCTCTGCACATTTTGGCAAAATTCAGTAGACTATCAGGGTATTTCACGGAAATAAAATGTGCATATTGTGCCACTCCAAACAGAGAACGACGAGAGGCAGAGAGGAAGTGTTTTAGGAAACAGAGTTGAATAAAACTATCAGCCTCAGAGTGATAGAGTAAAGCTGGAAGGATGCACATGTGACACATTTGTAGCTGAGATACTGTGTGTAGAAAGTGTTTCAAGAGAGTGTGTGTGTAACAGAGAGAGCCAGAGGTTAGTGTGTGTAATTTAACACTGTTTATCCTCTGCATTCCATTTCCTCCCCTCTGTCTCCGTTCCCAGGGTTCACACCCCCATATCTCTCTCATTCCCTCTTGAATCGTGTGCATGTGCTTATGTGGGAAGGAGAGTTTGATATATGCCACAAATTGGATCTGCTTTCACTCTGCAATCACACACTGATAGAAACTTTGATAGTGTGTGCATGTTAAAGGAGGTCAATGGAAGGTGATTCATTCATTCAAAAAGCTTCTTACCTCGTGAAGTCTCCTTTACCTTCCTGTGGAGAGAAAAATGACATATTTTAGAATCAATAATGAGTCCTTGCCGGTAGACAAGAACGCTTGGACAGATTCTATCCTCTGATACAAAGAACGGTGCACGTGTGTCTCAGTGGGGAATGCAGTCGCAGCCATCTGGACTGAATCCTCTGAAAGGTCAAACACACATAACATACCTGATACTAAAACACCTGGATCACACATACACATCATAAAGGAAAAGCGTCTTTCTCTAAAGTACTTCCCTCGTATGATTAACTTACAGTACAAAGGAAACATCCTGTTTTAGATTTAAATAAAGCACCCTGTCAGGCTGAAATACTGGAGTGACCGTAATGTGACTCTATAATGCTTACACACGTGGGTTTGAGACTTCATAAAAGTTCAGCGCAGGGTTCATGAAGTCAAAAACAGTCCAACATGATCTTACCTGTAAGATGTAGGAGGCCAGTTCAAACACCACCTCACTGTCCACCTCTATGAGCTCCTGAAAGAACAGAAAGAGAAAAAAACGAAGAGTTAGGTTCAGGACATCTTCATTAATCTGACCCTTATCTTATCTCTCGCTTTTTTAATGACCTTATCTGCTGACTTATCACTGAAGGGTCTATCTCTAAATCACTTCAGCTATTTCCTGTGTAATCAATAGCAGGACAAAGCCACATACACACACATGTGTTTTTTTTAGATGAGGGCTTATTGAAGTCTATGGGGTCTTTACTACTTAAATGACCAAGACAAACAGAGCGATTCATTACCTTTGCAGAACACAAGAATTTCAGGAATGTCCCACACACACACACACACACACAGTACTGGCATATATTGGGAAGCTGACTCTAAAGTAAATTGTGAGTGAGCTCATGGTGGCAATGAGCTCATGGTGGGAATGCGTGGTATGCGACAAATGACATTCACAAATACAGGAAATTTTTTGAAAGTAGTAAGCACTTTTTGCAACATTTTAAAACTTATATATCAAAAGTTTGGTGTTGGAAAGTTGTTTTCTGTTTTTGTAAAAAAAGTAGGCCTACCGTATTTTTCGCATCCGGATTATAATGCGCACCTTCAATGAATGACCTATTTTAGAAAAATGTTCATATATAGGGCGCACCAGATTATAAGGCACATAAGATACTGCAGTCAAATGTTTGACTGGGTTTGTGTTATGCACAAGCGGCAACATTCTAATCTGAAAGATGAAGCCTACCCGGAAGTGCGATAAACTGCAATACAGCTCAAATCCACAAGAGGCCGGTCAAAAAAGGAGCAAATATCCATAGATGTCATGTTAAAATCTCAGTTTTCACAGCATAAATTCATGTTTTTACAGTTTGATCCCATGGACTTTTATTGTAATCTTCAATATGTTCCGCATGCCTGACAACTGTGAGGGGGGTGAATTTTTTTAACTCGTTAGTTTAGATCATGTATTTAGATATAAAATGTATGTAAATAAGGGCGGTTAACTTTGATTGACAGCTGAGAACGAGCTGCACCCAGTGAATTTGACGTCTCGGCCATGATCTGACACAACACATTATACCACCTCTGTATCCTTTCTGAAACTTTTGTATTTTGTATTTTCCAGTATGACGCGCCTAGCCTGGCATGCCAGACCTACATCTAGATGTAAGGTCTTGGAAACTGCTTCATTGACAGGGCTCAATACGAGGGTGGGAGAAATGGTTGTCTTTCAAATTCTCTCTGCACGCAATTGGATAGCGCTAAAGCCAATCAGAGCAATGAAGAAGGTGACGTCTTCAGCGGAGCAAGTTGATATATATAAACTTTTACCGCATCCAGTCCAGCTGTCAACATTGAACATTGAAAATAAGGGAGATTTCCCGAATCCATCCCCAACATAAGGGATTTTTGTTTTTGTTTTTTACACGACCAACACACTTTTAAAATAAAACACTAATCATTAAAAGACTAAAGTGTATAACTAGCCTACATGTGTGAGAGAGAAAGAGACAGTATGTGTGTGTTTGAGAGAAATAGACAGTGTGTCATTAAACAAATAATATAGAGAATGTTTAAATACTAATATCAACTTACGAGGGAAATGGAGGTGGAGTAGATGGCGCTTCGGAGTGGTGGAGATGATTCAGGAGAGGTCCGTGCACCTTACCGATCGAAGCGCGCGCTCACATGGAGTAAAACCTTTATCCTCGACGACAAAATGACAAGTTGATAGTTTCGCCACAGCTTTTTAGTAACAGCGCTCGCGGCGCCGGCCGCATCCGAGGATGAACGACTTAAAACCGAATATGTCCGAGCTGGCTCTGACCGTCGCAACTCTGTCGTCATTATGTTAAGCCCGCCCGCCAACTCTATACACGATGTGATTGGCCCGGCCAGAGTTGGGCCTTTCCAGCTAAACCGTCTATGGAGAGTTGCTAGACCACACTTTGCGGCAAAATAATTTTTGCTGCCGCTAGGGTGCATCTGAGATTTCTAGGCTAGGCGCCGCCCATACCCCATAAAACAGCCTCAAACCCGTTCTTCAGAGAGTCTATGGGTGACGTCACAGACGCTTTGTCCATATTTTTTACAGTCTATGGTTATGCATCTACTAGATGTGCTGGGAATGTGGCGAGTGCGCGATGCCAGAGGTGAGGCATTTATTTAGTAAGCGTAAGCGTGCTGGGGCGGCCACGTAACTTACATTCGCAGCCTGACTCGTATGAGTATTCAATGTGTGGCTTGCTGACAGCAACAGCTGGCTGTTTTGAATGAGACGACCCGGTTACTGTGAACGGAGAAGCGCTTTATGAACATTTTGTGACGTGTGAGCAGTGCCGGGGACAGTGTGTCTGTTCGTGTGTCTGTTAAGAGTGAGCGCTCGTGAGCGGGAGACACACATAACCTGATTCATACGAGGTTGAACTGGCCGTGTGACAAAGCGGGCATAAGATGGACACAAGCGCGAGTTTCGCGGGCGAATTTAAGTGACGCGAAGCATTGTTAACTAATTGATCCATATATAAGGCGTTCTGGATTATAAGGCGTTTTTTGATAAAATTAAAGGCTTTTAAGTGCGCCCTATAGTGCGGAAAATACGGTATCTTATGTTCACCAAGGCTGCATTTATTTGATAATAAATACAGTATATTTTATAATGTCATTTATTCCTGAATTTTTCAGCAGTCCTTACTCCAGTCTTTTAGTGTCACATGATCCTTCAGAAATCAGTGTGGACTTTTGGGTTACAATTTAAATGAGCTTAGCTTGGTGATCAAGAAATTTGTCAATGTTGATGTAATTTTTATGTGGAAACTGTGATATATTGTTTTTTCAGGATTCTTTAATGAATAGACAGTTCAAAAGAACAGCATATATATATATTTTTTTGCTATAGAAATCTTTTCTAACATTACCAAAATATAGAGGGAATGCGCGTGACGTCACCTCCGGCCGGAGTGCTACAGTTCCTCACAGTGAGTGGCAAAAAGACTGAGCGGCTGTATATGTGTTCAGCGTGAAATGCCGCAAAAACAAACACAACACATATAAAGTGGGAAAGAGCTTTGCGATTGACTGTACAACTAGATTTGACAAAAAATCGGAGGTATATTTTTACAGACTGCTATAGAAAGAGGAGCAAATGGATCGCTGCAATTCACAGAAACAACTGGACTCCAGTCAGCGAAAGGTGGATTTGCAGTTATCATTTTGTGTCAATATGCTGAATTTAGCTGTAAAACCATACCCATATATTTTGTATTGTTATATATATATATATTAACAACTCATCAATTAAATATGTATCATTCCATATTCTGCATTATTGGATGTTTGTTTAATAAACACTGACTAAAAAAACTATAAAGTTTTAGGGCTGGACGATATGATGATATATAGGCTATATATAACACCGATATAAGTGATCACCCAGATTTAAACCTATATTGTATTTATATAAAACATTCACAGGCAAATTTGCTTTATGTTTACCGTCTATATTGCTTTTATTTCCCCGGTGTCGAAATCAGGTAAACATAAATGTCAGGCAACACGATTCCTGGCTGCATGTCAATATCCATGGACCACTGGATCTTTAGTAAGTTGTAAGGAACACTATATTGAGTCCAACATTTAATTTAAATGGATAAAATTGTTTGTTTTAGTCGCATTTTCGCAGTTTCCCCTATTAAATCCAGTCACGCAGCAGATCTTTTGCCACTCGGTCAGGCTGAGAGGGGGTTGTTCCGGCAGGCAAGTCCCGTGAATGCATTCCCTCTATATGGTTACTTTTGATAAATTAAATGCAGTTCTTATTTTTATTTTCTTTTTACATACATACGTAAATTACATATATGTATCATGACATTTTATTTTATGCTGTTTGGTGCCTAAAGGATAGTCGATAGAGAAGAGCTTGGTAATGTGGGTGTTTTTATGGTGCCATCAGCTAATCAGTGTTGTCATGATGTCACCTCCAGAGTGATTTGTTACATGACATTTATGGCTAAGATGCTCCACGAGAACAGATCAAGGGGGTAATCCATCAGCCGGAAGTTGAAGCCTCGCGGGAGCCGCCATTGTAGCAGAACTTCACCTGCTGTTAGCATCCCATTGACTCCCATTCATTTTGGCGTCACTTTGACAGTGAATAACTTTACATCTGAGGCGTCCAAAGACTTCATTTGTCCATTAATTATTTCTAAAGAAACACGACAATGTATAAAACGCTCCATTACTTTGTATCTTACGTTACGGTCCCGTAGAAGCCGTTTTTGTAAAAATAGGCTGACGACTGCGTCATAACCACGGGACTTTCTGTCGCACAATAGAGACATTACCGTATAGACAGGAGGAGAAGCTTGCAGGTAAACTTTTACTGTCTATGAGGCAATCGAGGGGACATGGAGGCACAAAGTCAAGGTAAAAGCCCATAAATAGAGTCCATAAAAGCAACGGGACAAAATATTTCAATAACGTTTGTGTTTTTGAGGAATTAGGTGATTCAGATTTGTCTTGGCACCGCTACTAGAAGATTTTCAACTGTCTGACTGTCGTCAAGCTCAGTTTGAAACTGCACAGTCGCTCACACATCAGACAGATGGAAGTAACAAATGTATGCACCTTGACCAAAGGGGTAGTAGCTAATACTGCCCTCTAGTGGTAGAGCAGTGACAACAGTTTACCTTATAGATGCAGGACTTTGCATTGAGGAAGAACAGCTCTATTGTGGCATTGTCCTTAAGGTAAGAGATGCTTTCAATGTAGAACCTGTTGAAGAGAATATACACTCATCAAAAATGGCAAAGTTTAAAGATAGTAGTTTAATATACAATATACACAATGACAATTAACAGATTAAAAAAGTTGTGAATGTGATTCAAAATTGTTCAGTATGAGTAATCCACTTAAGTAGGTCATTCAATGAACTCACTGAAAAAACAAAACCATTTATTATATACGCAGAGTCAAAAACCAATCACTAGAGGGCATCATAAACACTCGCTATATCCTCTTGCTGTCTCCATCTCTCTCAAAACCCACAAAAAGAAAACAATTTCCATTGTACAAGCTTCATTTGGCACTCAGATTAGAGTTTGTGGGAACTGCAACAACAAATAAACACGCAAGTAATTGTCTCAAAATCAGCATGAATAAATAAGCGGTCTCAGCATGACGGTTTTCACTTCAGTAAAAGGCTCAAGCTGTGACATTCACATATGGACAGCTACATAGACACGCACATAAATAGATATATGTACAGATGCATCTGTAATGACCTTGAACATACACTGAGGCACATAATGAACTTAAAATGAACCCTACGACACATGACACAAAAATACACTACCGGTCAAAAGTTTAGGTCGGTAAGATTTTTTATGTTTTTAAAAGAAGTCTCTTCTGCTCACCAAGGCTGCAATTTTTTTATAAAAAATACACAAAAAACACAGTAATATTGTGAAATATTATGACAATTTAAAATGACTTTTTTATGTTAATATATATTAAAATGTAATTTATTCCTCTGAAAAAAAGCTGAATTTTCAGCATCATTACTCCAGTCTTCAGTGTCACATGATCCTTCACAAATCACTCTAATATGATGATTTTATGCTCCAAAAACATGTATGATTATTATCCATGTTGAAAACAGTTTTTTACATTTTTATTTTAGGATTCTTTGAGGAATAGAAAGTTGAAAGGAACAGCTTTTATCTGAAATGGAAAGCTTTTGTTACATTAAACACTACCCTTTAAAAAGTTTGGGGTCAGTAAGAATTTGTATTTTATTTTTGGGGGAAATAAATAAGAAATCAATACTTCTATTCATCAAGGATGAGTTACATTGATCAAAAGTTACAGTAAAGACATTTATAATGTTAGAAAAGATTCTAATTAAATAAATGCTGTTCTTTGAACTTTCTATTCATCAAAGAACCAAAAAAAACTGTTTTTAACATGGATAATAATCATACATGTTTTTGGAGCATAAATTCATAAAATCATCACACTGAAGACTGGATTAATGATGCTGAAAATTCAGCTTTTTTTCAGAGGAATAAATTACATTTTAATATATATTAACATTAAAAAGTCATTTTAAATTGTCATAATATTTCACAATATTACTGTGTTTTTTGTGTATTTTTTATCAAAAAATTGCAGCCTTGGTGAGCAGAAGAGACTTCTTTTAAAAACATAAAAAATCGTACCGACCCTAAACTTTTGACCGGTAGTGTATATGCTTTGAATCCATGACTAAAGACGTAACTGGCAGTGAAGAAAAAGTATTAGAGAGAGAGAAAATGAGTGAAAGTGAGAGAGATCCGAGTGATTAAAACAGCATTGACAGCTGGTTTAATTTGAGATGTGACTGAGATTAAACGCATCAAAGACTTTAGCTCTCTCCAATCAATAGCCCAATCACAGGCAGAAAGGATAACACACACATACACACTGATGTACACAGGACACCATGCATGCATTAAAACGGGGCCTTCACTCTAATTCAAACTGCACTGCAGACTATTTAAAGCAAAATGCATGCGTGCGTATGCGTGCATGTAAGTGTTTGTGTCTGTGTGTGACCCAGAAAAGCTAAGTGATGCAAGTGGAATAGACTGAAAGGAAGAAAAGCAATCCAACAATGTGTCCCAACAATTGCTGAGCTATTTTAATGTGGAGCTTGGCAGCAATAAACCAGCATCTACCCACAGCCAGAGTGGTGATGTATGACCGTGTGCTGATTGCGACTTGCATGGTAAAATGCTGTGAGGAAGCAAACAAATTTGCCCACTATAACTCTCTCGCACACACAGTCATACAAACACACATGAGCAATAAATATACTGGGTTGCTCTTTGTATTGGTCATATTTCGAAGCAGATGCAATTAAAATATAAATGAATCAACCCTCCCAGCATATATCTGCTCATGCTCTGCAATTCAAACATTCTGATTAACACTCTGGTGTTGCCATGGTGCTCAAATTGCTGAGGATGTTAATGAGAGGAATGGTGGATTCTGATTGGCTAAGTTCTCTGTAACTGCAAATGAGCTGTGGTTTACTGACCCCGCTAATTTGAAAGAATAAACAAACACAGACACAACCCCTCAACCCTGATAGGAAAATACTCAGAAGTGGTGACGCCAACTCACTCTGAAAGTCTTGTGTTTTTTCATGTGCAACTGTGATTTTTTTTAATGTAAAAAGAACATTATTTATAAAATAATAGTTATTTCTGGTCTTTGAATCTGATTAGCTGAGAGCCTTTTCCAAGTCGTGCCATATTCCCCCAGTATCAGTATTGGAGCTGTTTCACCGTTTGTATCACTCTGCTTGCGGTGGCGGTTGAGCAAATCCACTATATTTATTTATTTATTATATTTATTTATCTATTTTTGATCATTCAAACATCTAGCCTGGATGCCAGCCTGAACTCCGCCCACAACATTTATTGGTTCAGGGAAGTTCGGTCTGGGCTCGATCCATTGAAGATTATTATGACCAGTCAAAAAAATGATCGGGCCAATCAAATTGCCAGGGCGGGCTTTATACGATGATGGACAGGTGATCTGTAGATTTATGCCGCCCCTCGGATGAGGGATCGCCACCGCAAGCAGAGCAATTGGATAGCGTTAAAGCCAATCAGAGCAACGAAGAATGTGACGAACTCAGCGGAGCAAGTTGATATATTATTAAACTTTTACCGTATCCAGTCCAGCTGTCAACATTGAACATTGAAAATAAGGGAGATTTCCATCTCCCCTTCCCAAAGGGATTATCCATCCCCAAAATAAGGGATTTTTTGTTGTTGTTTTTACACGACCCACAAACTTTAAGAATAAAACACTAATCATTAAAAGTCTAAAGAGTTTATAACTAGCCTACATATGTGTGAGAGAGAAAGAGACAGTATATATGTGTGCGTGTGTGTGTTTGTGTGTGTATGAGAGAGCAAGAGACAGTGTGTCATTAAAAAAATAATATTATAGAGAATGTTTAAATACTAATATCAGCTTACGAGGGAAACGGGGGCGGAGTAGTGGTGCTTGTTTGAGATGATTCGGGAGAGGTCCGTGCGCCTATACCGATCAGAGCGTGCGCTGACACGGAGTAAAGCCTTTATCCTCGATGCCACAGCACGACTGCGGCAAAAATGACAAGTTGATCATTTCGCCACAGCTTTTTTGTAACAGCGCACGCGGCGCCGGCCGCATCCGAGGATGAACGACTTAAAACCGAGTATGTCCGAGCTTGCTCTTACCGTCTCAACTCTGTCGTCATTATGTTAAGCCCGCCCGCCGACTCTATACACGATGTGATTGGCCCTATCAGAGTTTGGTTTTTCCACTTCGAAAGTCAACGGAGAGTTGCTAGACCACACTTTGCGGCAAAATAATATTTGCTGCCGCTAGGGTGCATCTAGATTTCTAGGCTAACATGATTCGGCAAAAGTGTAACTTATCAGCTGGCTCCGATGGTCGTTAAGAAGATGGGACGTAATGAAAAGCCTGTGGTCATTGTGGTTTCTCTTTTGGTCGCACTCATGGAGGACCAAGTAAAAGAAGCAACACTCGTTATTTTACTTCTAAAAAAAGTAAGTTCTGTTGACAACTGTGATATGCAAAGTAGTTGACTTACTGCATTGCTCTGATTGGTTATAGGTCTACCGACTATCCAATTGAGTGCGGAGTTTTTTTTTTTCCTGATTCGGTTAAGACACGCCTCATAATCAAAGCCCTATTGAAGAGTTTCAGACTCATATTCTGACCAGAAGTCAGGCTATCAACCGTCCAATCTGATGCTTAAATGGATACTCCACTTTTTTTGGAAATAGGCTCATTTTACAACTCCCCCAGAGTTAAACAGTTGGGTTTTACCATTTTGAATCCATTCAGCCGATTTTCTGGTATTTAGAAGAATATCTGTAACCAGACCGTTTCTGGTCTCATTGACTACCATAGTATATATTTTTTCCTACTATGGAAGTCAATGAGACCAGAAACTGTCTGGTTACTGATATTCTTCTAAATATCAGAAAATCGACTGAATTGATTCAAAAACGGTAAATCTCAACTGTTTAACTCAGAGGGAGTTGTAAAATGAGCCTATTTCCAAAAAAAGTGGAGTATCCCTTTAAAAACGCAGCTCACTAGATTTTTAAACGTGTTTATTTGGTTTTTGTTGCCATTGTACTTACCTTACGCAGAAGTACAGCACAATGGGTCCAGATTTCTTGGGAAACTCATGTTCCAGCACACGACGATCTAACTGCAACCAGCTGAAATGACCCCTGAAACACAGCCCATGAGAAATGACTGATAGTATCTGCTACAGCAATCGGAAAAGGCTTGCAACATCTTACAATGTCTCATTCATAGTACCACATAACGTTAAACAACATCATGTGAAAAATGAGCCACAAGAGGGGTGTTTTATGTTCAAGATGTCATCACATGTGCATTTTCATGCATAATTTAGTCAGTGATGACAAAAACAAAAGCACTCAGGAAAGTATTGCATTGATATACTGACGCTAGTCTTAGCAAGTACCACTGACAAGCAACAACACAATGTGTTTTAAATTGTATTTGTATAGGAAAATTTGAACTCACACTGTGTGTGCACTTGTTTCTGACAGAAATCCATTTGTCTATTTGCATGTTGTCCTTGGCGACTGCAAACTGTCAACCCCTTGTTGGGAAGGATCAGCGGGCGGATCAAAGGTCACCAGACAACATTTCAAAATCTTTGAAAACGACATATAACACATTTCCCCAAGCACACTGGCAGCGAGAACAGACGTGATGCTGCTCTTAAGTGTGTCTTAAAGAAATCATGCGAAGATACGTCTAACAAATGTCGCACAGCGGTAGGTCACGCTGTGTAGGACTAAATGAAAAGCTGGTTGTCGCAGAAAGTGAAGAAGGGAGAAAGAGGGAAGCCAATCATCTCCTGTGGCATTATCACAGCATGCTCACTCATCCACAGTCAGAGAGCTGAACTATTCATGACTACAGCTTCATCTGACAGTATTTTCATCGGTTAGAGGCATGTGTAGTATTTCATCAGATATGTTGGGTATACGTACGTCTCATCTACGTAAGAGATTCCAAAATATTCCTTCTCCTTCAGGTTGAAATGGGACGCCACCAGGTCTAGAAGATCCTTCGCCATTAGTTTGGGCTGAGAGAGACAGAAAAAAAAAACGAAGTTAGGTTTCATCACGAAAGAGATCTCTTCATTCAGAATATTCACACACAGACAAAAACACCCAGATACACACACACCCACAAGGTCAACGACTTGGCAGGCTGTGAGCGTCTTATTCTGATGAGTATTGATGCACTGCAGTGACTCTGCAATTTCATGCAGACTCTGTTTGCAGTCTGTGTGTGTTGCAACTTGAACAGAACCTGATTTGCTGCAAAAGTAATCCAAAATATGCTCATTCAACTGTCATATTTGCTCTTAAGAAGGACAATCGTTTTGATGGTTCTCAATATCGAACTACAGAGGTTTTAGACTTAGCACTGACACACACCCAGAACATTCTGGAAAACTGAGAGACACACCAGTTGACAAGCTGTCTATGATTCTGCAAGCTCGGGGCTTTCCCTGTGTGTGTGAGTGAGTGTAAAGAGTGTGTGGTAAACCATGGGTGTGTCACTGGCTTTGAGCGTAGACACTGAAATCACTGGCATTCTGGGACATCTCTGTACTGCTTACCAACCAACCAACATCAACACACAATCTTTATGTCTATACAAACATGCATATTAAATGGTTGGAGTATGTAAGTTTTTCTATTTTAAAGGTACAATGTGTACTTTTTAGGTATTTTATTATGTAAAATCAATATTTGTATTCATAAATATGTCCTCAATAGGGGCGTAATGGTACATGTATTCGTATTGAACCGTTTCGGTTCGAGGCTTCGGTTCGGCACGCATACAAACCGAACGGTTGCTTGGACCATTTTTCCTGCCGGCAAAATTTGTGCTGGCGCGGCCAACACAACGTTGCGCAACATCAAATGGCAAACGTAATGAAAGCAGAACGAAACTGCGCTACTCATTATGTGCTTCACGGATCGTTTATCAGTTCGGACCAGCAACATCTGTGCAGCGCAAGCCGATCTCGATCAAGCAACACTGTTACCACACAGCGCTAAGAGATCCGGTAAAGAAAACATTTGAATTCGCCACTGAGGTAATAACATCGCTGCGAGATCTAGTGAGATGCATTCACATTTCTCCATTATTAACCGTAGATCTCTATTAGATCAAACAGCGCTGTCATGGAAACCAGGAGAAACATTGTGCCGTGAATGAACTCAGTAATACTTTACGTCCACAGACCAGCAACATTCACCATGGATTTAATATAGTAACACTAACTGGAACCAGTTTGGTTGGAATGGTGAAATGGTTTCAAGTACTTCACTCATCTTTTTCCAGCACTTCAAAATTCAAATATTATATAAATAAATATATATTTTAGAGCTGTCAGTTAAACGCGTTATTAACGGCGTTAACGCAAACCCATTTAACGGCGTTAATTTTTTTATCGCGCGATTAACGGTCTTTTTGTCCTAGCAAACTTTGTAGTTTTTTCACATACTTTTGCAACAGGACGCGGCATGCGTCCTGATCCATTTCAGCGTCTCGCGCTCGTCATCCACTCAAAGCCGGCTCGCAAGCCCGAACGAGTGTGTGCGGCGTGCCTGATGTTTTGTTTCCGGTCTAGCTAGATCCGCTTGCGCTTTGGTCGAAGAAGCAACGAAACGTCCTCGCGCGGCGCAAGCAATTGAAATGAATGGGTTTCAGAGCGCAGCGCGAGGACGTTTTGTGCCGCACACACTTCGTTTCAGCTTGCGAGCCGGCCAAATAGTAACGTTATGTTTTGAGTGGATGACGAGCGCGAGACGCCGAAATGGATGCCAATGAGATTCTGAATGTAAAGTTTACTTTTAAAAAGTTGCCAAATTGTCCCATTGACAAGACCAAAGCGATCTGTATGTTTTGTCATTATGAACTGAGCTATCATCATCGCAGCACGTCCAGCCTGAAACACCACTTGATGATGGCCAAGCAAACACACACACACAAACACAGATGATGCAAATTCTCCACCCCTCGTCAATATCAGGACCTCGTCAGTATTTCTTTCACCCTTTTATTGATGGACAGTGTTGCATTGTGTGAGAGATTATTTAGGCTATATATGTTAGAGTGAAATTGAACACTATTCCAATGTTATTTTCAATAATAATAATTAAAAAAAAACATTTGCACTAAACAAGCCAATCCACTTTTCCATGTTGATAAGAGCATTAAAATGAGAAAAAAATATTAACAAAAAGAAATCAAAAGACATTAAGAATAGATAAAAATGTGCGATTAATCGCGAGTTAACTATGACATTAATGCGATTAATCGCGATTAAATATTTTAATCGTTTGACAGCACTAATACATTGAAATGTTATTTTAATGTGATGACCAAAACATTATTTGTTCATCCTTCAAAAATGAGCCCCATTAATAAACCTGAAAGTTTCAAGATCTAGGAAAACTTACACTTATTTAAAAATATTTTTCTTTAAACAAAAAGGAAATTTCTCTGGCATTTCTCTCTTTTTGCTGTATTGAAAACGTACCGAACCGTGACTCTAAAACCGAGGTTCGTACCGAACTGTGATTTTTGTGTACCGTTACACCCCTAGTCCTCAATGTTGTACAAATACCTCTGGCAATGATCTGACTTATATACTCGTAAACAAAGAATTTATTATCTTTATATGGGTAGGTTTTCGGTACATAAGGGCTACCGTAGATACAAGACGTATATTAAAAATACGGGGCGCTGGACAGCACAATTCGTTTGAATGCAAAATACAATTTTACTGCTAGATGGAAGAAATTCCTACACATTGTCCCTTTAATAGATTTTAAAATGTAATTTTAATCAGTGTCACATGATCCTTCAGAAATCATTCTTATATGATGATTTGCTGCTCAAGAAACATTTCTTATAATTATCAATGTTGAAAACAGTTGTGCTGCTGCTTAATAATTATTTGATGATTAGAAAGTTCAAAATAATAGCATTTATTTGAAATAGAAATCTTATGTAACATTATTATGGGTGAGACAAAATATCGAAAGGGCAATGAATCATTGTCTTTTTCTCCGTACGATACAAGAATCAATACGCTGGCGCCAAATTTAAAAATTTTAAATACTGAAATAAGGCTTTCTAAATTTTCCTGGCGTCGCTACTTCATGCCTCCTTGAGGTGGTGCTCAACACATGGATGAAGGAAATGTGAACATAAGTTAATAAGTAGGGCTGGGCGATTTTTTTCCCTTAAAAAAATCTGCGATTTTTTTATAAAAACTTCGTATATTTACGATTCGTTATTTTTTTTTTATCAAGTAGAATTTCTATAACTCTCTGTGTTGAACTAATTATAACTCTTTTGTGTGTTAAACACAATCTAATTAATACAACTTCATTATAAAGAAAAACAACAAATCCCCAAAAATATGATCATAATCTATGACAAAAATGCTATTATAAACTAGATTAATGGATAATTCAGCAGTACAATTTAGTCTAGAAAAATCACAAGTGCACAAAATTGAATAAAATCTGAACATTTAGGGGAAAAACATCTAGTAGGGAACAAATACGAGACAAGTGTAACACTGAATCTGGTCAAACTTTACACATTGCTCTTTGTATTGTACATTCATGAAAGACAAGATAACAAAAATCAAAAGGATCAATTATTATATAGTCTGGTCTACTATACAATTGAGACATGTTTTAAATGTATAGCACAGCTGTTTAATGAGACAGCAACATATGATAGATAGGACAGAACAAGAAAAGGCTATTAATAATCTTTCATTGCGCAAAAGTATAATGATATGAAAGGCTCCAATACATCGCGGGCCGCGGCACAAAGCGCTTATGCGCATTCCGAGCGCTGAATGATGCGCTTGAAGCCACATGGAGTCACAGCGCGCAGCCCCTATGGCGCAGCCCAGCGCGTCGACTCCGCAGTCCGCACTGAACAGTTCAAAGCACAAAGGAAATCAAATACTGATTAGTGTATAATATACAGTATCTAGCTATGCAATCGTTTATTGAACCTTTTCTTTTAACAGTTTTAAATTTCAATTACTGTGCGCGTGAAGAACAATAGTGCTCTTTTGCTCTAACAGACACCCGGTAGAAAGTAACGTCATGATTTAGTTACAGCAATATTCCAGCAAGACAAAGTTGTTTTATGCGAAACCATAGACGTTTATCTACAGATCAAGTATAATAATAGAAACATTGAATCATCTTTGAGAGAGTTACATTCGTATTGACAGTTGTAACTCGAACTGTGGAAACCCTGAAGGAAGATTTGGTGAATGCAAAATGTAAGTTATACTATACTGAAGAGGGGGAGAAAAAAAAATCTAAAAACTTCCAGAAAAACTTAAAAAGAACTAAAAACTTAAAAAAATCTTTTTCCCAGCCCTATTAATAAGACTAAAAAGGTTTTTAACGGGATGTCGGCAGCAGTGCGAGTAAAATAGTAGATGCCCAGCCAACGTTTAAGTTACAAAGACTGGACCCACTGTTTGTACCATTGTTGGGATAAACAAAATCGGACAAAGAGTACATAAAAGTAAAGTACACTTGTAATGCCATCACCCTGATCTCAATGAAAATGTTTAATTTACCTAAAATATTCTAACTAATTTTATAGACTGAAAAACTTTGTTGCTGTTTTCTAAGTGTGGACTTGAATAAGAAAACCAGCACTTAACCTTTTCACAGGCATTTTGTTTTCATAGTTATCGTGATATTGTGATGTATCATTATAGGATTGTCTAGCAATATATTGATTATCGCAGAAATTGTTCTATCATGATATTGTCTATATCATGAGCCATGTATGATGTATCGTATCGTATCATGAGGTACCCAGTGATTCCCACCCCTAATTATAAATGTCTTTACTGTTAATGTTTTATATTTATTCGCTTTTTCTTTACAAAATGATATGTTAATAAAAAAGACAAGAGTAAAAAGCACTGAAAAGAGATACAAGAGAGTAAGTTAAAAAAAAAATTGGCAAATCAAATTAAAAAGTTTGTGCACTTGATATGTGCATGTGCATACGCTTGTGTCTTCAAAACACTTTAAATACTGTTTCGGTTTCAACGCAGACCATTCTGAATTAAAAGCACACATAAATACAGACACACGCACACACACCAACCCTCTTTATACAGTAAGAGAGCCAGGCCACCCACACACCCTAAAAATAGCACAGCAAACTCTGGAGCAAAAGTACAATCACTGTCACAACTCTTCTAGTACAGAAAGACAGAAAGAAAGAAAGAAAGGAAGAAGAAAGAAAGAAAGAAAGAGAAGAAAGAAAGAAAGAAAGAAAGAAAGAAAGAAAGAAAGAAAGAAAGAAAGAATCTGTAAAATTACAAGATCATCATTATTTTGTTGTGTATAATTACATTTTAAATTGTAATGTCATTCTTCTAGCTAAAGCTTTGACTAAGGTTGGTTCTTAAAACATCAGTGAGTTGTTTCAAAACCCGGTGTGCTGCCTACCTAGACAGCACTTAAAGGTACTGTATAATAGGTGCAGGTGAGGCAAATAAGCAGCATGAGCATGCTGCCAAAAAGATACCTTATTAAACAGAAAATATCAACAAAATCGTTCAATCCAAGTAAATGCTCAACCCTCTTGGCTTCCAGCACCATTGCCTGTCTTGAGTTCCTCACATGAGGGCTATTTGTATGGCGAGGAGTTGCTGCCTAAGCAGAGCATCTCATATAATCTCAAATCAGGTTCCATTTCAGTTAGATTTAAGTCTTAGAGGGCAGTTGCCATTAAAAACCTTTGCAGTCTGCTGAGAATACAATTACCATCCTCTCTGATTCACTACCCTCCCTTCAGGACTGATCTTAAAAACCCAGCTTTCAGCAAGACATCTTGTTTTAGATATTTTTATGGACGTTAAAGTTGTGGTTATTCACACAAGAACCAATCAGTATTTTATGAGATCCTTCACATACGGTTCTTCAGGTGAGACATGCAACTATGCACCACATAAATCAATTGGCACATTTAATCTCGTCATTCAAATCAACGTGGTGTGAAACGGTCCAGCTTCCTCAATTAGCTAAAGCGACTGTGTAAGTGTCTGTCTGCGGTAAGAAAGAGGAAGTGGGTTTAACATAGCTGCAATCTTCAATCTTAACCCATTTGTGGCAGTGTATGTGTGTTTGTCCAGTTGAGAAAATGAAAAGAGCAACTCAAACCATATCAATTTTCATAAAGAATGACAGTATATATTTCAATCTCTTTCCGTATCATTTTCTCTCTGTTTAGCCTCCAGACTTGATTATGACAGTAACTGATCTAATAATGTGTTCAGACTTTTTGAAATGTGAAAGATAAGAGGGATAAAGCAGTATTAATATCCTGTTAGTGTGCACTGAGGGCCATCAGTATGAGCGCTATATGGTTTTAACAGGTTTAATGTGGGACGGTTATCATCTCCTCTCTGCCATTACACCTTACAGAGGTTGATGCAAATCACAGACACAAGTTTCCACAAGGAGAAGCATGTGATAGCGCGTGTGGCTGTGAGGGAGAATGTCCGGACTGTTGAGATTTAATATCATTAAACAGTGGGTGTCTGATCAGGACGGAAGAGCGATGACAAGAACATGAGCCGTAAGGTCTCATCGGGGTATAAGATCACAGAGATGAGAGATGAGTCAGCTTTCATCACACAGAATGACTTCAACACAATGCAACGCTAGTGTCTTAGTTGAGGATTTATCACTGTTAAAACATGATATATGATCAAGATTCAAGAATCAAGAATCCTATTTTGAGTTTGTACACTGTAAAACAACAGAATTCACAAGCTGCATTAATACCAACCCAGATAGCACAAGTCTATTAATGTAATATTTACATCTGGAAGATATAGTGTTTGCTCATCTGCAAAACGTCTATATGGACGTTCCCTGTCAGATGTCAAATAGATGTTTAGAAGATGTCTTTAAGATGTAATGATTTAGAATGCATGTTAAACTGACATCTTCTAAACATCTATTTGACATCTGAAAGAAGACGTACTATAGACATAATGCAGATGAGACAAACACTCTTAAAAATACGTCTTCCAGATGTAAATATTACATCAAATAGACTTATGCTATATTAAAAGGTGCATTTGTGGATAATGCATGTTTAATCCAAAACAGCCAGTGTAAATGCATTGTGCATTGCAAGTGAGAGGCCTTGCTGCCTATTGGTTACATAGGCAGCTACTAAGGCTGGACGATTAATCGGAAAATAATCGAAACAGAAATTCAAAGCCTAACCGACGGTTTCGTTTTTTGAAGCCTATTAATATTTCCGCCCGCTGTGTGTTAATGTACTTTCCCCTTAAAACATAATTGGCTGCGTGTGTAGTCACGTAACTGGGCTGCGTCCATATCCGACATTGAGAGCAAGATGAGCCCCTTTCACACAGCGCGTTGATCCCGGGAAATTGCCAGAACAAACACCTTCTGTGCGAACGCAAACACAGCCCAGGATTGGTGGCAGGTTGGGGACAGAGTAATGCTGCGTTCCAGGCAACCTGTAACTCGTGTTTTTCCAACCTTATACCCGTGAAAGTGCACTGGAGCGGCAGTCAAACCCGTGACTTCCCACCCGTGAACTCGTACTAGATCGATGTACTCCCAGTTACGAGTTCTGACATCACATAGCCCGCGAACCTATACAAAACTACAATGACCAGCCCCTACGGATGCAGTGTTTCTGCAGGCGGTACACGGTGAGAATACACTTTAAGACAACATAACGTTAACTAGTTTTCAGTCCATTGAGTGCAAGGATAAATTAATACCAAATACATTCCCAAATATACAAATAAAGTAAAATAAAAGGTATAACAGCTTATCTTACCTCATGGGCTATTTTTCCTCCTCAGTTTCCCACAAATAAACAAGGAGTAAGCACCTTTGGCATTAGAAATTATTACAAATGCACGTGAGCCCTGTAAGGTCCGCCATGCTGGTTTGTTTACATCTAGGTAGGTTGTCGTGAATGACTTGGAATGCTACAAAGTCGTGAGTCGTGGTTGAAGTCGTGATTTACGTGCTCAAAAACCTGCCTGGAACGCAGCATAACATTGTCATGTTCAGTCCCGAAACACGCGCAGTGTGAACAAAAGCCGTAATCAATAGGTTGTAATGATGTCCCTTAATCGGGATCGTCGCCAGCGTGAAACGGTACCTAATGCTCTAGTCTACAATCAAATCAGAGAAAAAAATGCTCAAGAGTATTTCTCGAGATGAGAAATCGTAGCTCATAAGCAAACTATAAACGCTGCCGAGACATGTCATGTGTCTTTGCGGGTTGTGTGTGAACGCACTCTCTGATTCCTCAAATACTGAGTCAACTCAGCAACAGGAGCTGCTTGTACCAAAGAAACACGCGAAAAAATGATTATAATGAACACGCGATTTTGATTTAAGCCAGAAGTCGATCCAGCCCTTGCAGCTACCTTCAGATATGGAACTTAACAAGTGGCTGATTTAGAACACTCTATTGGTAACAATTGTAGCATCTTTGAATAAGTGCAATCCCCTACATAAACATTAAAGGGTAACTAAACCCCTGGTCAGAGCCTGACTCCACCCACTGGCAATATTTGAAAAATGCTGAAAAAGTGGGCAGACACCCAGCGGAAATAGAGAGGGATGAAATAGATGCTAAAACACTCGTTTTCAATCTCGCAATTCCAACTCCTGACTCCCTACAGTGGTTTTGACGAAACAAGCTGGTTTTTATACTGCCGCTCGTACCAAGAGCGTGGTGAGCTGAAACCTGCGTACGTCACGAAGTGCGAAACATCCAAATAGGAAAATTCAACTGCAGTAGCCACCGTTCAACCTGAAGAGGGCAGCACTAAGATGTTTTAACACCATATATTGTAGAAATAAAACACTTTATACACAAATGTCAAAAAAGTTACTCGAATCAATGACTGGTATTAATAAAGATCCATTCTTACAGATCATTAACTAAAAAAAAGTTGGTTTAGTGTTTAGTTACTCTTTAAGACAAACAGCACAATTAGATTGAACTTTTTTTGGTGTTAAATTATTTAGAAATATATAATTATTGCATTTTAGCTGACATTTCTCTCATTTTATCAGCCTTATTGGATTTCAGTTTTCACAGAGATTGTAGCAATACCTTCTGTGATCGCTTTTTCCACAATGGATGTTTATGATGGATTTAAAAGTTGACCAAAAAGGTACCAATGGTATCTAGTCTAAAACTCAGCCCTTAAAGTACCTTTACTGTATTATTTAGCACCTATATAACTCAGAAGTCTTCTTTAAGAATTACCAAATTTGCACTGGTAAAACTTGTAAGTTCCTCACAGACACAGGGCTCGACAATTGATGACTGCCACGATGGACCGAAATACCACATTGAGTTCTCTATCATGTCTTCTTGCACTTGAACAAACAAATTCAGACAAAATTATGTCAAAATGCCCGTCTTGGCGAATATCCAAGTAAACGTGGTTGGTTCATGTCTTAAGGGAGCGTAAATAGTTGAAAAATAAAGCACATGTGTAACACTTAGTGTAACATACAGGCATTGGGTCTTAAAGTGACAGCAGCCTAATATTCCTGCTGCTGTTTGTTTGTGAATGAAAAAAAAAACACTGCTCGAATGAATAACTTTTATAACTTTAATAAGGAGTAATCTATATTTAATTTACACAGTGAATAATATGCAGTGTTATTTTACATTTGATTACTTTCTGGACCTGATAACTACTGTTAGACCTACCTGAAAAACCTAAAAAGCAATGTTTATTTCATTTGTGTCATGTTATTTCATTTGTGTCATTCATGTTTATTTGTTCAAATGTATTTATTTGTGCTATTGCTCATAAGTTGATTATTTTTTTACTTGTCATTAATAATATTTTTAATTTCAAAATTGGAATCAAGAATTGTGAAATTTGGGGTCATAACCTTAACGTTGCATGGGTCAAACACGATGAAAACAATAACAATTTTATTAATTCATTTATGTATTACTTTTTTTGTGGTGGGGCCACCGGGCCAATTTTGGCAGGGCAAGTAAAAATTTGAACCACTGGCCCAGCCAGGCCAGTAGAAAAAAAAAACCTTTAGCATTGAGCCTTTCAGAAATTTTAAATTGTAAGAAAATGTAAACTAAAACACGAGAGAACCTAACAGCACCTGCTTTGACTCAGCATGGAAAATGACTAACACATGCTAAACACATATAATTCACAAAATTACAGCCTGTTGTGGAGAGACAGGTTGGAGATGCAAACGGGCAGTTAGACAGCTGAAAAACAGAGCAAGCTTATCCAAAAATATGAACAAGACTGTTGGCAGCTGTTTTATAAGACTGTCTACCTTATTATAAACTAAAGTCATGTCAAATCTGCAAACAGGAAATTAAAAAGAAAACACAAAATAATGTATCTCCATTAAAGCCAATACAAACTGGATATTTTCAACAGCCTTCTATGCAAATAAGACTAAAGATGACGATACAGCAAAAGTTCAGTCTGTAACGTGACTATTAAATCATCAGATGATGTTGCCAGTCGCACAGTGCAAGATTATCCATGATAACATTTAGAATGTTGAATTGGCCTCTAATGAGACGAGGAAGAAGAGAGGAAGAAGAGGCTGCTAAATGAGGCTCCAGAGAGATCCAACAGAGGACCATCAGTAAAACCGAACCAGTCAAGTATTTCACCACTGCATGTGTAAGATGTTTTACAACTTAAAGTGTTGTCACACTGGGTTTTAAGTGTGAAAATGATTTTGAATCCTGCTACAACTTAGTGACAGTAAATTAAAACACCATCTATTCCAGTTTCCCATGATCAGTGTTATTTTGGAATAACTGATATTATATCATAGTTTTTAATATTTGATTTAATTTTTATATTTTGTTTTCATTTAAATTTTGTGTTTTGTCATTTATATTCTTTTTATTATGTCTATATATTTTTAATTAAAAAGATTATTTGGTTTATTGTTTTATATTACTATTAGTATTATAATACTATTTTAGTATTACTATATACGTTTGTATTTAAGTTTCTCTCATAAAGAAGTCCAATTTTTAAAGTCAATCTGTGACGTTTAGATTACTCAATTAGACAAATGTATTTCCGCAAGCAAATTTGAATTTGTTTTGTCAACACATGTATTTGCATAGATGTTCTTTCACATGCATATGAATGGAAGTTTACAGAATGCAAAATTTACTGTGAGCGCCCCTTTAGTTATCACAAAGTCCTGTAGTACATAAACACAATTCCTCTTACAGAAAAATTTAAGAGCTGTTCCTCAAGGAACATCCAGAAAAAACTAACTTGGAATAACACCAGAATTCACAATAGCCGATTAACCTACACACCCTTCTCCAGAATATCTGCCCACAAGGAGGGAAGAGAAAGAGGAGAAAAAGAGTCAGAAAAAAGAATGAACAGGCTAATTCTTTAAGCCAATGCTAAAAGAACATATATCTAAGTACTCATGTAGGACAAATGTGTAAAGATTATGGAATAAGCGTTTCTGCAACAGCTCAATAAATCATAAACTGAAGAGAGGGTGGGGAAATACAGGAAATACTGTCTTGTTTTTAATATCTTCTCCTCTTACCTCTGCCTCATTCCCTTCTTTATTTTCTATCTCTTCCTAGAAATCCCTTCTTTATCCTCTAACCTGATTGTTAGGGACTCTCTCACCTTCTCTCTTTTCTAGATTTCTGTTTATCAGACCATAACTGCACCCGCAATCAACTCAACCAGCATTTCAGAGGAGAGAAAAGTGTGTGGAAAATGAGAGATGAAGAAGGCAGAGGAATTACATTTCTCCAACTATGATGAAGTTAAAACTGGATTGGAGTCTAGAGGAATCAGGTCACCTAACTGCTTCTGACAGGCATGGAGAGAGAGAGAGAGAGCATGAAAGAAAGAAAGACAAAATGAATAGAATTGAGCAGGACAGTAAAAAAAAACAAAACAGAATAGAATAAACACAGACTTTGGCCGTGTGTCCACCAAAGCGTTTTTCCGTGTGCCTGGCGTATGTTTTCAATTGTTGTCAATGGGAGCGCCGCGTTTTACGCCATGAGCGTACTGAGGCGCTGAGCGTTTGAAAAATGTTCAACTTTGGATAAAACGCAGCGCTCATCACTGTCACTTTTTACCCAGCCGTCCAATCACAGTGGAGGAGGGACGGGACTAAACAACACTGACCAACTGTCACAACAGTTCTTTCTGTACAACGACATCAACAAACAGAGCTAACCGAACAAAATGGATGAAAAATTATTTTTTTAGTATGAAACAAATTATCTGCAAAATCAGTTACAAGTAAACTGTGCTGCGGATATTCTGTATTATAGCAACGAAACGTCTCAACGGAGAAAAAACGCTGCGCTGACAAAACGCTCTCGAGCGCCCAGAGCACTGACGTCTTCAGCAGAGCGTCTGGCGTTTTCAGCTGGCTAAAAATGCTTTTGGTGGACACACGCCTTAAGAGAACAGAAAAAAATGGTGCAGAATAAAAAAATAGAACATTAAGAGAACAAAACAAAATACAATAGGACATAATAGAACCAATCCAGTTTTGTTGTAGTTTAACCAAAACATTTTTTCCCGTTAATTAAAATAAAGCTGAAATAAAATAATAATAAGACATTAAAAATAAAATTTTAAGTAAGCAATAAGGTACAAGAAGCTGTGCTGTATTGTTAATAAGTCACGGCTGAAGGGCGCTGTCAATAAATAAACACTAACAATGCACGATAAATCGGCCACCATATCGGTATTGGCCAAAATATGCACATTTTTTATGTTAGTGTAGCGGCCTGATGAGAAAATGTGGCCGATATCTTAAAGCCAATAAATAATGGATTATTTCCTACAGCTGAGACACTTCAGATGCATTAATGGTGACTTTTGGTATAGAAATATTAGGGATGCACGATATATCGGCCACATTATCGGTATCGGCCGATATATGATCATTTTTAATGTTATCGTTATCGGCCCAACAAGAACATTTAGCCGATATCTAAAAGCCGATAAATAATGTATTATTTCCTTCAGCTGAGGCACTTTAGATGCGCACTGTTCACATGATGCTTTTAAATTTTAAATTTAATTGAAATCACTTTAAAAAGGAAAATCCTGTTAAAGTGCAAAATTTGCAGCGCAAATCTGTCATATCGGCTACACGACATTGAAATAAGAACATCATAATTGTGTTTGTATCTAGGCTTTTAATGAGGAAAATCAAAAATTGTCTAAAAATTTGGATTTAGATTTATCAGCCAAAATATCGGTTATCGGCTTTCAAATACAAAGAATTATCGGTTATCGATATCGGCCAAAATTGTCATATCGGTGCATCCCTAAGAAATATAGAAATATAGAATATGATATAGAAATCTATTGATTTAGATTTATCAGCTTTCAGATATAAAGAATTATCGGTTATCGGTATTGGCGCAAATTTTCAAATTGCATTTATTATCTCTAATAAATACTACAATGACATAAAAATAAAGAACAGAACGGACAGAGGGAATAAAACAAAAATTTAATGAAAAAAATAAATAAAATAGAATAAAACAAAAAACAGAATAGAATATTACATGACAGAACAAGACAGGAGAATAGAACAATAGGATAGAAATGTATTGTTCATGTGTTCAGAGACTGAGATTACCTTGTGATTAAGGATTTCCTGAGAAAGTTCATATGAGTGTAAGTGTTGAAGGAAGTGCTATGCTCTGTTTATATTGAGGTCTGAGCAGGGCTGATGGGGCATGGGAGACAGACAGTGCTGTAATGGAAACTGAACTCATCCTGAAAGACGATGTTTGTGTTCTGATTCATGGAGTGTTTGGTCTATGCTCTATGTGTGATTTGAGAAGCTGCTGGTTGGAGTCGTTATGGGAACCAAAACCTGCCAGACTGACTATTAGTGATACTGATGTTTAAAATACACTTGGGAGATCCGACATATGCATACACATATGATTAGAGTACAGGTCAGAGTGACCTAATCTCAGAGTCTCTTTGGCCATGAAATCGGAGATAGGCATAATGGCAGTCATATTACACATACAAACAGAGCAAACATTCAAACCCATACATGCACAGATCGATAAAGATCCACCTATTTCCACAAGACATTAATTATGTCTCAGAGGAACAATGAGGATTTCCCTTCCCAGACAAACGAGAGGAAACCTCAGGCCTTGCCACAAAAACATGCACTAAAACTTCACACCTATACATATAATATTAATATGGCCCTAATATTTCTGCACTAATACTGGACTGGACATTGTGCTGGTGAAGCATCATAAAGTCAAGCATAATCAACTATCTCAACAATACACTTCCAAACCTACGATATCACAACTGGGTCATGTTGTATCGTACTCTGCACCGTTGTAAAAGTGTGTTGGGTCTTACCTGTACCAGGAGCTCCAATTTCCTGTCATCCAGGAGATGGACCTGACATCTCCGCCCTTCCGTCATCTGTTGTGGGAGAGAGAGAGAGAGAGAGAAGAGAGAGAGAGAGAGAGAGAGAGAGAGAGAGAGAGAGAGAGAGAGATTAATGAAAGCACATTCACAGCAGGGTGAAATCAACTGTAAATACTAGGTCATGGTGACATGACAAAAATAGAAACTCTCCTTACACACATGCAGAGCGATTCCCAATCAAGCAGCAGAATTCAATCTCTTTCACTCCCACACACATGCACACACATTTAACTGAATTATCGCACACTTCAGATGATACTGAGTACTGTAGCTTGGATTTTTTGTAGGATGTCATAGGTCTTGTTTGATTTAGCATACATACAGTTAAGTACACATAACTTGGCCACCACCAATCTTGACGGAATTTACTAAAGTATTGTACAGATAAATAAATAAATAAATCAACAAGTAAAAGGCATTTTGAATCACAGAGAACATGCAGACTTTTCAGTTGGCCAGAGGATAATGACTCCTAATTTACAAATAGTGATGTTTTAATGTTCTGGACGTTGGATTTTTTTTTACTGACATACAAGCAACCACTGTTTATTTTGTTATTACATGTCGTTTAGGGTCAAGTTTATCTGAAACAGCTGAAAAAATGGGAGTAACATTTACAGAAAATACCACTTGTGTAGTCAACATAAAAGTAATTAGTTAAAAACAATGGTTACACTTCATTTTAAGGTGTCAGTATTAAAGTGTAGTTAAATATTTAAGTAGGGCTGTCAATGATTTAATCGCGATTAATCGCATCCAGAATAAAAGTTTGTGTTTACATAATGTAAATGGGTGCACTGTGTATAATTATTTTGTATATATATAACACACACATGCATGCATATTATATATATATATATATATATATATATATATATATTTGAGAAAAAAAATGTATATATAAAATATTTATATTTAGATATAATATAAATTATATATAAATCTATATACAGTATACATGAAAAATATTTCTTTAATATATACAAGCATGTGTGTGAGTATATAAAATAATTGTAAACAGTGCACCCACATATATTATATAAACACTACACACAAACTTTTATTTTGGATGCGATTAATCGTGATTAATCGTTTGACAGCCCTACATTTAAGTGCAGAGTAATAATAATTAACTACATGTACTTACTATAGGGTTAGCATGAGCTTTGGGTAAGGGTTAATTGCATGTTATTACGCATCATTTATAGTTATTATTACTACATTAACTACATGTAACAATGTAGTGTGTTATCAAACGAACATTCGAAAGATTATTTCACAAACAAAAAGAATACACATTTCTGCTCGTGAATATCTAGTTTAATTGCTTCAAAGTGCCTCAAACTGACAAGACAAACCAGGACTAATCTAGTCACAAATGTAAACTCCGCAACTTTGGCCATTAAAGGAATAGTTCACATAAAATTGCTAATTCTGTCGTCATTTATGTTGTTCTAAAACTGCATGACTTTTTTCTTCAGTGGAACACAATGGATGATTTATGAAAAATATCCATGTAGTAAATGTCAATAAGGTCCAATGTTGTAAAAAATTAAGTTAAAGTAGGAACTCTTCAGATTTTTTTCCCATGTTCTGCAGAAGAAATGCATACAGATTTGGAATAATGACTAAATATTTGGGTTAACTATCCATTTAAACAATTGCATACTGCAACTCAAAATTGCAGTTAACTACATAAAGTCACTTTGTATTGTTATGACTATAAACATCAGACATAAGCTTCTATCTAGAGAGTCAGGGCTTACAGCTGCTGTTAATATCTGTTTTAATACAAAACACCCTCTCAACCATGGCTAATTTGGGAAAGAGGGACCATGCCATGTCAGTCCGTATAGATACCTGCACCAATGCACAATCTGATTAGTGCTTTGATTGCCATCTGTCATGGTGGGAAATGTCTTTTTTATCAAAGCCAGAAAGCTCATAATTAATATTAAATTAAGTCTGCAGGAAAAAACAAACACGCTAACATCACAGTTTCCTCCAGGCTAAAATGAAATGCAGTGCATTCAGGAGTCCTCACAATGCGACAAGGTTGTCCAGATGCACTCAACCTATGAAACATGTTTAGAGTTACTATCGTCCGCACACTCCTATCTTTTGATCTCAAATCACTGCTTGCTCCTACTCACTTTCCATTCAGTCTCGCACACAATTTTTCTGAGTGTTTACTAAGATTGCTGCTTCTGTGCCAAGCCATATTGTGAACATCCCATTACGAGCAGGTGGACAGGACACATCTGTGAGGAACAGTCTGACTAACAGCCATGTCATCCCTTGAGTTATATGGCCTTTTAGGATTGAGCTGGTTGGACAACTCGAATACAAAGAACTAAAGTGCAACCAGATACTCCCATTGTTCTTTTCCCTTCAAGAGAGCTTTTAATTTTTTGTTTATCTTCTCCATAAGGATTTTTTTTCCCCTAAGAATCTGAGAGTTGGTGAATGTGATACTAACAGTGGCGGTAGTTCACATCCATCAGCGGACTTTCCGTCCGGTTCCTGTTTATACATCCTTTATGGATAGACGAGTCAGAAAGGCAGCAGTGCACTGACTCACTCTCTCTAGTGTGCTATATTTCGCTCTTATTCTATCTCTCCATGCTTTCCTGCTCTCATCCACCCCCCTCCGCCTCTATATGTAGGCCAAGCTAAAAGGAACGTGGAGAAAACGGAAGAATTAAAGACGTTTCTTAAGCTTTTCAGCGTGGTGGTGTTTGTAAGGACATCAGGATGGGAACATGTGGAGTGTTCTGGCTGCCATCAGGAAGCCCCGTCCCTGAGGAACACTAACAATGAGGCTGATAAAAGCAGCATGGCTCACATTTCCTCCACGCACACGTGGGGGAGAAGAGCTGGGAGGAGGGGAGTCACAGGACTAGAAACACATCCTTTCTTCCTCCTCTCCTCAGCAGAGCTACAGAACCACGTGACTGACCACATGATTGATATTGTGTGTCCAGAACAGACTGGTGTTAGTTTGTTGTTGACCTGTGAAGATGTGTTTTACAGGGGGGCTAGGCTTGATGAATTTCTCTTGGTTGTGCTAACATTGAAGCTAACTCAACAGCATAGAAACTCTAGCTCCTAAAAACTGATATCCTGCCTTCAGAATAGCATACCCTTAGGCAACATCCTTATCCTTATTCTTATCCGTCAGTAGATCACATTTCCATATTATAAAGACAAACCTAAATCAATATGAACTGGCTCTTCTGAATGGTCCAGTCTTGTAATTATATAATCCCTTCCTTGGTGCAGCACATGATCCAATTAGGTCTAACTTTTATGATACTCGTTTATAAGAATAAAAATGGTAGCATAATTGATCCAAACTACTGCAGCACGATTAAAACCATATATACTCCAGTTTTAGGTATGGGTAATTATGGTTGGATAATCTACTAGTTGTCCAAAAACCAAATAGATCCTTTTGAAAGCATCTTTATGTAAACCCCACCTAAGAAACACATTTGATTGAGTTCAGTTAAGCCTAAACCAGCTCAATTAAACTCAACTTCCTAAAAAAACAAAGAGTTGATTATTGTTTGGGCAACCCACCAATCGATCTTGGAAATATGTAGCTTTGCACATTCATGTTACAGTTTAGAATGATCTTTGTATTAAAAGAGCAAAAGAAATCCCAGTCAACACCTATTCAAAAATGTAAACTATAAAAAATAACAAATAAATGAATTAGTGCTGTCACATCGATTAATCGCAAGTACCGTAATTACATTTAACATTAAAGTTTGTGTTTATATAATGTGTGTACAATATTTTGTCTTATATATATAAAAATACTGTATGTATATATATATATATATATATAAATATATACACTGTATTTTATATACGTTTGTGTATGTATATATATATATATATGTATACTGTTGATAAATATACAAACACAAACTATTAAACTATTAAAAATAACAAATAAATGAATTAGTGAATTATATATATATATATATATATATATATATATATATATATATAAACGTATATTTTTATGTTTGATGCAATTAATTGATTTGACAGGACTAAAATTAATACATAAGTAGAGAATAGATCTTCCTCGATCCTTCCTCAAAGTTCGATATCTTTGTTAACTACTATTATTAAACAGCACATACACACATATTGGCAGCTAAACCCATATTCAAATTATCCAAAACATTTAATAAACATAGTTGTGGGATGTGCAATCGATGGCTGTTACAATTTTTAGGGGATCTCTGAATCTTCGAGAGCACAGATTCCATGTGGGCCTGCTCATAGCAAAACCAAAACATGAAGATCTCACAAACCAAGAGTTTGCGGCATCTGATATTGGGCTGACTTTCCCATCTTAAAGTCGTCATGAAATCAAATTTTACCATTCGTTTTTCTAATATTGTAGTGTTGATAATAAATGATTTATCTGTGCACTTCATTATTTTATTAAAATTCATGTACCCTTATAATCTTTAATCAAATACGTTCTCCTACCCTCCCCTCGGAAACGACTTCTCTTCTCTTCCGGTTCAAAAACTATTATTAGAGGGCGTGGCTATTATTGGGGTGTGTCTCGTCTTTCTGGCCCGCCTCTCAGAAACCGGTCAGTGTCACTGACCAGCCCGATACTCATGAAAGTTCGTATCTATAGCACGAATGTCATTTCTCATGGCATTTATACGCCAAAAACAGTTTTTGCGTGTATATGGTACGCGTTTTCGCGTGCATATGATACGCACTTTTTGCGTATAATACGCACAAACTCCTCACCCCCTCCCCTAAACCTAACCCAGGGTTTTTCAGTGCATAGCATATGCACGCAAAAAACATTTTTGGCGTATAAATGCCACAAGAAATGACATTCGTGGTATGGATACGCATCTTCATGAGACTGTGTTGCACTGACCGCAAGCAAGTATGGTGTTAACGTTGCGAAATCAAGCCCCAGCCTGACATTTTTTTCTAATTTCAGAAGCCGTCTTCACTCGGATATACACGTCACAATAAGGAAAAAAAGGACAATCTCAACTTTAAAGGTTAGGCTAAACTTCATTACCGACCTTGCGGTAGCCCAAAAGCACCACAGTTTTGTTACATCACCATTTTAAACCTCTTAAGGTTTGAGTCAGGCTTGATAGGAACACTTCCCACCACACAATAGGAGATTAAAAACCTGAGGCTTTGAATAGAGCAAACAGCACATCTCTAAAGCCTGAAGCTCCAAGATGTCAAACCTCCGCTCCCACTAAATGAGAACACTTCTCACTGTGATGTATCTGGAGGGGGAGGTGAACAGCTCTCAACCACAATGTCAGAATCTAACAATCAGGTGCTGGGAATTGTGTGTTTGTAATAGTGTGTTTGTGTGTGCTGTCTGGTGTGGGGTTACAAAATGCCTTGCCTGTAATCACCGAACGGTGAGTCACTGCTTTCTCAGCTGAACTCCAGAGTGGCACACTACACTCACACTGCCCTACGAACCTGTGATGTCATTAAAATAGCATCGCACAGACATTTCAGTCAGTGTAATATTTGTAAATCATTGGCATTCCTTTATAAGATGATGGAAAGTAGTAGTGCTTGCACAATTAATCTAAATGAAAACGAAATTCGATATGGCTTGGTGCGGCTTAATTAAATAATATGCACTGTTTCAGAGAGAATCATATGGCACTTTGTTCTTTTACACACGAGCAGCTCATAATCCACTGCCTACAGTCTCTCGTCACAGTAAATCACAGTAATACTGCTTTGCACAAACTCAACTCTGCATCTTCTTTGAGTTTGAGTTTCTTATAAAGCGCATTTGGGAAAATAACGCACCGCTAGCCATCTTTCCCAAACTCGTAACGAGGAACTTCAGAAGCAATTATAAATTGTCATCAACTAAATATAAGCTTTAAAGGGATAGTTCACCCAAAAATGAAAATTCTCTCAGTAATTACTCACCCTCATGTTGTTCCAACCCGCAGATCTTCGTTCATCTTCGGAATACAATTAAGATAATTTTGATGAAATCTGAGAGCTGGATCACTCCTGCATACTAGTCCATAGGCTTCTTGAGGAATTGAAACTTGCCGTCCTCGAAAAGTTATTAAAGACATCGTTAAAATAGTTCAAGTGACTACAGTGGCTCAATCTTAACTTTATCAAGCGACGAGAATAGTTTTGTGCCAAAAACAAACAAAAATAACGACTTTATTTCAACTTTTCACTTCCTTCTCTATGCGCCTCTACTCAGTTAACGTAGTGTGATAGCGGTAGAGCTACGATCACTCGTAGGCTGACTATTGGTCGACGCATGTGTGAATGCGTGTGACGTACAATAACAGAAGCTTACGCTATTAAACTAGTAACCTGACTTGGAGGCAGAGAGAGAAGTAAATGAATAGTTGAAATAAAGTCGTTATTTTTGTTGTTTTTTGCGCACAAAAGGTTTTTCTCGTCGTTTGATAAACTTAAGATTGAGCCACTGAAGTCACTTGAACTATTTTAACGATGTCTTTAATAACTTTTCGAGGCCAGCAAGTTTCAATTCCTCAAGAAGCCTATGGACTAGTATGCAGGAGTGATCCAGCTCTCAGATTTCAGCAAAAATATCTTAATTTGTGTTCCGAAGATGAACGAAGGTCTTACAGGGTTGGAACAACATGAGGGTGAGTAAATACTGACAGAATTTTCATTTTTAGGTGAACTGACACTTTAAAGTCTCCCTGTGTGGTTTAAAGCCAAAATAAAAGCTTGATAGTTTAACATTTGAAATTGAATGACAGCCTTGAACACTTAACTAAAACTATAGAGGGAATGCATTGGCGTCATTTCCCGCCCAGCAACAGCCCCCTCAGCCTGACTGAGTGGCAAAAGATCTGCTGTCGTGACTGGATTTAATAGGGGAAACTGCGAAAATGTGACTAAAACTAACAATTTTATCAATTTAAACTAAATGTTGGACTCAATATAGTGTTCCTTACAACTTACTAAAGTATCCAGTGATCCATGGATATTGACATGCAGCCAGGAATCGTGTTGCCTGACATTTATGTTTGCCTGATTTCTACACCGGGGAAATAAAAGCAATAAAGACGGTAAACATAAAGCAAATTTGCCTGTGAACGCTTTATATAAATACAATATAGGTTTAAATCTGGGTGATTACTTATATCAGTGTTATATATAGCCTATATATCAGTCATATCGTCCAGCCATAAAACTTTATCTTTTTTTTGGTCAGTGTTTATTAAGAAACATCCAATAATGCAGAATATGCAATGATAAATATTTAATTAATGAGTTGTTAATATATATGACAATACAAAATATATGGGTATGGTTTTACAGCTAAATTCAGCATATTGACACAAACTGAGAACTGCAAATCCACCTTTTGCTGACTGGAGTCCAGTTGTTTCTGTGAATTGCAGTGATCCATTTGCTCCTCTTTCTATCGCAGTCTGTAAAAATATACCTCCGATTTTTTGTCAAATCTAGTTGTACAGTCAATCGCAAAAGCTCTTTCCCACTTTATATGTGTTGTGTTTGTTTTTTGCAGCATTCAGCGCTGAAAACATGTACAGCCGCTCAGTCTTTTTGCCACTCACTGTGAGAAACTGCAGGCACATGACCGGACGGTGACGTCACGCGCATTCCCTCTATTATTGTGAATTTTCTTATTATCTTCTTAAGTAAAATATTACAATAGAAATATTTATTATATTTGGAGCTTTCACACACACAAAAAAAATCATAGCTGTAATTTATATATATATACTTAAATCACATTTGATTCTCCAAACCATGCAGTCCTGACAGTAAAGTGCAGTTACTCTGATGCACACTGCCGAGGAGACGGTCAATAGTATAAGATAATCCTGATCCGATGATAAACCCACTCTCTGGTGCAGATTTAAGACTGACCCTGATGGCCTGTTTAGGGTTTCATTGCGGTTTATCCGTGCTAAATCCTAAGCTACATGTTAGCTTCGCATTTCACTGTCACAGAGCAGTACGGTGTGTAGAAGATAGAGATTTAAGAGCATTTGAATTAGTGAAGATACAATTCAGATCATATCAGACACAGATATTAAACATGGTAGGAGGTGGTTGATGTCCTTGTGATGGCACAGGTCATCAGACACAAACCCATGCACACAGCAAGGGGTATTTAGCAATTATTTCCCCTTAATGCACATTGACAAGCAAAATGACAGTGCACCACATTGACCACACATGCACACGAGCACCAACAAAGGCAGAACAATCGATGTTCATCACAAATTCGGAAAATATGAAATTTAGTCTCGGTGTGCAGACTGACAAATGATAAAAGTCTTAGGCAACTGCAGGTCTGGTTTTCATGCCTGACCATGTGTGCTAGAGTACATCAGCCTGCTGACACTGCTGCCCTGCAGTAGCAGACATCACAGCATAAAAAAGACATACGTCACCCTGAGCCGGCAAGACCACAGCTGCCTAGATAGGCACAGCCCAGTCTGCTTTGTTTACAGACAGATCCCTAATCACAGGCTGTTCCCCCAAACCCAATGGGCTGCTATCTAGATTCCAGACATTATTTTAAAGGGCATACACGATGCCTAAAATAACGGCTGCTAGGTAAGAAGCTAATACCATCTTTTGAAGCCCAACAAATGTAAGTCTGAACTAAAACAGACAACGTTTGGGTCCATGCACCAATAATGCTGTTTAGGAGGGCAGTTCACATCTCATCAGTCTTTTGGCAGCTATCATGGGAAACTGCAACAAAGATGAATAGAGTGAACACATGTATGCCGTCCCAGGAGTCAAAAGTTTTTGAGAGACAGCCCAACATCTATCTATCTATTCTATCTATCTATCTCGTCTGTGTCTATGTATGTTGTGTGTCTATGTCTGTCTGTCTGTCTGTTGTTTGCTGTCTGTTATGTCTGTCTGTCTGTTGTTGTTGTTGTCTGTTGTTGTCTGTCTTGTCTGCTGGTTTAACAGACCTGAAACAGCATTTTTCATTAGGTCTTGAGACAGCCCAATCTTTCTTAGAGGCTGTTCGTAGGACATTTCAAGTAAATCTAATAAAGCAAGACTTAACACAGCTACATTGTTCAAGGATTTTAAGGATATGACCGTGATGGTCACATGCATGCAATCCTTTTAAGTTCCTGTCACTATCTACAGCAGTATCTGATCACATTCAGCTGTCAGCACAGGTTAATAGCCTTGGAAAAAATGGATGAATGAGGTCTGAATGGGCAGTAACTGGTGAGCAAAGCAGATAAGCTAGCAAGTTTAGTATACCAACTACTTAAAACGGCAACATTGTAACAATGATTGTTCGCTTCTAAAAATACATTAAATGGATGGTGTCCCTCAAATACATCAACATTATGAGAAAACAATGTATTTTCTCACACAATATGCCTGTGTTTCTGAATGGTTAGACAGGCTAGCTGCATTAACGTTACATTAACAGTTTACATCTGAGCCTTTTCACCTAAGAAAATCTGTTTTTAAAGATGATATCCTCCGTGTATGGTCACAAATCAGTGCTCTATCCTGCGTTTCAATCAGATAATCGGAAAATAATTGAAGTATATATGTGTAGTTAAGTAAAAAACATCACGTATTTCACGCATCCATCCTTCCATCGCCCTCAGACTGGCTGGATTCAAGCGCGAGACCAACGCAAAACAAGCGCGAGACGTGCGCGCGATTTACCTTGCAGTGAAATCCTTTACGCTCCCGCGTTTCATTAATTCCTCGCCGAAATAAGAAATAAATGTCCTCTAACAACAAAAGCAGTAATCCAGATGGTGCTTAAGTCCGAAGAAAAAACGTTCACACGCCGGCCTGAATCATCTTCAAAGTCAGCATCATCCATGTTGTTCCCCGGCTGAAGCTGCACAGGCGGAGCGGAGTGGACTGATAGCGGCAGTGCCAGCATAGCTCCCATCCCATCCCTCTCCGCTCTCAACGCGCTGTTTCACAGGGACCGCTGGCCTGCGTCCAGCAAGCAGATCCGCACAACACTATTCACACACACACTCACAGTTCCTCCACAGCAAACCCCAACCCTCTCCTCCTCCTCGTCCTCCTCCTGCTGCTCTTCCTCCGCCTTCCCCCGTGACACCGCGGGAGCTGCTGTGATCCACAGCAAAACGCGACGCACACACTAAACAGTTCAGCCTGACATTAACATCAGTCTTGTTTTTATTCTTTTACAATAAATATATATATATATATATATATATATATATATATATATATATATAAATGTGTAAGAAATGAGAACTGAGAATCAGAAACAGCAAATAACTGAAATAAGTGCAAGTAGAGATTGGCAATGTTATAATTTAAGGCATGCAATACAGATTGGCAATGGTGGAATGAGTATCTGCTGCTGTAGACCAACCAAGAAACACAACTTGCTGCTGTCAATAAACCCCTGCAGCAGATCTATACAGGTGGGGAGCTGGGGAAGGTGAGGAGTTTAGGAAGCGGTGCTGCAGACTGCTACAGCAAACTGAGCTTGTTTGACTGTTGTTGATAATAATGTGACCGCTACCAAGTGAGTTAAGGACCTTCAGCCTGCACTATCCAAGTTTCCGGGGGCGCTCCTGTAAAAAATAAAGTGGGGTGATACTTCCGGTGAGGCCGGAAGCAGCATTCCAATGGTATTTTGTGTTAGTTAGCGAAGAGGCTAGCTGTTTTTCGGAAGAATTATTTTACTATTTAAAGACGCAAATCTTTATGAGAGATGTTCGTCACGGAGCTCAGGGACAACATGTGCTGTTCATGGTTGTACGCATAACCGGACTAAACTAATTCAGTGGCTTAAACGTGATTGTTTTGAACATAAGCCGAAAAATGAAATCAGAGTGATCCTGCCAATCGACTGAAGTTACCATCACCTCCCAAAACACGACCAAATCTTCCTGTGTACATTAGTTTTAAATTCTTAATATTCTATAAACTCTCTCAGCATGTGATTGGCTGTTCGCTACTGATGTTACACCTAAACTCTGGATTCAAAGCCTGAATTGACAGAATACCACATGTGCCAGTTAATGTATTCAAGTAGCACATTCATTTATAATTTTGAATAAACTCCAAAGCACAATGACTAAGTGTATTTTTTATTTTAATTGAATTGTCAGCTCACACAACTCACAAGTATTAAATGTTATTATAGTACTCCCAACCAACTACTGAGGAGGGAAAGGTACTGTTATTTCACCCTTTTTAGTTTAGCTGAGGCTGTGTTCCCACATCGTTCAATAGTTTGGAATTCGCTATAACTTGAATGACTGTCAACTGTTGAATGAACGAGTGTCAAGCATGTCACGTCGCGCTTTGTTTACTTTTGAACCAGAAGACGCGCCCACTTTTGACTGCAAGGCCTCATGGGGCGTAAGAAAACTTGTGGATAGTTTCATGCCGGAATTAGGTAGGCCTATAAACAGTACCATGGTAACATCTGAAAAGCATGGTACAGTATGTTTGGTATTTATGTACAGTATATCACCCCAATATTACAATCGGATGTCCTGTCCGTCATGTTACTGTTACAATAATTTTTGTAAGGATTAAAAATATATAACAATGGTTTGGATGTACTGGCATGTTTTGTTTTGGCCAATGTCCCCAACAATACCATCATATTCATAGAAATACTTTGGGTTGCACTGCAAAATACTGTCCATGGTATAGTATGAATATGGTAACCATTGAGTACCTGTGAATATCAAAGTACCCAACACTATCTCACGACCAATTTGTACGAATTCGACGAATGATTAAAAAGTGTCTACTAATTCATACGACCTTAGCTTTAATTTGTCTAAACCCACGTGATGGGTAGGTTTAGGGGCGGGGGTAAGGGGTAGGTCATTCGTTAATCATATCGATTGGCCAATTGAAAATATGTACGATTTAGCAAAATCTCACGTTTTAATCATTTGTCGAATTTGTACGACTTGGTCGTGAGAATTGGGTTGAAGTATCACAGTATTACCATCTGATACAATGACTGTCAGGAACTTTCTGCACTGTGGAGAAAAGTCCTTGGTGTGTGTGTGTGTGTGTGTGGATGCTGACCAATGACTAACAGACCCACATCTGGATTTGCAGTAGAAATGCAGAAACATTTGGGAATGGGTTGCACTCACTTTGCTTCTGCCTGACTTTCTTCCGCCCCCTCCATTTTCTAATTCAGATTTCCTTTCCATTTAGTTTGGCCAGGGTACAATAAAAAGGGGGAAATGAGAGAGAACGTTTGAAAGATGCTTTTCAAACTCGAACCGACTGTTAGAGGGAGCTGATTTGTGTGAAATCCTTCACACAGACGCCTGAACGATCGTTTTACCGCAAAGTCAACATTGCAGAGGACTCAATGAAAACTTTACAAAAACTGGAAGGTGTTCTTCTTGTAAGGGTCATAGCCTGCATAAATTCTGCATAAGGGTAACACTTTACAAAAAGGTTTCATTTGTTAACATTAGATTCATAATGAAAATACTTCTATAGCATTTCTAAATCTTACTGAAAGAAATTTTAACCTTTACTAATGCAATATCTAAAGATTTATTTTTATTAACTTTGTTAGCTCATGTTAATAACAATTGGAACCTGATTGTAAAATGAAACAAAGAAAGTGATGTGTTATTTGTGGGCTACGATTACATTTCATATTCTAAAAAGTTAATTCAGAGACATTTTTATCACTATGTAGAAGGAATTCAGCTTCTGTGGAAATGTTGTGCAATTAATTCACTCGGGTTGGTCTTGTGTCTTAAGAAACACCACAAAAGCGAAGACAAAATAATAGAAGGAAACAATTACATAATTCAACATTTTTAAATGACATTTCCTTCACTCACAAACTAAACATGTAAAAGCTCTTATGAATACAAGAGCATTAATATGTATGCATTATCAAATGCATTATTCATTAATGCTTACCAGTACTTTAGGTAAGCATTGTTTAGTTAATGATTTACAAAGTGACCTTTAAACCACAAGACTAAAAAGAACACAATTTTAACCATGTAGTGTGAAAAGACAAACTACTACTATAGTACTACTATAAACAACTATTTAAGTTGATTTGACAAAAGAAAAATGTTGTGATTACTAATCATGATTTTTTTTTACAGTGTTTCAATGGGTTTTCCTTTACATATTTTGTATAAAGTGCAATTTGTTGCCAGTGCATAGGGAATACCATTGTCATTACTAATATTTACTGATATTAAACTCACTGTATTGTTGTTTGTTTACAATGAAACTGCTCCGGGGACAGGGGTTGGGTGATTTCGACAGAGGCCCCTTCACAAATTTTTGCTTAGGGCCCCTAGAAGTGTATGAACTGCACTGCCAACGCATTCTGTCTTACAATGAACAGCACAGAATTTCCACAGCCCTTGGTTTAACGATTTTAAGCCTTGCTTTAAAACGCACTTGAACTACGGAGTGAAACTCTGCACTTAGGGTCAGGATTTTCCATCTCTCTTCTTCATCTCTCACGCATACTCATGGGAGGGCCTTTGAAAAGTAATTGAAAAACACTCCAAACATAATGCAATTAGGCTGCAGGCTTACATTTCATTATTATCTGACTGCTGGTGATAACACCATCAATAAACAAACACAAGTATCTGAAGTCAATCGAATCTCAGTGTGTTTGTTGAATTTGATGACAGTCCAATCATTCATCTTTGATTTAAAATCGTTATTGAGGTCATAACGATTTAATGGTGCAAGGTAAGCGAGTCACATCATCCTGGCTGTTTGTACCGCTGTTGATTTTGGACTCCCAGCCACAGCGGAAACACTACTGTCCAATTTAAACAGTCCCTCATGATCTCTCTAATACATATTTTAACTTCATTTATTGGCCCCTTCCTCTGGGCACAGGTTCCAACAGTGTCACAAGAGCCCGTTGTTTAAAACAGGCAGTGTGTGTGAGTGTAGCCTATTTCTGTGCGTGGATGGAGGTGAACATTTGTACAAAAGGAAACCCTTGATACTGTGGGGGCGTTTCGGAATAAATGAGAATGTCCAGGCTCTCACGACTGTGACTGTGGAGAGAGGAGGTCTAAAATAAACTTCTGAAAGACCAAGCACAACTATGTCTGCCAGACCAAAGCACACAATTTGTTTAATCCGTACCGTCTTTTGTGTCTAAATCGGCCAGAAGAGTACAAGAGGAAGAGATTGCGATGTTCTCGGAGAAAATGAAAGGCTGAAATTTCTTCAAAACGTATAAAAATACGGAAACCGACCTCTCTTGCTGTCTAGGAAATGTGGTTCTGGTTAGGAGTCTCAGAGTTTGGTTATTTTTGTCTCACTACCTCAGGCTCAGAGACAAAGCGGGGTGTATGTGTGTGTATATATCGAGGGGTTTGTTATTTTTTGGAAGGCGGTCAAATGGGTTCACCCTTCAACTTATGCGGACATAAGGACAGGTTGTATGGCTGACATGAACCAAATTGGATAGAGGAAGGATTGAATGCTATTTGTGTGTGTGTGTGTGTGTGTATACGTATAGTGAGGTTGCAGCTGTGGCCTATAATGGCTGAACTAGATGTAAACAATGCTAACCTATAATTGAAGCAAGATGTAGTTCCCTGCTGCTCACATTCACACACACACAGACTTTCATTTTGTCACTTTTGAGTTTTCACAAAAATACATTAAGCAGCATCACTGTTATGAATAATATTCAGATATGTTTCTTGAGCACCAAATAATTATATTAGAATGATTTCTGAAGGACCATGTGACACTGAAGTTTGGAGTGATGATGCTTAAAATTGGGAAGAAGAAAGTGACACAGTAAACAACAACGCATGACATTAGATCTTGTTCTTGCTTCTCTGCATGTGGCTGTCACAAGACAACAAAAAATAATATTGCAACACTATTGGGTTTTAACTGGTATTGAAAAATGTCACCTCCTGTGTTGTCATCCCCCTTGTAGCACGCTCAAGTGACGATTCGCTCAAGTGACGATTCTCTGTCAAACAATCAACGTTCTGCAGTGAGTCTAGCTCCACCCTTAAAGGAGAACTCTGGTCAGTTTTAACATTGAGCTCATTTTTTGTACATTTGGACAGTGTTGGGGAAGCTACTCTGAAACTGTAGTTTGACAAGCTACAAGCTACTCGTAAGTTAAAGTAGTTTAACTACAGTCAAGCTACCCGTTTAGAAAAGTAGTTAGCTACACTACAAGTTACAATCAAAAAGTAGCTAGCTACATTGAAACTAGTTTTGCTTTTTGAACAACGTATATTATAAATAACTGAATAAGTGTCTGAGGAATGTTTTAAGTAAATTATTTAGTGTTTAAAACAAGGCAATGCAATTACGATTTCAAAGAGTATTGTTTTATTACACACATCACTAAAATATCTCTGACTGTCAAAAGTGCAACAAATAGCCTACAACATTGCAAGAATGAAATATACGTCCAACGTAAATTGCATGTAGAACATTTTCTCAAAAATACTGATTGAACTTGGACAAATAAGGCCATGGGTAATTAACGTTAGTTGTTTCTCCATCTTCCAAATCTGCCGTCACGTCTTGCTATATAATCATAAAATGGGTGCGTCAACCCACTTCTGTACGTCAGTGAACCGTTAGCCGCAAGATGCATGATTAAACAACAGGTGGCGGTAATGGCAAAAAATGAGTTAGTAATCTAACAAGAATCCTTGCATCGCACTGATTCGTGCAGGCTCGACAATATAGCAATGTAGCTTTTGCTCGCGCTACACCACTACTTGCTGCAAAAAGTAGTTAGCTACTGGAAAAGCTACACTGTTTAAAAAGCAACTGAGCTACTGCCAAGCTACTGAAAAATGTAGTTAAGTTAGTAGCTACGCTGCTTGTAGTTAACTACTCCCCAACATTGCATTTGGAGTGCTGTCAGTACCTTTACGGGCGAAGTTGCATGTGTGTTCCTGTCAAATGTAAATAATGGTGTCTATAGGGGATTATCACGCTGATACATAGTACTTCCGGATTCTGTGATCTTTGTGCACTGCCACTTCCGTTGAATCACCGATCTCGCTGGCGAACTGATGAAGGACTACACTAAGTTTATTTATACGGCATCCTGGTAAATTAGTCTGATTCACTAAAGTGCCGGCTGCAAACAAACGTGCTACCTTGTTTTATTTTAATGTTTTAATCCACTTCTTCCTTATACTCAATTCAGTCGGGAATCCATGAAAACTTAAGTAGGGTTGGTGTTGTTGGTCAGATTTACAAAGTGGAACAGAGCAGTGACAAAAATAGCATTCGTCTCAGGCATTGTTGAACTGCATCAGAAGTGGACATGCACAAAGTTGACAAATCCCGCCCATTAAACCCGGAAGCGTGATAATCCCCTATACTGCAGTATCAGTCTCTGTTCTGAGCCAGAATCGAGACCCAGAAAGTGGCGATGAAGAGAGGCAAGCAGAACCTCCCTAAAGATGACTCTCTGAATGGTAATTTGCCTAGATTTTTCGCCTAGCTTTTACTTTATACACGTTTGTTTTACACAATAGCATCGATACTAACTGGCTACTATATACACAAACAGCGTTGGAATTGGTTTACGTTCTTGATAGAAATCGAAAAATAACACCATAAAGTTTGTTTTTTTCAGGCATTAAACATATCGATTTTTAAAAGACAATATTTCTGCTTACATTGAACTTTCAGCGCTGCAATTTGCAGATACTGTTCATGCACCATCAGCAACATTACACACTATTTAAAATGAAAAAAGGGAAATCGCAATCAACCACCCCTTTAAGTAGTTTTTATAAACATTTGCACAAACAAAAAAATGCACCGACATTTTACCTGTTTTCAGATAAAGCAGCTCAAACATAGATTTTAGTCTGGGACTTAAGCCTTGTGCTTTGAAATCAGTTTAACTTCAGAGACTTAAAAATGGACAAGGGATAGTTTCACTATCCCTTTAATAGTAATTCACTCATCATTTACTCTCCCTCGGCCTCATCTTGCTCCTTTCTATCTTTCCGTAGAAAGTTTACACTGACTGCCCTTTCACATACAAGAAGAGCATAAATAAAGGCCACAAATCTCCTGGTTGTTTCATGCAATGGTCATACAATTTCCTTTCCGTGAAATAGGCTTATATGTGCAATGTTCTCATCATCTTCTGCTCAGGGGCTGGGGGTGGGACGAGCAACAGGGCTTTGGTGGGGTTCGGTGTTCAGGGTGTGATGTTGGCTGTGGGTAGAGGGTTTTTTTATGCATAATCTTAGTGGTTACAAACCTCCTTTAAATCACATCAAAGATCCCCCACAGTCTCTGCAACGAGCCTTGAGTTTGAATTTGTGTAATTCTATATGGAGAGTCTTTACAGATCCAGGTGTGAGTGAGGTTAACAGCAGATATTTATGGTGTTTTCTTCATGGGGAAGTCGTAGATGTATCATAAAAGTGTTTTGGAGATAAATAGGTTAATTGTGCATTGTAAAATAGTTATCCAAACAACGTTTTGGATGGACACCAAAGCACCTGTGTATTTACAGCGGCGTATACTATTGGACAACTGAGGATCATAACTGCACTCAGACGTAGGTGAGAATGATATTGAACGGTCTAAAGAGACCTGTAACTTCTCTACATATAGAAACCAGTGCAGAGAAGACCGGGAATGACTCTTTTTGGGCCTCATGTCAGCATGTGTGTGTGTTATGAGGGAAGAAAATGTGTTTCCAGTTAAATCCATGGGAAAAAACCAACACACACCCACATGTAAAGCACTTCAAACGTGTGTGAGATCTCTCCAGCTGTAAAAAGCTGCAAAGCTTTGCTCCCATCTGGCTGTATACACACATGCACACACACAGACAGCCTGAACATCTAAAGCTTCAAGCCTAACACACCCACACACACAAATTTATCCCACCATATACTTTGGAAACACATGTGACAAATAAATAAGATAAACAAGACCTGATAAACAGCACTTGAGTCGATAAAGTTTACTGAAACATACTGGAACAGTATTTATATATAGTTTAAGTTGAATGTTTTCACTGTTTCGGTGTGATGGTAAAAGCTCCAGTGTTGAAAGCTGAGTCATTCTGTTCTCAAGCCCTTTTGAATATTGATTGAGGGTAGAACTACTGAATGCAAATCCACCTCTGACAAAAAGAAACCAGCCCTGCAGTGAATGCGTATGATGGAGAGAGAAAAAACTTGGTAAGAGGTTGTCTCTAAACAAATATGAACATGGAAGCCAAGTATGAATTTTGGTAAAAAATTTGGTGTTGTATCCCAATATGTATTCTTCATTATTCTAGATACTCTTCAGTAGTGATTGTAGTGTAATATCCTATAGACTACTTGCTGGGGGAGATCGTTTAGCAACTCTTTTTGTACGTTACATCACTCCACCAGTAGGCGGCAACAAGTGAGTCACTAAATCATGAAATCAAGCATGCCTGTCTTTATGAGTGACTCAACGAATACGAAATTGCATCCACTACTTATTCCGAATAAGTAATTATTTCAAAGCTGCTAAAAAAGTATGCTCTATAGCAACATGAAAACATGACTTTTGCGTAAACATACACGCCACTTTCAAGTCAAGTGGCGTGTTATCTATACGCATTTTGAGCTATCCGCGTGTATGCGTGTATGTCTACGCCGTTAAATGTCCAAGTGATTCCGCGTGTATGTAGACGCCATATATGTCCAAGCAAAATGAAGCAAATGTAGATCTACATCTGGGGAGTGATATTTTTTTCCTAGGATGGTAGGGGAACACTCATAAATGGTATTAACCCCAGTGACAGGTAGGTTTAGGGGCGGGGTTGGGGTATGTCATATATTTATATATACAGTAATGTGACGTTAAGTCAACAGCGTTGATAAACACGCTGAGAAGCGATTATGCATGTTGATAGAATGTAGGGCTGTAATCAACCAAAGAAATCCTTAAGTCGACCAAGGTCTTGTCCTGCGCGACGATTAGTCGACTAAAAAAAAAAAAAAAACGGATGTTTTGATTGAACATTTTTTAAACAATTGTCATAGAGCATTTATAAAACAACAACGAAAAAACATCGAAAATAAATAAAACTATAATAATAATACCAATTCTTTGAAAATTAAGTGATTTGTTTAACTGCAAGTGAGGAGCTCTGTCCTTGGTCTATAGTGACAGTCACAATCGCGCACCTGATCACACCACACGCTACAAAATAATATAACTGCTATCTGCCACATAATGAAAAATCCTAACAAAAGCTCTCGTTTATACAGGCTGTATTCTTCTTTACTTACAAAGCTATGGGTTAACTTTTGTCCAGCCGATCTGTTAGGCGTCTTAAAACAACAGACAAAATAGCCTAAAAAACTATCTGAAATCTAGGCTGTGTTGTAAGATAGCATATAAGTTTAATTTCGTTTTGTTACATTATTTAGGCTACTTTCAAATGAGTCAAGTGTACAGATAAAAACCTATTAAGAAAACAATCTATTGAGTCAGTATGATAAAGCCGTTAAAAGAGCTGCTCACGTCTTTTGCGCGCTCAAGTTTGATTTCAAATAGGCACGCGATGTGCGCGCTCATAATGGAGCAAGCGCGGTCGCCACCGTCGCCTACCTCCACAAACATGTAGCCAGACAAAAGATTTAGATTTCTTGGACATTCTGTCGACTAAAGTAGCGTGAACTGAATGAATACAGCAAAACCACCTACCAGTACATCCTTTACTGAGCGCGAGCAGCAGCGCAGCCAGTAGGTGCGGTTCCCGAGTGTGTTATGTGTGTGCGCTAAACTGTGGCGCAGTTACAAGAAATAGCCTAAAAGCATTTAAAGTTGGGGATAAAACATAGGCTAATTATATTTAGAATACAGTAATAAATAACTGCTTTATAAAGGAATAAATATCAGGGAGTAAATCATTGAAAATGTATTTCTATTGGCAAAAAAAAAAAAAAAAATGCGACTGGTCAACCAATAAGAATTTCAGTCGACCAAGACGGCATCGACTGATTAGTCGACTAAACGACTAAAGTTGACAGCCCTAATAGAATGCCACAAATGGAAATACGAATTGGCTATGAGATCAGTCTATCTAAAGAGTGTGTAGTATGACAGCGCAGTCTCATCCCAATTTGTCATATAACTGACGCTTTGGGACGTCTTTTGACCATTCTTCAATATACAGTACTGACTTTAGGGCCCCCTTAAACGTCGGTAGATGACGTTATGGGATCCTAACTCTACCCCAGACCTAAACCTAACCCTAAACCCAACTCGTCACCTAACTGACGTTAAAGGTAAAGCGTCAGTTGTATGACGACCCGGGATCGTCATCTACCGACGTTTAAGGGGGCCCTAAAAAGTAGTACTGTATATTGACGAATGGTCAAAAGACGTCCCAAAACGTCAGTTATATGACGAATTGGGATGAGACTGTGTTAAGTATGAATGTAATCTGGACAAATTACATTCGCCATATTGTCATTGTGACCAGTGTCAGTTGCGTCGCTTCACTGCCATCCAAAAATCCTCTCCCGTGCCCTCATGGGATAGTGAGGTGTCCATCATATCAGAATCTCACCGAAAGTAGTAGGGTACTTTTTTTGCATACACTTTTATGAGTACTGTTAATAAAAGCATGCCTGCTTCGTCATAAACTGTTTTTTTTGCCTACTTTTTAGTAGGAAAGGAATCAAAGGATGTGATTTCAAATGCCAGCGACTCAACTGATTAAAAAAAAGCTGATTAATTTAGGAACGAATCGAGGAAATGATTCTCTTTGAATGATTCAATGAATCATTCACTAAACAGATTTGTTCAATGATTTAAACTGTTGAACATGGATTAGCGACATCTTCCTATTCTTATGTCTATGTGTATGGTGTGTATATTTTGTAGCATTTTTTTAATGCATCAGATTCTGTTGAAATGCTTGCTATTGAGTCCATTACAAATGTAGTATATTTGGGACAATAAAGAATATTTAATTCATTCAGGATTGTTTAAAAATGACATCTAAAACCATTTTTTCTTTATAATTCCTATTATTTTTAAGAAATTTTAAATTGTCACACTTTAAGTATTTTAAGTAAACCCTAAAAAAGCGAAAATGAGTGAGAAAAAAAGATTTCTGCCAGGCAAACACAAACTTACAGTATATAGGCAAGAGTTATGATTTAACATGCAAAATTTAGCAGAGCCAAAAACCTCCCATTAAATGAAAAAAGCTTTTTGAAAAGTTTCTATAATTGTCACCAGTCATAGAACAAAGAAAGTGTGTAAGTCTGTGCGTAACAGATTGCTGACTCAGGAACTATATGAACCGATAAATGAGATCTCCTCTCACATGACTATGTGTGTCTAATTGCGTGTAGGTCAGCACAATCCTCTGAACAAGTCTCTGAGAGTGTGAATGTGTGTGTGTGTGTGTGTGTGTGTGTGTGTGAACTAGGACATAAACCTCAATGAGTATATGAGTCAGTAGAGCAGCAGAAATGATCCCTCACCCATCACAAGCCAGAGAGAGCTTACAACCATCGAGTATCTTACACACTCTGACCACAGACCACATCACTGCTCTCAACATATACAGCATCTCATACCATCATCTTCACAGGCCGTGTATGTTTGTGTGTTTAATAAAGGGCTCTCCTGGGAATGCTGATCTATTGAAGAGGAAACATTATCTAGAATTGGTCTTAAAGGAGAACTCCGGCGCAAAATGAACCTTAGGTCGAATAAAACATCGGTACAATCGTTCTCTGAGATTTGTTTTCATGATAATCGAATGTAAAGAGTTTTATCTCTAAAAACTGTTTAGCGTATAACGCTAGTACTGGGGGCATTTACTAAGTCAAAAGAAATCACTAGTTTATACCACTAACAAGGCTCAAAATAGCCCCACACTAACACAGTAACATAATGAGGGTCCCTACATGGAAAACGAAGCATTGAGAACTTTGTAAGTGTACAGACCGTTTAATAAGAAGATACGTTATAAAGACAGTTCACTTTGTGTATACAGACAGGAGCCATCTTGGAAAATAGTCTCGATAAGTCGATCCCAGAACGCTGTTCATACAGTTCAGAAGTTCACTGAACTTCATACAGTTCAGCTCACTCAGCACGACGTTCGTGGTTTGACTTGTCGTGACTGATTTCCAAGATGGCGCCGCCTGTATTCACGAAGTGAACTGTCTTTATAAAGTATCTTCTTATTAATCGGTCTGTACACTTACAAAGTTCTCAATGCTTCGTTTTGCATGTATAGACACTCATTATGTTACTGTGTTAGTGTAGGGCTATTTTGAGCCTTGTTAGTGGTATAAACTAGCGATTTCTTTTTAATTAGTAAATGCCCCCAGTACTCAGCGATTATACACTAAACAATTTTTAGAGATAAAACTCTTTACATTCGAATGATCATGAAAACAAATCTCAGAGAACGGTTGACTAGGTACCAATGTTTTATTAGACCAAAGGTTCATTTTGCGCTGGAATTGCCTTTAAAGGAATAGTTCAGCCAAAAATGAAAAAAGACGTCATCATTTCAACGTCATGCTATTCTGTGGCAATCAAAAGATTAAATGGAATGGTTAAATGGAAATTATATGTCAAATTAAATGTTAGACAGAGAAGGTCGTGCTTCTCTTTTCCCTATTAACAGTTACGGATGCGGTCAATGTCCAAACACAAACAAAAACACTATAACAGTAGTGGAGTGGGAGGTTTTCCAACAATAATCAGTGAATTGAATCTGTTACTCATATAATCCGACGTGGAATGAACTACCTTGTATGTTGTTTTTTGTTCGTTTTTGGACCCTGATTGAAGTGAGGGCGAGTAATCAACTAATCAATGATGACAATTTTATTTTTTTGATTAAATATTCTTGAAACATTCTCTCTATTTCTATCACCCATTCTCAGAGTCATCCAGATGTTTTCCCATGCTATGTGTTTGTTAGAGGAATGCTTTCATGAAGCACTGTTGGCTATTTCTGTATGAGAGAACATCTTTAGTCAGTCAAGCATTCTTGGGATTCTGGAGAAACTAGAGCAATTTGGAGCTTGTTGATAAAAGAACTAGTGAAGGAGCATTCTGGGCCACACACACATCTGCAGTTTATTTAACTGAAATGGATCTGTGAATGGACTTCAGGTGTTCCTGGGTATGATGGACCCCACGATAACACACGCACACTAAGCTCTGCTTTGACAAATGTTTTTATTCCACCAGAGACACTCTATTGCCCCATTCAAACACCCACTGAGCCGACTACCTAAACATTTGGTTTCAAAAGTAGAAATGTAATACTGCCTCATTTTGACAATATCTGGATTAAATGTCAATTATAAATACTGGTATTTAATCAAATACTGCAACAACAAGCAACAACAACAACAAAATGGATAAATGGTTACTATTAAAATGGTATACAATTCTGTTTAGATAAATAAAAAAAACAGTAAAAACATAAAGCAATCTTTTTAAATGCTACAAGTGAATTTAGCAATTGAAATAAAACTGAAAACCATATGAAAGAGTTCAGATGCAAAAGCCTCTAAGTGCCATTTGAAATTTTCTTCTAAAATGACCATTTTTATCAAGCTTGTATATTTAAGTTCAGTAATTTCACTTAAATGGCAATGAAGATTACCTATTAATTGTCAAATTAATAGTAAGTGAGATTACTGAACTTAAATATACAAGCTTGATAAAAATGGTCATTTTAGAAGAAAATTTAAATGGCATTTAGAGGCTTTTGCATATGAAACTTTCTTCATATATATTCACTGCAAAAAATAATTTCCAGATTTGTTATCACAACATATTTTCTTTTGTCAAATCAACTTTATAATAATTTATTTAGTTAAGATAACTTATTATTTTGAGTTTCTGATGATTAAATTAATCTCCTTCATTGTATTAACTCACTTTTTCCAGTTCAATCAACTTAAAATTTTAAGGCAACCCAGGTTTTAAGTTAAACCAACAATATTTTTTTACAGTGTAGTAATCACAACATTTTTTCTTATGTCAAATCAACTTAAATAATTTATTTAGTTCAGATAACATATAATTTTGAGTTTCTGATGATTAAATTATTCTCCTTCATTATATTAACTCACTTTTTCCAGTCCAATCAACTTAAAATTAAGGCAACCAGGTTACTTACTTTTTTAAGTTAAACCAACAATATTTTTTACAGTGTAGTAATCACAACATTTTTTCTTTTGTCAAATCAACTTTATAATAATTTATTTAGTTGAGATAACTTATTATTTTGAGATTCGATGATTAAATTAATCTCCATTGTATCAACTCACTTTTTCCAGTTCAATCAACTTAAAATTTTAAGGCAACCAGGTTACTTACTTTTTTAAGTTAAACCTACAATATTTTTTAAGTGTAGATGAAAAGCATAAACTGTAAATAAGTACTAAATTGACTAAAAATAAATGTAAATATAAATAAATGAAATAAAAATAAATTAAAGGTAAATAGAAATATTACAAATACTAATAAAACTGACAGAATCATATAAACAATTATACTAAAATACTAAAAAAGTAAATTAAAAACGAAAATATAAAAAATACTATAATCATGTATAACTGAATTGACACGGTAATGCACTAATGCGCTGTAAAAAAATATTGTTATTTTAACTTAAAAAAATGTAACCTGGTTGCCTTAAAATTAAGTTTATTGAAATGGAAAAATTGAGTTAATACAATGAAGGAAATTGATTTAATCATCAGAAACTCAAAATATTATGTTATCTGAACTACATAAATTATATAAGTTGATTTGATAAAACAAAAAATGATGTGATTACAAATCATGAAAATATTTTTTTTACAGTATATGCTTACTGTATGAGCTTCTATTTCAGTAATTATAACGCTGTCAACTATAAAACAAAGATAATATGCGACACCAAACCTCCTTCAACAAGAGCTTTATATGTTTAATAGTACATTTCTCACACGCACAGTGATGAGCACATTATTGTGTGTCACTGTCATAGTAGAAGAGGGGAGTTTCCACATATCTGTTTCTCTCCCACTCATTTATAATTAAACAAGTGTAAATCTATCACTTTGACCTGGCCGATGCATAAATGCCCATCTCGACAGTTTCTCAAAGCTGTGATTGGTATGTTCAGGTCAGGAGTGAGAACTGAGCCCTGATTGGCTCAGTCTCTGATTGGCTGTGTTGTGCAGGCACTGCAGACACAATGAACTTCATGACCCAACACATAGTCTAACCAATACACAGAATATCAAACAGAAAGAGAGGAAATGAGCAGGCCAGCTACCCTCCCATAATATTAATTTCTCAAACAGGAAGAAACGACATCCTTTCATACACAATTAAAGTGAGTTGTAGTTTGCAGACCATTTTTATTTATTTATCAGGAATTAATTGCATCCATAAAAGTGGAAACTACATACAGTAGCAGAATGGAACCAGGCCTGAGTGTGATTCTGCTAAAATACCTACTGTAAATAGTTTTTACACTCTTCATATCAGATATATCATATAATATTGCAAAAGATTTCTATTCATTAAAAAAAATGTATCACGGTTAAAAATATTATGCAGAATATTAGAATGATTTCTAAATTATCATGTGACACTGAAGACTGGAGTGATGATGCTGAAAATGAACCTTTACCATCACAGGAATATCACATCACATTACATTCCTAATAATAATACTGAATAATTAATAATTTAGTTCTAATAATAATAATAATAATAATAATTTCACGATATTACTGTTTTACTGTATTTTTATATTTATCAAATAAATGTGTGTAAATTTAGTGATCAAATAGGTTTTCTTTATGATTATTATTTTGCAAACAAATTGGTGCAAAGACTATTTTAAAATGCTAGTAAACATTATAATCAATTACAATGAAATGGCAAGTATCACATCCAATTAAATGTGACCTTTTTAGTAAAACTTTTTTTTTAACTACAATAATCTTTGTTTTATTTAAAACTTAAAAATCAGTTTTACAGTGTGGCAAAAGCATTTTAATATACTTTTTTATTTTTATTAAAAGGTTAGTTCACCCAAATTCTGTCAGTAATTACTCACCCTCATGTTTTTCCAACCCCGTAAGACATATTAAGATATTTTTGATTAAATCTAACAGCTGGATCACTGGGTGAACTAACCCTTTAATAAAATAAATAGAGACAATTTTGATTTCATGTTAAACACGTATTGTACAACACACAGTCGATAAGCTTTGTATAAATACAGGACTAGCAGTGAAACAGAAAAAGGGAAGATAGCCTTGGGTATCATTCCAAAATGTTTAAACACATACATCTCTCTTCAATCCCTTTCCCCGTTTACATTTTAAATACTAATATATCAGCATTTCAGCCTCCCTTGACACCCTTGATGTCACTAGTCACATGCATCCCCATAAGTAACAGAACGTGGCTGCAGGTGCATTTATCTCTCAATTCCTGTCTGGCACTAAATCAAATCTCATCTCACCACACATCTTGTTCTTGGAAGCTGCATAAGTCAGCTCTGGAATTCCTCAGAGCCAAGAAATCCTATCCATTTGAGAACAACTGCTTTAGACTTTATATATGAGATACTTACAATAGATTTTTAGATGTATAAAGAACAAGTAATATTAAAGATATACACTACCGGTCAAAAGTTTAGGGTCGGTAAGATTTTTTATGTTTTTAAAGAAGTCTCTTCTGCTCACTAAGGCTGCAATTTTTGATAAAAAATACACAAAAAACACAGTAATATTGTGAAATATTATGACAATTTAAAATGACTTTTTTATGTTAATATATTAAAATGTAATTTATTCCTCTGAAAAAAAGCTGAATTTTCAGCATCATTACTGCAGTCTTCAGTGTCACATGATCCTTCACAAATCACTCTAATATGATGATTTTATGCTCCAAAAACAAGTATGATTATTATCCATGTTGAAAACAGTTTTTTACATTTTTATTTCAGGATTCTTTGATGAATAGAAAGTTCAAAAGAACAGCTTTTATCTGAAATGGAAAGCTTTTGTTACATTAAACACTACCCTTTAAAAAGTTTGGGGTCAGTAAGAATTTGTATTTTATTTTTGGGGGAAATAAATAAGAAATCAATACTTCTATTCATCAAGGATGAGTTACATTGATCAAAAGTTACAGTAAAGACATTTATAATGTTAAAAAAGATTCTAATTAAATAAATGCTGTTCTTTTGAACTTTCTATTCATCAAAGAAACCTGAAATAAAAATGTAAAAAAACTGTTTTCAACATGGATAATAATCATACATGTTTTTGGAGCATAAAATCATCATATTACAGTGATTTGTGAAGGATCATGTGACACTGAAGACTGGAGTAATGATGCTGAAAAATTCAGCTTTTTTTAGAGGAATAAATTACATTTTAATATATATTAAAATAAAAAAGTCATTTTAAATTGTCATAATATTTCACAATATTACTGTGTTTTTTGTGTATTTTTTATCAAAAAATTGCAGCCTTGGTGAGCAGAAGAGACTTCTTTTAAAAACATAAAAAATCTTACCGACCCTAAACTTTTGACCGGTAGTGTACTTTGGTTGTTGTAACGCGGCTCGTTGTTATGGAAAGGAGCAGGCAAGAAGGAGCAGGCGGGAACCAGCAAACATTTAAAGGTTTTAATACAAAAAGTAAACAAATCCAAAAATGAAAGTATAAGCCAGCAGCCCCTCACGGATGACTTCTAGCTACACAAAAGAAAAACAAAACACAAAATCAGGCCTGTTCCTCTCTCAATCTTCACTTTCACATCTCCTCCTTTATGCCTCTGCTCCTCCGTGAGATATCGACGCAAGACCAGTGTGCTCACAGGTTTCATTCATTATCACTCACGGCACCGGCCTCACGTCCCTAACGTCCCTCGACCTCGTCCTGCTTGCCACAGTTATGTATTGAAAAACACCCCATAGTATGCAGCATATACTAATTGTGCACAGTATGCAAGTTTTCTGTGTGAACATACGTTACATAAAATTGTCTTCAGTTTAAGCTTAATCAGAGTAAAAGTGTGTTTGCATGAAACATTAAAACAGCCAAATGATGTGCTCAATCAGGTCATAGGTCACAGAGGATGATGTGGGAATTTCTGACTGTAATTGGGAAAATGTTCTGGACTATGCTGGTTTTTATCTCTCATTATGACAACTTATGGCAGAGGTCAGCCAAAGCGTTTATCAGTTTAACAGGATGTTCAATCTCTTCCTATGTCACCCACCAACAAAACTGGACTATTATAAGGGTCAAAATTCAGCTGTGTCCAGTTGAGACACCAGTTACTGTGTAACTGTTTAACATTACAAACTCTTAACATTAACATTTGTGAGCAGCAAATCAACATTTAAGACTGATTTGTGAAGGATCATGTGACACTAAAGACTGGAGTAATGATGCTGAAAATTCAGCTTTGCATCACAAGAATAAATTACTCTTTAAAATACATTAAAATATTTAACACTATTTAACACTATTTTCACATTTAACACTATTACTGGTTTTACTGTATCTTTAATCAAATAAACGCAGTTGACAAGCATAAGATACTTTTTTCAAAAATCTAAAAAATCTCACACACACATTTTAATTTTCCTTTATCCTTAAAGGGATACTCCACTTTTTTTGGAAATAGTCTCATTTTCCAACTCCCCCAGAGTTTCACCGTTTTCAAATACATTCGAATTTTCTGATATTTAGAAGAATATCAGTAACCAGACAGTTTCTGGTCTCATTGACTTCCACAGTATTCCTACTATGTAAGTCAATGTGACCAGAAACTGTCTAGTTCAGAAAGTCAGAAACATTCTTTATGATCAAAATAAACTGTGTATGTCTCATAAACTGTGTAATGTCATTCAAAGGTATGCATAGAGCTATATTTCTAAAAGCCATTAGTGATAATGAAATATATACCAGGCAAATGCAATTTAACTAATGTGAAAATAAATTAAGAAAGTGTCATTTTCTTTTCAGCTCAACTGGTGTTGAGTGACAGATTTTATTTTATCCACATCACCATTATCCCAAAGAGACTTCATAATCATATTGCAAAAAACAATATTCAAGCCACCTCATACTCAAATTTCTGTGTTCAATCTAGCAAATCTAGGGATTCCCTCATCTCACTGTGTGTGCGTGACCTGGCCTTGTGGGTGATACACACTAATCACATGCATTTTACTGTAATCCCACCAGATTACACACATGCACACACACAGCAGGGAAATCCCATGATTAGAGAACTGCTGGATTGAGCCCAAATTAATCTGTCAGTTCACTTAATCAGTAATGCATGAGAGGAGGCTATTTCAATTAATCAATATTTATGCTCTATTATATGACTAATAGAATCTGAATATAAATGGAAAATTCTAAGCGTGTTTGTGAATTAAACTCCCTCTCAATATGTTGTCTATATATATATATATGTAATGACATTTTTGTGTTAATCTCCAAGGGATTCCGATACTGTAATATGCCAAATATTCACACAGGACATCTAAAAATTTGTTTCTAAAAATTAAAATCACAAATGGTCTGAAGATAGCAATGAGCTTCAATGGGGTGCAATTAGAGACTTGCTTAAAAAATTAAAACAACAACAACTCATGACAATGTCCTGAAAACCATTCAAAACACCATAGCAACGGCATAGCAACCACCCTGGCAACCAGCCAAAACACCTTATCAACTGCATAGTTCACTTGAAACCCATCAGAACAATTTAGCAACTGCATAACAATGTCCTGGCAACCACCTACAGCATTAGAGATCCAAACACATCTTGATATGTCTTAATCTGTGCTCAAAAGAAACTAAGATGGCAACCAAATTCAAAAGATCTCAAAATAAACGTTTTTATTTTCAAACTTATTTATTTTCCAAGACAAAATGATTCGCATTCATTCAATGATCCACATTCATTTTATAACTCTACACCCTTGAGAGTTTACTTGAGTTTTGACTTGCACAATCATTTCATCACCCTTTTCGGTTACTAAACATTTTCAGCATCTGTCCCACCTATTTGCATTTTTGAATCAAAACAAAGAGTTTAACGTTTCTTGCAGTTGCATGCTCCCATACGTTCCCAAGCAGCATCTGCAGCCTTATGCAGCGTTGCAGGCAGGTTTTTGAGCACGTAAGATCGCGACTTCAAACCACGACTCATGACTTTGTAGCATTCAAGGCCAGTCACGCCAAACTACCTGAGCGCAAGGAATTGTGGTAGCTAGATGTAAACAAACCAGCATGGCAGACCTTACGGGGCTTATGCGCATTTGTAATAATTTCTATCGCCAAAGGTGCTTATTTCTTGTTTATTTGAGGGAAACGGAGGAGGAAAAACGGCACATAAGGCAAGATAAGCTGTTATGCCTTTTATTTTACTTTATTTGTATATTTGGAAATGTATTTGCTATTAATTTATCCTTGCATTCAATGGACTGAAAACGAGTTAACGTTATATTGTCCTAAAGTGTATTCTCAATATGTACCGCCTGCTGAAACACTGCATCCGTAGGGGCTGCCATTGTTGTTTTGTATGGTTTCGCGGTCTATGTGACGTAGAAGCTCGATCACGAGCTCGAACTCGAGTTCACGGGTGGAAAGTCACGGGTTTGACTGCCGCTCCAGTGCACTTTCATGGGTATAAGTTAGAGCCAGACCGATATATCGGCAGGCCGATATTATCAGCCGATATTAGGCATTTTCCAAACTATCGGTATCGGCAGTTATAATGGCCGATAAATGAATATTTCAAAAATAAAATAAAATCGGACGAAACACGCTTGAACCATGTCGTGAGTGTTGGAGTTGTATAGTTTGTCCACCAGAGGGCACTACAGCGTTTCTTTTGGCAACACTCATCGAGTTGGTCACGATACATACATTGCTTAAATAATAACAATTAAAAGAACATCTCCATCAGTTCGCTTAACTCAAATAAGCATGACAAAATTTGTGACTATCATGTCCAGTTTTGCTAATGTTAAATAAGCAGAGAGTGAAGCGGAATTAGCTAGTAATAGTTACATTACGTTGTTACAGTGTAGTTGACTGACTGTCCTTTTAACTTTTGACAATGTGACTGAAGTATTTCTTTAATAGTGCGTGACAGTTATAGCAATCGAGACATATCATCTCTCCTTGGCCTGTTATATTGAAAATGTATGTTTTACAATTTGCAGTATGACAAAATCCATTGCTAAATTATGGCTCATCATAGACTAGCTAACCACAAAGCTAGCTAAAACCACTATCATCAGTCTGTTCTGTTGTAACAATAAAAGTAACAATAAAAGAAACAAGTTTCTTTTTAAAATTGCATTATCATATTATTTTAGTTAAAACTCATAAATAACTACAAATAAGTAATGTTAGGGAAATCTGTTAATGTTTTGTTGAGCGTCTCTGAAAAAAAATAAAAATAAAGAATATCGGCTGATATATCGGAATATCGGATTTTAAAACCAAAAAATATTTGTATCGTATCGGCCTTCAAAATCCTTTATTGGTTCGGGCTCTAGTATAAGGTTGTAAAAACACGGGTTACAGGTTGCCTGGAACGCGCCATTAATATCTGAAATTATAAGGCACTCAATCATACGATCAATCCGTCAGCAGCAATGCCCCACACGTAAATGCACGCTGATCAGCATGATAACAAGAAATGAAGCCAAAGAATGTGCAGAGATTAACAGACATTCTGTTCTGGGAAAATACCATTGTGGATAAATACAGCTGTGGCTTATCAGTGTGTGTGTTTGGTTGCATCAGATGTGATGTTTAGAGAATTCCAGTTTGGAATGAGACAAGGCTGAACAGCTCCAGAAGGCTCTTAAATTTTCCCTCTCTGATATCACAATGAGACGGGAAGGATCCCAGAACAGCACGGCGCATTTACCTGCTCCACAGCTGGGAAACAAACTGATGGATTGTGGACCGAAGGGAGAAACAGACTGAGAAGAATGGATGTGTGTCAGCCAGACCTGTGCTCTCTCTACAGAGTTTGAAGTGGAAGAGTCCACTCATCCACAGCTGGAGGGGTGGCACATTGCCATCAAACAGGAGAAAATGGTATTTCCCTCAAATTCAGGCCATGTCGGTTAAAAAGACAGAGGAAAACAGCAGGAAAGACTGCTGAACCTGGTCACACTGACACAAATTCTCAATCAGAAGAAAAGGAAATTCCTCCCATGGTTCTCAGCACAACATCCCTTATAAAAAGTACCCTAGTGGCATCTATTAACTTTGTTATTGCTAACTAAAATTAGTTAACTAAATATATTAGATTAAAAACGTATAATTAGAAAACTGAAATAAGGTTTAAAAGCATAGTTCACCCAAAAATGAAAATTCTGTCAGCATATTCTGCACCCTCAAATTGTTCCAATTGTTCCATTATGAGTTTCATCAATTGTTTGGTTTCCAACATTCTTCAAAATAACTTATTTTGTGTTTAGCAGAAGAAAGAAACTCATACAGAGAGACAAATTTTTTTCCACATTGTTGGGTGAACTAAGTCGAAATAGTAAAATGACTAAAACAAAAACTGCAAATAAAAATAAAAGATGAAAAATATAAAAATAAAAAATGAAATAAAATTCCATATAAAATATAATTTACATGGTACTTCCAAGACTATGACAGTGATGGTATCAGATGGGATTACTATGGAACTTCTTTTTTTTAAACCTTGAAATATATGTACCATGACGTGTGTGTGGAACTTCAAAAAATACATGACCAAAATACCAAGGTAGTTCCATGTCCATAATTCCAATGGTTGATCTAATCTAAAAAAAATTAAAAAAAACTATTTTAATATAAAAATTCCACTATAGTAAATATCAATGGTATTGACATCTTATGCATTTAATTTTTTACTTTTATATATTTTTGTAGTAAGCAACCACCCATCTATAAACTAGTTTGTTATAGTGACATTCTATTACCTGTCCCTTTTATTATCTATATCAACTGTAAATCAAAATTTCTGGTTCAGGTAAAAGTGAGGACAATCTCTCTGTCAGTTGTCTATAAATCAGAGCAGAATGTAAAACACAACTAAACCATTTACTATAGGCTAAGCACTAAACTAACCTCGGCAGTCTTCTGTCTTTCTCACATTCACTCGTTCTCTCACACACCCTCTGAGAGACAGACAATTAGCAGCTTAAATGGAACAAAAGCAGCTCTATGGATGTGTATTACGATGCAGGAGAGAAAGGATAATGCCGTCACAGAGCCTGACAGACTGTGCAGGGGTTTAAAAAGAAAGAGAGAGAGAGAGAGAGAGAGAGAGAGAGAGGGAGAGAGAGAGGGAGTTGTTTTTCTGGCTTGTATAATGAAAGGAAAAGGGGAGAGGAGGGTGAAGGGGTCTCCCAAGGAAATACCTGCTGGATCAAACACTGCTGCCTGCAAGGAAAGTGCATGGGTGTAGAGATGTGGAAAGAATGCAGTTGGGAAGCCCCTCCTCGTCTCCTGAATGTGCCACAACGTATGTTCATCATATTTACTAGCTATGCTAAAGCTATTATCATCACAACGCATATGTGTGTCTGTGTGCGTGTGTGTGATTTTATAGACAACAACACCATGAATTAAACTGCAGACACAGAAAACACCCTCTGGCCAAACTTAAAGGTCATTTTGGGTGGTCTCTGTGAGATTACCTCATAGGTTATACAGGGCTATTGTTTCTTTTTGTAATCTTGAGATTCAAGTGGTCAATTGATTGATGAAGAGGGTTAGAAGTCACTTGGCTTTTCATCTGCATGTACAGCTCTTAAAGGGATACTCGACCGGGCGAAATATCAGCACGCGTTTTCGTCAGCGTTTTTGAGACGCGTTTTTTGTGTTCACACCCAAGCGATTTTCACTGACGATGAGCCAAGTGAACATGCAAATTCATTCCCTGACATTAGATGGCGCCAATTTGCTCTGCAACACAACTCCAAAACAGTTCTCTTTTATCAAGATGTTTGTAGTCCCTGTCGCGTTTGTCATATAGTTCTTTATGTCTTTAGGCGGCGCGTATATCTTCTTCACCGTTGCATATGTGTGCTCGGCAAGACGTGTTTTTTGTGTTTGCAGCGCCCCAAAGTTATGTTTTACTGTCTCTTCAGAAGCTCCAAACACGTGAGCAAAAGCACCAATCTCATTGGTCAGATAGTTTTGACGCAGTGCGTCAAACTGAAAAAATGAACCCGAAGCATTTTTTTTAAAAATGACACTTTTAAGTGTGGCGTTTTACGTGTCAGTGTGAACACTCACATTGGCGCCCTTTGTTTAGTAACGAGGCGTTAAATGTCAGAGAATCACGCACGCAAAATTCATCCCGGTGTGAACAGGCCTTTAAACGTCGGCGGATAATGCGCGCAAAATTCGTCCCGGTGTGAACAGGCCTTCAAGTTGTTGCAAACCTGTATGAGTTTCTATCTTCTGATGAACACAGAGGAAATTATTTTAAAGAACGATTGGAACTTTGGAAGCATTGACTTCCATAGTATTTTTCATAGTACTTTACTATTTTACATAGTATCCTACTATCGAAGTCAATGGTGCCAAACAACTGTTTAGTTCCAATCATTCATCAAAATATCTTCCTTTGTGTTCATCAAAAGAAAGTAACAGAGGGTGAGTAAATGATGACAGAATTTTCATTTTTGAGTTTCCCTTTAAGGAAGAAAGTATAGATTTGAAGTGTAGTTTACCTAGTAAAATATTAAATCAGGACGGACGACGGACGGACAGATAGATAGATAGGCTCTGTTACTATAGCAGTAGTCTGTCATACATCAACCCTGGAACATACAAACACTTTTGCTATCATTTATTCAGGTACGTCACAGCGAGATGGAAAACTTTGAGATTTGTCTGCTTCAGTCTGGTTTGTCCTGTTCACACAGTAGGAAGGCAGAAGAGAGACACAACCTGAATACTGATCTCTCTCGCTCACACACTCACATACAGATAGATGGAACCGTAGACTCCTGTGGAGAGCTGTTTTCATGACCGTGAGACAGTGGGTGACTCAAGACCATAGAAACCATCATAGCAACACTAAATGTGCTTTAAGGCACACACAATGTCCTGAGTAATGACTTGACAAACCCTCTAGAGTTTTACATTTTGGGAGCAAAATGTGAGTAGTGAATGTCCATGCAAAATTCACCAGCATTGTGGAAAGGGTTGTGGATTTGCCAGGGTGTTGCTACATAGTTATTAAAGAGTTGTGGGTCAGATGAGCCCTTCCTCAAGGTTTTATTATATTAGTGGTCTCTAGATATGGTTATCACTAATTTACAAACAAACAGTACGAGAACAAGTTATATGAGAAAGTACTTAGAGTTAGGGGTTTATTCAAATCACTATTCTCAGTATGAGCAAGAGTTTAGTGATTCAAATGATTCAAATGAAAATATTTTATATAAATATATTAAATAAATAAATGTATTAAAATAAAAATACATTTTATTTAGAATACCAATTAATATTTCTTTTATATATAAAAATACATGCCATTTAAAAATATAGATATATTTTTAAAAGTTGCAATAGTGTGAGACAATTTACATCTGAAAAGTGTTCAAGTATGAGCTAATATTGATACAGTTAAATATTTTACATAAATACTGTTTATATATATAATATATCTATATATAATATAAAAAAAATTGTAAGGTGGCTATCATCTATGGGTTTGTGCCATACTGACAGTGACAAGCGCACACACACACTAACATACACACAGGCACACTAGCCAGCTGTTCATACCTGACCGACAGCACGGACCAGGATGTTAGGAGTTCTGAGATGCGTATGCCTTAATCTTCTGAGGGTGGCCGAGGTCAGATCCCATAATGCACTTTGCCTCACACACACACTCTCTCCCAAACTCATGAGCATCGCCTCCATAATGACAAACACACAGGTACACAGGTGTGTGGTCAATTAATCCCTTCTCAGCACAGGTGTGTGTGGGAGAACAGGTCCCCAGGTAATGTTGGTCTCCCTTTTGTGTTCTCCTCTTTCATTTTCTCATCTCTTCTTCCTTTAATCCTTAAAAATGCCCCATGGGAGACTGAGATTGTGACTTCTGTGTGACTCAAATCTCGTCTTGGAAATGAATTCGGTCTCACTGGTCTCTCTCTCTCTCTCTCTCCACTGCAGGACAAATTCCCAGAATAACAGCTCTTGGTTCGCCTAACACAAACATTCCCACATAGAGAGTACCATTGGTCCCTCTCTCCTTTCTCAGTAGTTCTTTCTCCCTCTCCCCTACTTGTTTGTTTGTTTTAAAGCAACAGTCCCAGAGCAGGGCATTGAAGGGTTTTAAGCTTGCACAATATTCTGAGACGCCCATCTAGGGCAGAGTGAAGGACAGTCGTTCCTTGCCGCAGGACAGATCCTGCTCGGGTTCATCACCCCGGGCCACTGAAGAGATACCCGATATGTGTGTCTCAGCTTTCCCAGTGTGGTAGAGCAGCAGACAGAACAACTCATGGGAGTTGAAAACTTGTTTTTCCATAAATGGTTAGAATGACGTCCAGATTCCTGAGTTTTGGAGTGGGACATGTCATTTGTTCCAATGTTCTCAAGGCACCATGTGCCCTATCCAGATTAAGTCTCTAAACTACAGACTAACTGAAAAACATTTACCTTCCAAACCCCTCCCACAACCCCAAAATAGTTCAAAACTGTCCTGAACAATTCATACACTGTTTGGCAGTGCTAGTTAGCAGAATCAGCGCAAGTAGAGCACTGAAGAGGGACGTCTAAAATAACGAATAAGGACGATGACATAACGCAAAGTAGAGCTGCATTCTTTGTGAAACAGGAAGTCCCAAAGTTCGCTGCCCATTCAGTCTTAATAGTTAATGGTAAACAAATCTGGCTTTGCTGTCCTCGAAGGAGGCTTGAACCCGAGGCTCGAGCTCAGAGCTCAGAGCTAAGCCCCCCATAACAGGACTGCACAGCGGAAAAATAAGGAAATGGGAAGGAGGATGGATGCCAGAAGAATTGTCACTAGGATGACACAGTGCCTGCTGTTTATATATGCTAGAAATAATGATTGACAGGACTGAACCTACATTTGGAACTACATTTAATGTGTCAATCAAAATGTGACTGCAAAACTGACAGTCCTAAAATGTTGCTTAAATAGCCCCAAATTAATGCTAGAAAGCACATGCACTTGGCAAGTGCGATTTTAAAACAGTCTATTCTATTTCATCATTAAAATCCATTTTCACATTCACCTTGACTGAAGGGACTGGATAGTCCTGGTGAGGGGGCAGGATAGTCCAGGTGAGGGGGCAGGATAGTCCAAGTGAGGGGAAAGTATAGTCCGAGTGAGGGGGCATGATAGTCCAGGTAAGGGGGCATGATAGTTCAAGTTAGCGGGCAGGATAGTCCAAGTGTAGGGGGCAGTGTAGCCCGGGCGAGAGGTCAGGATAGTCCAGGTGAGGGGGCAGTATAGCCCAGGCGAGAGGTAAGGAAACTCCAGGTGAGGGGGCAGTATAGCCCGGGCGATAGGTCAGGATGGTCCAGGTTAGGGGGCAGTATAGCCCGGGCGAGAGGTCAGGATACTCCAGGTGAGGGGGCAGTATAGCCCGGGCGAGAGGTCAGGATAGTCCAGGTGAGGGGGCAGTATAGCCCGGGCGAGAGGTCAGGATACTCCAGGGTGAGGGGGCAGTATAGCCCGGGCGAGAGGTCAGGATAGTCCAGGTGAGGGGGCAGTATAGCCCGGGCGAGAGGTCAGGATACTCCAGGTGAGGGGGCAGTATAGCCCGGGCGAGAGGTCAGGATAGTCCAGGTGATGGGGCAGTATGAGCCTGGGCGAGAGGTCAGGATAGTCCGGGTGAGGGGGCAGTATAGCCCGGGCGAGAGGTCAGGATAGTCCAGGTGTGGGGGCAGTATAGCCCGGGTGAGAGGTCAGGATAGTCCGGGGTGAGGGGGCAGTATGAGCCCGGGCGAGAGGTCAGGGATGGTCCGGGTGAGGGGGCAAGATTGTTTCGGGTGAGGGGGCAGAACAGTCCAAGTAAGTGGGCAGGATAGTCCAGGTGAGGGGGCATAACAGTCCAGGTACGTGGGCAGGATAGTCCAGGTGAGGGGGCATAACAGTCCAAGTACGTGGGCAGGATAGTCCAGGTGAGGGGGCAGAATAGTCCAAGTACGTGGGCAGGATAGTCCAGGTGAGGGGGCAGGATAGTCCGGGCAAGGGGGATTCTTTCTCTTGCTTTTCGACTAAACAGCAGATACAGTGATTTACATTGCCTCTAATTTGAACACAGCACATTTTTCTTTCTGCAATTGAACAGAAAGCCTTAGTCAATAGCGTAACAACAATGTAAGCAAACCCTCTGATCCTGATTAAAATCACCTCCTGTCTTAAGAGATCCATGGGATTTTCATATTGATGCTGGGGTGGCATATGATTAAACTAGCACACATCAGTATCCATGATGAAGAAAAACAATACCTGACTAAATCAAATTTGGAATTACGTTTAAAACTAAAATTTAAACATGACTGTTTTATGATCCCTTATAAAGTTTAGTAACTATAGTTTCAGCTAAAATACCAAACAAAATAATGTAACATAACTTGGTATTAGCCACCAATGTAACCAAAATACAATATAAATAAAAACTAAATTAAATATATACATTGCTTGAAGATCCCATTTTAGCTAATGATTTTACAACAATAACTGTGGCATTTTGAAAGGAAATATAGATACCATGATGATACTTTGCGAAGATATACACGGCTTAAACATTAAACAAGTGGTGCAAGGAGAGAAATGCACTTGTTTACAATAGTAAAATAATATGCGTACAGAGAGTGTAATGGCACTGTGTCAGAGCAAACCTCATTCATTTACAGTCACTGACAGCTGGAGTCTAATGAATGAGCACAGAAGCACATGCATTTCTATTGGTCTGGATGCTGCAGTGGTACAGAGGGGTAAATACAGGCCTATAGAACCAGGACAGCAGGGTAAATAATTACAATAACTCATTCATGCTACTCTCCTGCCATGTGGCACAATGCAAATTGATTTGTGCACAAAAAACCTGATGGGAAGAGTGATAGTACTACTGTAAATCATAAATGTGAGAGTATTCATGAGAGAGAGAGATTCCTAAGAACCGTCTCAATAGCTTTGACTGAATGTTTAATGATGTGTTACAAAATGCAGATGTTTCTCCTTGAAATGTTTAATGTGAATAAAAACAGATCCTTTGAGGAAATTTACTGAATTTCACATTTAATTTGACAAAAATTATTGCGTCGGAGGTTTGTGTGTAAAATGATGTCAAATCTATGCATTTCTTCTGGGAAATGCTGCCAAAAAAAGCATAACAAAATGTGCAAAAATGAGTAGTGTTTCCCAAACAAACGTTACTGCATGGCGCTAGGGTGTTGCTATTTGGTCACTAGGGAAAAAAGAAGACATTTGGACTGAAAAAGAAATAAAAACGATTTGTGTGAAGTTGTGAAAGTTCCACATGGAAGTAATATGTTTTTTTTTCTTTGAAGGAAATGAGGGCATAAAAAACAAGTTGTCCAACAATAAAGCAGCGTCCTTAGTTTCATGCTGTGTTCATAATTCATGTTCCTTAATTCGTGATTCTTTATGAGTCACCAGGTGCTTCTTCCTGAGGGGTGAGAATGTCATTTAGATGTGTGAACGTGTGTGAGCAGCTATTGTGTGGAGGAAGAGGATCAAATATTTAAAAAGGACTTAGTTCTCAAACGTGTGTGCGTGCTTGTGTGTGTATGCAGTCTATCTTCTGAAACCCAGGGAAATGCTGTGGTATTCAGTGATTTTACACAATGCTCACACTTACTCATGCGCACGCACACATGCACACACACAAAGAACCTCTGGCATCTTCAGTACCATGTGACCGAAGTAAAAAAGAGAAATTGAGTTGTAAAGGGAGAGAGAGAGAGAGAGGGGGAGAGAGACTTGCTGTCTCAGTGCACTAAAGCTGTTTGAAGTTTATGTGCACTTGCATATGTTTGTGAGAGTGCATGTGCGTGCGCTGACCTACTTCATTTTGCATATAGGCTAATAAGAGTTTGCTCCTGAATCTTTTCCTGAAGCATAAATATTTATGAGGATTATAATATAATAGCGCAAACCCACGAGAGCGCAGAGGAGGCGGCCGCACACACACACCCTCGCTGAGCCGGTAGAATTAAGCCTGGTGTAACTCCAATCCAAGGCCACCAGCAGAAAGCACATGCATTTCCTCCCTAAATACCCAGGCACACCCCCACCCCCCAGAATTACATGAATACTCTATTGAGAGAGAAAGATGAGTCAAAATGGATGTGTGGTCGTGTATAATGCTCTATGACAGGCCTGTTCCAGTGCATGTGAAATGATGCATTCTCTACTCTTATTTTTAGCACAAAGCTCTGTACTTGTTCATGTCTAAAGAACATTTGGGACATTTTGGGGTGATGCATCCTGTTTTGGGGGACGAATGTGACCCCAGCTGACCCTGGGACCATGCACTGGTGTTTCTGGGAACAGAGCATGAGATTTAATTGAAACCAGTCCAGTAGACGTCAAGTTCACAAAGAGGTTGGAGTCATTTATAAAAGCCTTATATTCTCAGACATGCAAGAGATTGTGTGTGTGTTTGTGTGACTGAGCTGCATTCCATTCTATTTGAATATTAGGTGATTCAAAGCAGTCAGAACACACTTAGAAATCTTCCACTGATATGAGAAAGTGTGTGTGTGTGTAAGGAAGAATTCATTTCTATTCCTTAGACTGCTCTGAGGGCAGCTGTTATTGCAGCATTCACATCGCATGCAAGTCTGTGAGGGGTATATGTGTGCATGGGCATGTGTGTGTGTGTGTGTTATGGGATGCTTTTTCCTCTGAAGATCAGTTTGAGCTTGAGGGGATGTCTAAATGGAGAGGAAGACAATAAAAATGATAGTGGCAGCTTGGTGTGTGTGTGCCTATGTCTGGATTTCTTGAGGGCGCAAGTGAAAAAGATAGTACATGATGATGATGGGCCTGTTCTAAATGATCGATTTATCAACTAGATGTCATTAGTAACAAATATTTGGATGTTTACTTAGATAGAATCGTAAACTCTGCCAGAGGCCATAAATATGAAGACACTGATGATTTCATATTGGTAACTCTACAAAGAAAAAAACAACAACCTGTGTACAGTCAGAATTTAATATACGTAGCATCACATCTTTGCTTGCATATTGTGACGTGCATACAAAAAAACTGAAGGGCAAAGACTTGGTTTTATCCTTTGGTTTTTGGTTGGATGGATGACAATTAGATAAAAAAAACTCACATTTAAAAAAAAATGAAACAATATGGATGAATTAATAATTTACAATAATATCAGGTGAATTTCGACGTTGTCAACTTTAACCCTTAACTGTCACTTGCCCGTATACGGGCAACCTACTCTCACTATATTACTATTAAATCCTAATCTAGTCATGACAAACTATATATCGTTGGAAAGGTCTAAGACACCTAAATAGATATTTTAGCACTGTTTTTTTCTTACAAATTATGAATGAACAGTAATATATGAATTTATGACAAGAGTGCGCCTCAAAAAAATAAAATAAATAAATTGACGTCATTACAGGAGTTTCTGACCTTTGTCACAAAAAGTCGACGCACACACTTTAATAATTGAAACTTTGGTTTTTAGTGCTAAAAGTTCATAATAAAACATAATTAGTATTTGTCAATAAAAAAAGATAAAATTATATTTTAAAAAGTAAGGTAAGAAGTCCTCTAAAAAGTATAATATATTATATATATATAAAAATATAATTTTTTTTATTAATATTATATCACATATTTTAGTAGTTATAAATTAGGTATCATTTGAAAGCTTACGAACTGAGAATTCATCCTGTGAAAACCGTTTTGAAATTGGACGTTGTGTTACCATAGAAACAGTATTTTTTATTAGGCCCCTCCCTTTTGGGCATCATCTTTCATAAATTATTATGAAAACCTTTTCTAATCTTGACAAAACACATATTGTCAGAAAGGTCTGAGTCTCAAGGTTCCATATTTAGTGACAGAAGTGATATTTGGATAGAAATGTATTAATTTGTTATGGCAAAATGCATACAATTAAATTCAATGGAATTCTATGGCACCCGGTGGCTATTTTTGGTACTACGCCAAAACTAAATCTCATGGCAACTTCAATTTTTGTGAAATCAACTTCAAATTTGGAACACAACTTGGTTAGATATATAGCTTTCATTTTATAGTAATTTTATAGTAAAACATACTTTGTAAAATATTTATTTCATATTAAAAAAATATATTAATAAGGTATATTTGATTTAATGTAAATTATAACTTGCATAACTTTTTCATACTTTAATTTTTTGAAGTGCTTCCACTTTAGTAATAATCTGCTGATTGTTTTCTTTAAAACAAGACCAAACTTAGGTCTATATTCCAAAGCATTCTTGAAGCATTCTTACAACCATTTAAGTTTGTATAGTGCATTTTAATGTCAATTATCAAAAAGGGGGTGACAGGTAAAGGGTTAAACTATAAGCTGGTTTGCTGCTCTTATTATAGTTTTTTAATCAGGAAACAAAACTCTCAGAGTGATAGTTTCTTTCAAATGTGCCATTAAACTTTAACTTGATCAGCAAGATTTTCTTCAAAGAGTTAATGCCATTGACAGTATTTGACCAGAGGCAGTCAAAGGTAATTTCAAGTATGAGACATTTCGAAATTTAACAACACAACACATGAAATGTATATGGCAATAGCTTATAGCATTCAGCATTTGAGAACTTGTACAGAACCTGGTCTAAATCAAAAGACAATACAACACACACACTTCTACAGATTCTTGATTTCAGGCATGGCACAAGTGCATTAGCAACAGTAAAAGTGTTACTTCTGAGCATTTTAAAGAACAGCTGACATTACACAAGCTCAAGCACATACTTGCATATTAATCTGCATTTGTCTGCATCATGCCTGACCTGCTTCCTAATGGGAGGCAACAGAACGGTTAAATTTAACAAGCCTCAATTAGCATTTTGCTTTAGCCGAGCAGCCCAGAGTTAGCACACTGCCCAGAGACAAACTCTATGGAGCACACAAAACAAGACCCAATTAAAGACACACATACACACACAGTGAAGTGATTCCACCCAATGCAACAAAGGGTCTCCAAGGAGAACCCCGGCAGCCCACTAAACATGAACAGTTTTCCACAGCCAAACTGCTACTGTTGTTTCGCTAAGAGCACTGGATTGGAAATCTGGCTTCAAAAGCTGCAACACCATATCACAGCAGAAGAACACGCTGAGAATAAATTTGTAACTCGACCTCGAAAGCAGGAAATGAGGAGGAGGAGAGGAAGTGGGAAGCTGAAAGGATTTGAAATAAAACAGGAGCATGAAAAGGTAAATGAATGATAGAATGATGTAGGTAAGAGAGTAGAGCAGATGGAGGCGTGAAGAGAGATGAGTGTAGGGAATGAGGGCAAAAGAGAGAAAGATAGGGCTTCTTTCATTGTCTCGGTCTAATGAAGCAGAGTATATTTTTCTGTCACAAATGTCTAACAAGCGTAAAGTCTTCACTCTTATGGAAAGCCCTTAAGCTACATGATTACATTAACCTTCTGTGAAGTAACATCACACATTCACAAACACACACATATGTATTCACTTCAAATTACGCTATTAAGTTATTAAGAGTCTATTGAGTTTGGAAGGGTGAACCCCACCTAGAACGTGCTATTTTACCCCTGAAACCATAAGAAATAAGTAATATCTGGCTTAAATGGGTCATATAATGCCATTTTTAAGTTAATTTTATGCTTTAAGGGTCTAAATGAAAAGTTTGTAATAAACTTTAATTAAAATTTCTCATTAGTATTGTAAGAAAACACTAATTTTACCTGGTCAAAAAACAGCTCTGTTTTCAGCACGTTTCAGTGCATATGCCTTTAAATGATAATGAGCTTCGCACACTCCGCCTCTCTGTTCTGCGGGTGTTTAGACACAACTCATGTGGAGTGTTGCCTTGACAACAGTTGAGGGTATATTTTGGAGAAAGAATGGCTGCGGGAGTCTCTGAGGACACATCTGTGTAACCGTATCAGTTTGAACCGGAGTCAGACCTGGAACAAGATGGCGGCCGCAAAGAAGTTCAGACAATAAAAGCTTGAACAGGACGTTCTGAATGGTTGGTTACGTAATTCACTTTGACGTCACTTTGATCTATTTTTGTATGTAACTTACTGGCAGGGTAACGTTAGAGTAACTTAGTGAGACGAACGAACGCTATATGTTTACTGATGTGTACGTACTCAGTTTGTAATAACACAATAACCATAATAACGCGTTGTTCATTATAAACGTAGAATTATGAATTATATTGAGAACACTGTACATAGAAAAAATGCCGTAATGTACCATGAGTGTAGGGTTGGGTATCGTTTGAATTTGAACGATTCTGATTCCGATTCGATTCTTGTTTCGATTCTGGTTCCTAACGATTCTCGATTCCGATTCTTTTAAGAGGCAGGGTCAAAAAAGTTTAGCTAACCTTGCTAACCAACGGTCTTTCTGAAGGAAATACTCCTTCTGTCACAAATTTTGCATTTTGCCGAGATTTCGTTATTTTTAGAAAAGTGAAGCCACAGTTTGAACCGCCGACGTAAGCTACTCAAATGCCAACACTTCCGGTCAACGCTTCTTTTTGGTGTTGTTCAGCGGTTTCTTCTTCCGGTCGACGGTCTGTGAATATCGAAACTAGGAATAGAAATTTTAACTTTTGAACGATTCCGGGAAAAACAAAAAGTTAGTCCCGGTTCCAATCAGATACTCGATTCTCGATACCCAACCCTACCTGAGTGTAAACCTTAGCCGCACTTATCGTGAAGTGTGCAAGCGATTTGCAAAGATTAATAAAGGTTAATAAAAGTTTACACTCACTTCTTATGGAGGTGCAACAGGAACATGAATATTTGGAACCCATTCTTTTTCAGGAGCAACTTCTTAGCAAAACCAGCTTAATACTGATCCTCATTTATAAAGCAGTCTGGTGAGAAAAGATTTGAGAGATTTTGCTAACATGAAAGCATTGACGTTACTCATGGGGAATACTCCCTTCGAAAAACAAAACTCAGCCACTGAGTCGTCAGCGGTTCGGATTTCAGGAACATCAAAATGACTGTGTTCATTATTATTACACCCAATAAGAGAATACCACAATCGCTTAGACGCCATTCTGCTCCAGCATATCTACAATGACGGACTATGATGACAGCTCACTCAGGGCGGCGATGTGTTGAAACGCTGCTGTCAATCAACAATTGTGGGAGGGGCGTCTGACTGTGTGACGTCACATGGTCGAACGGCTCGATTTGAGGCAGGGGAAAACAATTAAGGAGATTAAAACAAAAACACTGGATAGATTTTTATCATTATATAATGAGAATTTGGGAGAAAATGTGCATATAATTGTAAAATAATAATAATATTATAGCTTTTTTTTCTCAGTTCCATTATGGCGTAAACATGTTTTTGTAAAATTCAAAACTACTTATTCTCTCTGACAAAGTCGGTCTCACTCTATGATTATCCTGTGGTGTATGTCTGCTGTCTGTGGGTGCTGTGAGTCAAAATCACTCAAACAGATGAAAATGAGAGATGGCAGAGCACAGAAACAAAAGAAAAGGGGAAGGGAAAAAAACAATGAGGGGAAGGAGGGGAGTTTGAGAAGCCCGGCAATCAGAAAAGGAGAATGAAGCCCTTGTTCCTTTGATTAAATCGCTTTGTCTGCTAATACCAATGGTTATCAACCGCTGCCGTCCCCAAAAAACCTTGTCTGCCATCCTCACAGGAAATCCCTAAATTACAACCGTGTTTCAAAAGAGCCAATCAACGCAACCCATTGAGACAGACAGACACACAACACACCACAGCTCCTTTATTAAGACCAGCGCTGCCTCTTAAAGGCACTGAACTGCCCGAAGACACGTTCTAATGAAAACACAAGGCAAAGACTTCCATCGTGTTTCATTAGTAAAAAGTGAACAGAATTTGGATGATCGGCAGCTTAATATAATTTAACTCATCCGTCGGGTTGGACTTTGGTTGAATGAACCTTATGCTTCAATGGTGGTCCTCTGATTGACAGCTCATAATTGATGGTTAAACAAGATGGTAGACATCTGCACCCTGGTTATGACCCATATGGACATATGATGGATTAAACATGCCTTCTTGCAACAGACAGCTGGAGAACTGGGAGGGAAAGTGGGAAAGTGGGCAATAAATTGTGAGATGTAATTCTGCAGATGGATATATATATTAGTGCTGTCAAACGATAAAAATATTTAATCACGAATAATCGCATTAATGGCATAGTTAACTTGCAATTAATCGCAATCAATTACACTTTATCTATTCTAAATGTCTCTTGATTTCTTTTTGTCGCATCACTTTTTCTACTTTTAATGCTCTTATTAACATGAAATAGTGGATCGGCTTGCTTTTGTGCAAATGTTTTTTATTGAAAACAACATTGACAATACTGTGTTCAATTTCACACTAAAACATTCTCACTTGGATCAAATAATCTCTGACACTATGTATCAAATAAAAGGGTGAAAGAAATACTGACGAGGTCCTGATATTGACGAGGAGCGGAGAATTCGCATCAGCTGTGTGTGTGTGCTTGGCCATCAATGATAGCTCAGTTCACAACGTCAAAAAATAATAATTTGGCAACTTTTTAAAAGTAGACTTTCTATTCAGAATCTTATTGGCATCCATTTTGGCGTCTCGTGCTCGTCATCCACTCAAAACGTAACATTAACCTAGTATTTGGCCGGCTCGCAACAAGTGTGTTTCCGGTCTGAGCTGAATCCGGTGCTTCTCAGACAGGACCCGAATGCGCGGCGCTGCGCCAGTTTCTAAACTTTTGGATGCCAAAAAGTTTCTATTGGCCGTGCTGGTAATCGTCACAGCGCAAAATTTAAACTATTTAGAAATTTTACCAGCGGTGTGCGGTTTAGCCATTGAAATGAATGGGTTTCATAGTGCAGCGCCGCGCATGCGCGTCCTGTTGCAAAAGCATGTGAAAAAAATACACAGTTTGCTAGACCAAAAAAAGAAAAAAAATTATATATATATATATATATATATATATATATATATATATATATATATATATATATATATATATATATACACACACACACACACACACAGTGGGGGAAATAAATATTTGATTTTAATCTGATTTTGTAGTTCAGGGTCAAAGAAAATGAAGAGGTCTAAAATTTTTATGGTGGGTTTATTTTAACGAATAGAAACAGAATATCAACCAAAAATAAGTTAAAATAAGTTAAATAAGTATTTGTATTGTATTATAAGTATTATAAGCAAAAACATGCCTTAGTACTTGATGAAGCAACCTGTGTTGGCAAGCACAGAGGTAAGACGTTTCTTGTAGTTGGTCGCCAGGTTTGCACACATCTCAGGAGGGATTTTGGTGCACTCCTCTTTACAGATACTCTCAAAATCATTTGAGGTTTCAGTAAGCTGTCACTTGGCAACTCGAAGTTTTAGCTCCCTCCACAGATTTTCTATAGGATTAAGGTCTGGAGACTGGCTAGGCCACTGCAAGACCTTAATGTGCTTCTTCTTGAGGCACTCCTTTGTTGCCTTGGTGGTAAATTTGGGTCATTGTCATGCTGGAAGACCCATCTGGCTGAAGGAAGGAGGTTCTCGTACAAGATTTAACAGTACATGGCCCCGACCAATCGGCCCCTTAATACAGTGAATTTAGCAGAGAAACAGCCCCAGAGTTTAATGTTTCCATCTCTGTGCTTGACTGTAGGGATGGTGTTCTTGGGGTCTTTGTCAGCATTTCTCTACCTCCAAACAAGAGTTCATGCTCAAAGAGCTCAACACTGAAGATGGGACAGCACTTCCTCCCAAGCCTTCTCTGAATCATTATGTTCATTGGCAAACTTCAAACAGGCCTGTACATGTGCCTTCTTGAGCAGGGGGACCTTGCAGGTGTTGCAGGATTTCAGTCTATTGCGTCGTAGTGTGTTACCAATGGTTTGCTTGGTGACTGTGGTCCCAACTGCCTTGAGATCATTAACAATCTCCTCCTGTGTGGTTCCTGGCTGATCCCTAACCTTTCTCATGATCATCCTTACCTCATGAGGCAAGATCTTGCATGGAGCTACAGACCGAGTGCAAATGATTTTTCATTTTGCATTTCTTTCATTTCTGAATAATCACACCAACAAAATTCTCCTTCTCACTAAGCTTCTTGCAGCCTTGTGCAGGTCTACAATCTGGTCCCTGACATTTGACAGCTCTTTGGTCTTGCCCATGGTGGTGGAGAGGTTGGAATGGAAGATACCAATTCTGTGGACAGGTGTCCTCTAGAGCCAGACCTATTTATCGGCTGGCCGATATTATCGGCCGATTAGGCATTTTCCAAACTATCGGAATCAGCAGTTATAATGGCCGATAAATTAGTATTTCAAAAATAAAATAAAAACGGATGAAACGCGCTCCACGCTTTAATTGAATAACAATTAAAAGAACATCTCCATCAGTTCTCTTTACTCAAATAAGCATGACAGAATTTGTGACTATCATGTTCAGTTTTGCTGATGTTAAATAAGCCGAGAGTGCAGCATAATTAGCTAGTAATAATTACGTTACGTTGTTTCAGTGTAGTTGACTGACTGTCCTTTTAACTTTTGACAATGTGACTGAAGCATTTCTTTAATAGCGTGTGACAGTTATAGCAATGAGACATATCATTTCCCCTTGGCCTATTAAATTGAAAATGTATGTTTTACAATTTGCAGTATGATGTTATCCATTGCTAAATTATGGCTCATCATAGACTAGCTAACCACAAAGCTAGCTAATACCACTATCATCAGTCTATTCTTTTGTTACAATAAAAGTTAAAACTCATTTATAACTTCAAATAAGTAATGTTAGGGAAATCTGTTAATATTTTGTTGTGCATTTAAAAAAATATATATATATAAATATCGACCAATATATCGAAATATCGGATTTTAAAACCAACAAATAGTTGTATCGGTATCGGCCTTCAAAATCCTTTATCGGTCAGGCTCTAGACTGTCCACTGACATTAGGACATTAGGAGTACTTTCTTAAAGTGACAGTGTTTCTAATCTGTGTTTCACATGGGCACATAGCCAATCTGTGGGAGGCAGAATTTTTGCTGGTTGGTAGAGTATCAAATACTTATTTCACTCGATCAAAAGCTAATATGTTATTTCTGGATTTTTATGGTTGTCCCATGTGTATCTAACATGTTTCTATCAGCAGGATTTCAGAATCAGATTACGTTGCCAATCTCTTTTGTTAACTTATCTCAGCAGGTAAAGTAGTATCTCAGATGGTAGTTTGTTCCTCTCCAGCTGGCCCGGGCCAAAACTAAGAAGCTTTAGTCTCAACTACTGTATCCATTCTGGCACGTGCTTGCACACGCATTCAATAGAGAGCAGCCTTTAAAAACGGCTATCAAGCGAATCTCACATTAGTCATGGTACAGTTTGTGGAGAGCACTAACAGCATTCGTGTTAGATTAGTTAAGTGGATGGATTCTGCAGGCTGCCGCCTCAGCATTGCTGACGGTAGAAACAGAGTTTTCTAAAGCTGCTTTCAATGTAATGAAGAATCACAGTGAATCCGAGTTACACACACACAGATTTACATTCCTTCTCACAGCACTGGATATTATGGAGATTGTAAAGTATTTTGAGTTATTTTTTGTATGCAAGTTTGCATGTACATGCATGTAGGCATCATGGCACAATGCAGTTAGAGCTAAGTGTCTTCACTAAAACTCCTGGCAGCCGCAGGCCACCGAAGAATGACAGAGCGGACGAGAAAGACAGCGAAGAGGAGGGGAACTCTGCAGGGATGCAGTAAAAGAAATGTGCGTGAGGAAATCCTCTGAATCAATAATTCAAACTGCTATAATTATACACATCTGTCTCATAGCAAAGAGAGAGAGAGAGAGAGAGAGAGAGAGAGAGAGAGAGAGAGAGAGAGAGAGAGAGAGAGAGAGAGAGAGACAGAGAGGAGTATTGCATACTAGGACATTGTAAAATATTAAACATTTCTTGCAAATTTAGTGCGGGACTGGAATCGGAATTAGCACACAACACAATATGTAAAAGCCATGAATGTAAGCCACTTCACAAAGAGATGTACATGTTGTCATGTCATGTGAAGATTGTAGTTGTGGTCATTTTCAATGGCTGATGGTGACCAGATGTGTATGTGTGTCTGTGTGTAATAATATAATATATATATATATATATATATATATATATATATATACGCACTGTATATTCACTGTATACATCACACATCATACATATTCAATTATATTGCATATTCAAACAAACATACAGTACATATATAAATAAATATTCTAATTATTATCTGATTTGATTAAATATATATTTACAATATTTATCCTAAATATGATTAAATAATATTAACAGTTTATTATTAATTATCCATGTTAATATTTTCATAATTAGACACACATTTGTCTGTCTACTATCTGTTATATTAAATTATGATTAAATAATATCAATAATATTTATAACTATAATGACTTTATTATATGACCACTTGATCTGCCTGACATGGTAGGCTTGATATCATCATGCTAATATGCATTTTTTTAATATGCACTCTTTTCAAGTGTATGGATTAGAGCCTCGACCGATAAAGGATTTTGAAGGCCGATACTGATACAAATATTTGTTGGTTTTAAAATCCGATTTTTTTTTCTTGAAATGCGCAACAAAACATTGACAGATTTCCCTAACATTAGTTATCTGTAGTCATTTATGAGTTGTAACTAAAATAATATGATAATGCATTTTAAAAAGAAATTAGTTTATTTTATTGTCGCAACAGAAACAGACTGATGATAGTGGCATTAGCTAGCTTTGTGGTTGTCTATGATGAGCCATAATTTAGCAATGGATGACGTCATACTGCAAATTGTAAAACATACATTTTCAATATAACAGGCCAAAGAGATGATATGTCTCATTGCTATTACTGTCATGCGCTATTAAAGAAATACTTCAGTCACATTGTCAAAAGTTAAAAGGACAGTCAGTCAACTACACTGTAACAATGTAACTTACTTATTACTAGCTAATTCCGCTTTCATTCTCGGCTTATTTAACATCAGCAAAACTGGACATGATGGTCACAAATTTTGTCATGCCTATTTGAGTTAAGAGAACTGATGGGGATGTTCTTTTAATTGTTATTCAAGCAATGTCTCGTGACCAACTCGAACGAGTGTTGCCAACAGGGACGGTGTAGAGTGCCCTCTGGTGGACAAACTATACAACTCCAACACTCATTACATGGTTCAAGCGTGTCTCGTCCGTTTTTATTTGTTTATTTTTGAAATATTCATTTATCGGCCGTTATAACTGCCAATACTTATAGTTTGGAAAATGCATAACATCGGCCGATAATATTGGCCTGCCAATATATCGATTCTGTCTCTAGTATGGATCTCTACGATTACTTCATTATTAGTTCTTTGATGGCCCAAAATGTCAACCACACACACAAAAATATGTAGAAAGATGTAGGCTACACACCCCCACACAGAAAGAAAGCAAAACTCACATACTGTACGCACATCTATACGAACAGAACTTTTACCTTGCGGCTGTTCGAGTAATTGACAGTACAGTGAAGTTTGGTGTATGAGTGTCTTGTCTGCTAACATGATTCACATAACTGGGCAGGCTCCTGCGTGTTTTGGGATAATCATGGTGATTTCTAGGGGATACCTGTCATCTTCAGTGAACAAACACTATTATGCAAGACCACTATTATGTAGACCTCAGAAAGCCATAGCAATGATAGAGACCCCTCATGAGAGCCAACAGAAGCATTAAACCAACACAATTCACAGAGAATTACACAGAGATTTTGTGTAAAGGATTCAAGCAGGTGCACATCCATATATCAAGACATAAACAGCGAATCATCTCAATTTTTTCCTTGGCTGCACAAACTAACACACAAGTGACAGTCCTTGATAACCTTGCGCCAGCAGCATTCAGACACACACAAGTGCAAGTGCAAGTGCACACACAAGGATCATCTCGCGTCTTACCCTCTCCTCGCTATTTCGCCTCAGCGTCCCCACCGGCAACTTGAGCAGGAGCCTGCGGGTCCTACTGGGCGTTACAGCCGCCTGGACCACCATGGTGTGCGTGTGAGCGTCTGGTCTGTGTGCGTTCGGCGTCTGCTGTCCCGCCACAGACAGACGGGTTGTTCCTCTCTCTCGTTCCGTCTCCACGGCTCCCTCCCTCCAATTTTCCAGCCTGTCTTTCCTTTTCCCCCTTTAAATGTGCCCGTGACTTCTTTGTTGTTGTTTCTTGAACTCTTTCTGTTCGTTTTGCCTTTGTCTTTCAGCGGTGGGTATCCTCAGTATGGTCTTCAGCCCATACTGTGGCAGATTTCATACTGCCTTCTTACAAGACGCGTGTGTGTGTGAGCATGAGAGAGAGAGCAGAAGGGAGGGAGGTTGTTGTCTCTCTCTCTTCTCTCTCTCTGGAAGTAGCTGTGGAATGGCGTGTGTTCTAGATACGTCAGCCTCGCTTCCACCAGTCAAACTCAATCCAGGTCACTGGATTAATATAAGTATTATCACATACACACACAATAGGTCACGTGACACTATGCAAGAATGAACATGAGTGTGTATATAGCAAAGTTCCTGTTGTGTATATGTCAATGTTTATGACGAGGGATAAAGTGTGTGTGAGAGTGTTGTTAAATATCCATTCTCCAGCTCAAACAGAATATCTGATGTTTTGCCATCTGCTGATCAGATTAGCTGTAAATCCCATGGCTGTTTTCACCAGACAGACTTCACACACACACGCACACACACATATTTAAAGGGAAAATACCCTCAAGCTGCCAACAAGATTACACACTAGGGATCGCTGTGTGTAGGACATTATCGCTTGCATGTCAGGGACAACGTCTTTACGTTAAAAGCAGCACTAAACGCCTGTCCGTCCTTCTCTGCTCTTCAGAAGTAAATGAAGCAAGCAGACAGCTAGTATTATTAAGTAGTTTTTTAGGGAGATGTTTGTATGGAAACTGCACTGGAAAGATTTGAGTTTAAGAACAATCCTGTAAAGCTCAAGAAACAATCGGAATCAATCTTGGTTTGAAACCTCTAGTGAGTTGCATGCCTCCTTATATATCATTATAAAGGTGCAATGTGTAAAAATTTTGAGTATCTATTAACAGAAATGCAATATGACATCCATAACTATGTTTTCAGTGGTGTATAAAGAGCTTACTTTATAAACCGTAATGTTTTTATTACCTTAGAATGCAACATGACATCATGACTTTTGCGTAAACATACACGCCACTTTCAAGTGAAGTGGCGTGTTATCTATACGCATTTTGAGCATTTTGTCTACGCCATTAACGTCCGAGTGATTCTGCGTGTATGTACACGCCTTTAAATGTCCGAGTGAAACGAAGCAAAATGTAGATCTAAATCTGGGGAGTGATCTTTTTTTTCCTAGGATGGTAAGGCAACACTCATAAATGCTATTAACCCCAGTGACAGTTAGGTTTAGGGACGGGGTTGGGGTAAGTCATATATTTATGTATACAGTAATAACGTTAAGTCAACGGCGTTCATAAACACACTGAAAAGCGATTATGTGTGTTGATAGCACGCCAAAAATGGAAATACGAATTGCCGTGTGTCATACATACGCAATTTCATGAGATCAGTCTGTAGAATGAGACATTTATATCTACATAACCACGGGCACCCCCTTCTATGAAGGTCGACATATTGTGACATCATGTTTCTACCGAAGCCGACAGCAAACAAAAATCGCTAAAGAACGCGTTTCGTCACTACATGAAGCCGCAGAAAGCTATAAGCTATAGCCATAAACACAGTGAGTAGTTGACTTTTCCCTTGTTAGTGGTGTAAAATATGTAGTTGGATTGTTTCACGTAACTTAGTTCTTCTCCATCGCTGTGTTATGGCTTTGCTATTTGAGGATAAACCACTAGATGTCGCATAAAAAGTACACACTGCACCTTTAAAGGGATAATTGAACCATAAATTGTCCTTAGTTTCCTTAGTGTCCTTAATTTTTGTCCTTAGAATGAAAGTCAATGGTCCAAAATAACACTGGATCCCACTTACTTTCATTGTACGGACGGACATTCAAAATATCTGGACTGACATAAGGGTGAGTAAATGATGAATGATTATTTTGGGGTGAACTATTCTAATGGGACTATTCCTCCCGTCACATAGGATGTTCCTATAGGCAGTAATGATATTCTGCCCACTAAGATCGTTTTGACCATTTTCTAATGCAGAACTGCATTGGTCCCTTGTGGTCAAGGCAATCACAGAATGCATTGTGATGAATTTAATAAAACTTCAGATAAATATCGAAATACAAAAACACATTTGATTAAATTAATTAAAAAAACAGGCAAAATGTCATCATAAAAGGTGGGCTCTTTTGACTTAAGCCAGTACACAGAACACCCTAGCAACCACATAGTAACACACAAAAAATACTCTGAGCCCTGGGATGATTCTAAGGGCCCTGGTCATAGAGGGGACCTGTTCGGCACTATTGGGGAGCCTGCTCACCCCTCCCTCTCTCTTTAATTATTCAGAGAGAGAAAGAGAGGAGCTTTCCTTCTAATTCCCGCTCAGCATCATTCATTCAGTAGCTGCTCTAGATTAGGAATATTAAAAATTGTTTCTATTTTTACCGTATCCTGCTAAGTCACCGAGGGTTTGGACGGCTCTTTGCACACTTGCCTTATATTATGGATGTAGAGGAACAGTTCTTTATAGCTACATTATGCCTTTGTGGTAAACCAAGATGGGGAACAGGGGAACTGATCAAATTTGTCACAACGTCTGAACTGGTTCCCTCCCCACTCACACACTATAAACCAAGCTATTACCTCCTGTGTAACCGTGACATTCATAATACAACCCAAGAGTGGAAAAAACGCCCGGGGTACGGGTACTAACTCAAAAACATACCGTATATACAGTATATACACCTGCCTGAGCATTTTTTCCAATACAACAGGCCATTTTTGCAAATAGGTGAACATGTTACCATTCAAAACATGGTAAATTAACCTGTCACAGTCTTGCTGTTTGGCAAAGTCAATTTATACAATATAATAACACGAATAGAAACTCAAAACACCCTCAATAACACAAAAGAGAGTGTATGGAAGGGGATGGGGGAGGCTGCTCGAGTCTTGCTGACATGTTCTAATGGAGTTCTGGAGCTCTGCCTCTGTTCTGGGACTGCAGGGGATCTTCCAGACCCTGTTTACACAGCACCCTGTAATCTTAGCCCATGGCACTGTGTGTGTATGTGTCTCAGATGGCGTCCATTGCAGTCTGTGAGGCTCTTATCCAGAGCCAGTTTTCATAAATTTCCATAATTATTGCAAAACCCTCCCCACACATACACACACACACACACACACACACAAAAAAACATCTATCCACACCAACACTCTTCGCAGAGGTTTTGAACCCGGTATAAGACCTACTTTGGTGCGAACGGAAGCCAATTGGATGGAGAAGAAGGAAAGGGTTTCAAAATACTTTCCGTGGGAAAGGGTGAGGCTGAGAAACGCAGAGTGAAACAAGAAAGAGGGAAAACACAAGCGCCGACAGCAAGGGTTTGTTGGCCATGTTGGAATAATTCTTCAGTGAAGCAAATTGATAACGCTCTTGGGGTTATAGGGTCTATAAATTATCAACAGCCACTTTAATTTCCCTGATTAAAATAAAGCACATATCTGTTATCAAGTGCTGCAGATGGTTTTTGGAAATACTGATTTGTTTCGGAGAGAATATTCAAAGGATATTCAAATATTCACTCAGACTTAAAGCCGTATTCAATGATTTTATAGCATTTTAGTGTTGGTGCTCTTTTTTCTTTTTCTTCAATCTCAGTAAAGGTATATGGCAAAAATATGCTATTTCAGCACCCAAAGTAATCATTTAGTTTAATATATCTTTCAGTTCACCTTCTGTTGAAAACAGTCTCTACTTAAAATTGTGAAAACGTTTAAAATAAGAAAAAGGTATTTTGAGAGATATATGGCAGCTATGAGAAATAAAATATACACTAGTGTAAGATACAAAGTTACAATTAAAGAAAATAAAGTTGCATTTATGAGATATAAAAGTTACAATTATGGACATACTTGCAATTGTAAGATAAGGTCATTGATAAAAATATAAAGTCAATTATGGGAAATAAAGTAGCATTACGTGAGATATAAATAGTTCCAATTATGGGAAATAAATGGATGCATGTGTGAGATAAAATGTCATAGGAGTAGTTATGAGAAATTAAGTTGTAATTTTAAGAAAAACAAGACAGTCTAAGATATAAATTCACAGTCACAGAAAATAAAATTGCATTCATGAGTTACAGTTAAAAAAAAACAATTATAGGAAATACGTTTGTAATTGTGAGATAAAAATTCCTATTGTAAGATATAAAGGCACAATTGCAATAAAGATTTAGCATCTTGTTTTCCTTTATATGGCCCCTTTAAATATCAAAGTGACAGAAACATCATTGCGAGACAATACATGAAATACATGCACTGAAAGACGTCTTACATAACGCATGGCGAAGACACACAAGTATCTACGAAAGACCTATTCAAATACCAAATAAACAGCACAGAGGGGTCGACTGTTTTGTCCCTGGTGGAAAGTTTGAATAGTGGGTGACATTGCTTTGTGAGCTGGAAACATGAAAGAAAGAACCTGCAGTTTCTTCAGGTTGAAACATTAGGACAGTGCTTTGTGTGTGAGGTGCATTTACAATAGAAGTCACTGAATACAGCACAACACTGCAGCGCTGCCAAACGCACGAGCCAAAGCCAAACAAACATACACAATGGGCTTTATCGTTCATTCTTTATACTGGCCGGTTTCACCCTGTCCTCCAGTTGGACGTTGTTACTGTTGGGAGACTCACACACACTGTGCAGTTGTGTGTGTGATGGAGGGCCAATAAATGGAGTCATGGCCAGCTATGCCCTTTACACCACCCTATTGTTCCCATGGTGACAAGCGACAAACTACTGGCCATGCCCTCTGCCATTTGGAAAAATAAAACACACCAAAAATACTCTTATTCAGCAAGGACATTATAACACTGTGGCTGTGGAGCACACGAAGGAGATCAACAAAATCTCATTAATAGATCCAAAAAAGGTAACAAAGAGATCACAGGAATAAGCTTAGCACAAACGAAACTGAACACTGAACAAAGGGAACTAAATACCAAGGGAGACTAATCAAAGGAACTGGGAACAGGTGAGTAACTAATTAGAAACTATTGTTGCGTCCAATTCGCCTACTTAGGCCCTGTTTACACGAGAACGCTCGTGGGTGAAAGCATACAAATATTTTATCGGATGTACCTTTCGTTTACACAGCGACAGCGTTTCTGAGGCTTAAAAACGCAAAAAAAGTGAAACCACCCTCCAGAGTGGAAATCTTAAAACGCTCCACCGTCGCGTCCCCGTGTAAAGGGTAAAAACGCAAAAGTCTGCTTGACAGTGAAGGTTGTTACCAGGCGTGCAGACTTGGTGTTGTTGTGTGGCAGTGCTCCACATTGCTACCTAGCCGCCTGGAGTGCATAGTGCACTGCATTTCACAGACTTTTACGTCACCATATGCAGGCGGATTTCACACCTGAAACGCTCGTCTAAATGCAAAACAAAAAGTGATAACACAACACCACTTTTGCGTTTTCTCTTCAGAATCGTTTCCGTGTAAACATAGCCTTATACTACGCCCTAAAAGTATCTACTCTTTTGTAAAGAAAAAGTACATACTTTTGAGTATACAACGCCCTGTTTACACGAGAACGCTCGCGGGTGAAAACGTACAAATATTTTATAGGATGTGCTTTTCGTTTACACGGCAACAGCGTTTTTGAGGCTTAAAAACGCAAAAAAGTGAAACCACCCTCCAGAGTGGAAATCTTAAAAACGCTCCACCGTCACGTTCCCGTGTAAAGGGTAAAAACGCAAAAGTCTGCTTGACAGTGAAGGTTGTACGCAGGCGCGAGGACTTGGTGTTGTAGTATGCACTCCTTTCGTGTAAACGAAAGGCACAGCCAATAAAATATTTACTACTACATTGAATTTCACACACTTTTGCATCACCGATTAAACTAATGCTGCTGCGTTGCGTAGTGTGAGTGGAAAGTGAACGTGTTCCCCGGGCTGGTCATGTTAGCGCGGAGGTACCTGTGCATCCCGCCGGCAACGTCAGTCTCCTCATCAGAGCGGTGTTTTCAGCGGCTGGACTGAAGCATTTGTTTGCACTCGACGCGTCTGCACAGAGGGAGGTGCGCGCGCAGTCTGCAGAGACTCGCACTGAAGTGCCAGGCGAAAGTGTAAACAAGGCTTGACGGTCACCATGCAGGTTGCGGTCGCGTCTGACCCAGATCATGTCATCAACATGCTTATCTTTCTCAACAAAAATCAGTAGACTGGAGCAGAAGTTGTATGCGAGTTATTTTTTATGAAGCTTTAAGTAGCCTAGCCGATAGGCTAATCTCTCTCACCCTTTCTCGACTTCGTGCCTTGATTGAGTTACATTTTGACAAAACCTGCTGTCAGATCTAAATGTTATTATGTTTTTGGTCAAGTTATTATTATTATTATTATTATGGAACAAACGAAGGTCTCACGAATGCCAACTCGCAGCTGCCAGGTTCAGTTGCGTTGGTTAGTAAGTTAACTGTTAGAGCACCGCCCCACATATCTTCAAATTTAGCCTAACCGAACGCCCAGTTTAACTGCCACAAGTTGATCATCTTGTAATAAAGATCTAATCGAGGAAAAACACGCTGTATTTTTGTATTTTCATTACATTTTTAATTTATAAAAAGTTAAATAAATAATACATTTGAATTTAAAAATATCAATGATTAATTGATAGTCGATCGTTAATTCTTCCGACGATCGACTAAGAATATTTAATCGAATGCCCATCCCTAAATGATGCATTTCAAAGTTAATGGCTAAATGTATCTTTACAAAAGTTCAATGTGCTGCAGATGCAATGTAACCAACATTGAATAAATACATTTTCATCAGGTTAGATACTTTTTTTAAATTTAATTCAATTTTAAAATATATTAAAACAGAAAATGATTATTTTAAATGGTTAAAATATTTCACAAAATCGCTGTTTTTACTTTATTTTTGATCAAATAAATGCAGCCTTGGTTAGCACAAAACACCCCTACTTTTTGAAACTCAAGAGCATCTACCTCAAATTCTTATTTACTTCAAAGTCCAATTACATCACACCCTTAAATAAAATGCTTCAGACAGCATACATCTCTGGGATAATAACCTTCATTATTTGCTCCTAAAAGATCTAATGACAGAACATCACACATCACCAAAACCAGTTTTTAATGTGACAGACTGTTTCACGGAAATCAAACTTTTTGTCTGGAACAAAATTAATCTTTTCCAAAAATAACATCAGAGGAATTGTTGAAATATCTTACGTCAGGAGATTAAAATAAAGGGATTATAAACCGGTTGGGTAAAAATAATCAGAGCTTTGTTCTCAGACTTCCTGAAGACACTGCAGGCTCTTGATGAGAGACATATGCTGTTCAGCTCACAGAGACTACACAAATCTAATTATTGTCAAAGTCATTAAACAGAAATATAAGGAAAGACATGCTGATTGTATTCAAACGTGAGTTTTCTTTCATTTACTCAACTCGATTTTCTTAACAGTCCAAAATAAGGTGATCTAGATGTTTACCAGGGCGTTTCTATATATTCTGAGTAGTTGCTTACTCACCCACCAAGCAAAAAGTATCCCACCGTACAAGATTACAGAAGAAGTCTTTAAAAAATCACTTGTTTTATTGTCCACCAGGCTAAAATGTTTCAGTGCAATCATAATCATGGAATTTACAGCAGTTTTTCTTTAATTGGCACACATGCACAGTCGCACACACAAAAACAACCAGATTGCACTGCGAAAGTCTGTCAAGCCTGCGGTGTCTCACTCATGTGAGATGATTGAATTATTTACAGAAGTGAAACTTCAGCATTAACTTTTTCATCAGCATCATCATTTTCACCACCTTGCATTCACAGATGAAGCACACATTTGATTTGAGCAAAAGCCAATATCAGATAGAAGAAACAACTCAAACCCTAAAGCAACACTTCACCCTAAATGAAAATTCGCACTTTAGATTAGGGTCCAATTCTCATCATAAACTAGCTATTAACTACAACTTTTGTAGTTACCGGTAGTTGATAAGGCATTGGCTAGGATTAAGGGAATGCGGAATACTAATGAACAATCAATATCCTGGTAATATGCATGCTCCTGTATGAGTTTCTTTCTTCTGTGGAACACGTACAAAAATATATTTTGAAGAATTGTTTATGTTCATACAGAAAAAGCCAATTAAGGTCCAAAATAACATTGGACCCCATTGACTTATATTGCTTGGAAAAGAAAAAGTTGTTGTGTTCCACAGAATATGGAAAGTCAAAAAGATTGGAACAAAATGAATGAATAATAATATATGACCCTGGACCACAAAACCAGTCACATGGGTATTTTTTTTTAAAGTGACATTATAAATAATAATAATGCTGTAAAATAAAGCTGAATATGCATTGAATATGAGTAGATTCCACTGCATTCAAGAGTTGTGCTGCATTTACTCACAAAAATATAAATGTTTTATATATTTATGAATTATGTGATCCAGGATGGCATATATATATATATATATATATATATATATATATATATATATATATATATATATATATATATATATATATATATATATATATATATATATATATATATATATATATGTATTTATTTATTTATATATACACATAATTTTCATTTTGGGGGAGAACTATAAAAACTATAGTAAACAAAAAAAAGAAACAAACCATATTGTTGGTTTAAATAAAAAAATTAAGTAACCTGGTAGACTTAAAATTAAGTTCATTGAAATGGAAAAAATGTGTTAATACAATGGGGATTGACTTAATCATCAGAAACTCAAAATATTACATCTGAACTACATAAATTATTTAAGTTGATTTGATAAAAGAAAAAAATGTTGTGATTACAAATCATGAAAATATTTTTTACAGTGCTTATTCCAAGTTACTTTGAAGAATATCATGGAGCTGTTTTTTTCCCATTTATTTGTTACACATAAGGTAAATTAAAGTTTCCTTATAGGCACATATGGTTCCATAAAGAATTTAACACCAATGAAACGTTTTAAGGCAATTTATAGTGGAAAAAGATTTCTCAGTTAATTCAAATGTTCTTCACACTAAGAATTATTGTTATATTTTATTGAACAGAAAAGTTAGAGGAACCCAAAATGGTACTTCAACCACATCAATGTGAAAAGCCCATTTGGAACCTTTATTTTTAAAAGTGTCGTGGAGAATGAAGGAAAAAAAAAGAAAAATAACTTAATTTGACTTACAAACACGTCCATTAGCATGTGCTCCAGAGTTGTTTCCAGGTCATCAAGTCTTGCTGCCAGTGTCATGATGGCTTATGCAGTCAACCAACTCAACATAAACTGATGATAAGTTCAAATATGAAGAAAACAAGGTTGTTTACATAAAATGTTTGTGCACTACAGTGCAGTTTCCAAAAATCTGAACATCCATTGGAATGTCGACATATCCACATGCAATATCCAAAATTCTTTCTTTTAATCAAAGTTCTCTAGCCAAAAGATATCTGGATCACAGAGGACCACACCAAACACAAGTTCTCCTGACTGTGCTCCTCAGAGGTCCATCCCAGTTCAGATTGTGTCAGACTGGACTCCAGATCCAGAAAAAAGCTCTAACTAGTGTTTGCATTTCTGAACATCCACATGAACACCTCCCCTTGGCTCAATTCTTGGAAGACTGCACCATATGACAACCACATGACACCTAAGTCGCTCATAGTCTTCCTCCAGCCGTGAACACTTTCACACGCAGGACATCACTGAGACAAGAACAGAGCCGTCCAGCTCACTTCACATAAGGACAAAACTTCATTACTGAGGATGACCAGCAGTCTATGTGTGTGTGGAACAGTGTGTCCGCCTCTTCCTGGAGGCAGTGGACCCACAGTAGACCCCATTGTGCACCGGGACCAAGAGGATGAGGAGGACCCGCGAGGCTGTTTGTGTCTAATGCCCGTCTCATTCACACTGGCCTTCTGATCAATGCGGCTTTGTGTTGCCCATTAACGAAGAGCCAAGAATGTCTCTGTGATGCCCCGTCCACAAAACAAGGCAATGTGCCGAGTCTCTCCAACTTATATAAGCGATCGAGAGTTTACCACTGTTTACGTCGCATGCAATGCGATTAGTCTTCTCAATATGAGGAGAATATAGAGAGAATGATGAGATAAAGAGCCACAGGGGTGTAATTATGAATAGCAGGATATGACTCCATTTAAGTCACAAGTTTTAAGTGTAGTCAGAAAACCCACACCCACTTACATACAGATGCTAACATCTGTTGGCTAATAAAACAGGCCTTATCTTGTAAAATGCAAAACCAAAAGCTGAGGCGGCCATATTCTGAATGCATTCATGTATGCTTCTCACTATCAGAACCTAATCTTCTGCATAATGAAAAATTATAAGAAGTCTTAGCATTTTAAAAGAACTTCTTTTATAGAGCTAAACACCATAGAAACAGATCTCCTCATGTCTTAAAATACCATGGAGAAGTATGCGCTGGTTGAACAGCACTGAGGCATGTTTATATCTGAATACAATTGAAACTTGTTCACTCTTAAAACTGATACTCAATTTTGCACAATACAAAATGTGCCAGAAATAAAACTAAATGCAGCAGAATGTTTTTCAGTCTCCACAAAGGGCAGCTATAGTGGACATTAGCATAAAGGGTCAGCTTGGGGTCAGTTAAGATTTTTTTAACTTGAAAAATTAATACTTTTATTTATCAAGTATACATTAAATTGTTAAAAAGTGACAGTAAAGACATTTTTTTTTACAAAAGATTGGTATTTTAGATGAATTGACCTTTCTATTCATCAAAGAATCCTAATAACTTCTCAGAGTTTCCACAAAAATATGAAGCAGCAAAAGCTGTTTTCAAATGCTAATAATAAGAAATCTTTCTTTAGCAGCAAATCAGCATATTAGAGTCTGAAGGATCATGTGACACTAAAGACTAATGATGAAACGAAAAAAATTCACCTTTGTCAACAAAGGTGCAAATACATTACAGTAAAAACCCTTATTTTAAATTGTAATAATAATTTAAATTTTTACTATTTCACTGTATTTTTGATCAAATAAATGCAGCCTTGGAGAGGATTAAAGCCTTATTTTTTTACCGACCCCAAACTTTTAAACGGTAATGTCCATGTCAACCCATTTTTAAAGGGATACTCCACTTTTTTTGAAAATAGGCTCCTTTTACAACTCCCTCAGAGTTATCCATTCAGCCGATTTTCTGATATTTAGAAGAATATCAGTAACCTGACAGTTTCTGGTCTCATTGACTTCCATAGTAGGAAAAAAATATATACTATGGAAGTCAATGAGACCAGAAACTGTCTGGTTACTGATACTCTTCTAAATATCAGAAAATCAGCTGAATGGATTTGAAAACCCAGTTGAAACCCAACTGTTTAACTCTGGGGGAGTTGTAAAATTAGCCTTTTAAAAAAAAAAAAAAAAAAAAGTGGAGTATCCCTTTAACCATGGCTGAAGGCCTGCAGACCAATCCCATTATGAGGGACACGGCCAGCAATAGATTAAAACTCTCTCTTAAGAACAGGTGGAGGTAATATTCAGTGTGTTAACTACACAAATGACCAGATAAGATGACATGACTGATGCAAGCACAACACTGACTTGTAAGAGTGTTGACCTCTGACCTCCATGAAAATGACAGGTTCACGCACGCACACCTTAAAGTGACAATTTGTTACATTGAAGTCTTGTTGTTGACCCCTTGACCCTATAGTCTGGATGATAATGACCGTTGACACTGCTGAGGAAACTTGACTGCAGAGGTCGAAAGTGATATCATGAACATCCAAGTGTATTTCTGTGCATATTCAATTCACCTTTGGCTAAGCCACGCCCTAGAATGTAGATTGACCAATCACAGCGCAGCCAAGAACGAGCTTCCACAAAGGTCCGACACTTTTTCACAGCGTTCCATTGACTTTCATGACAGGCGTCTTATATTTTTGGTCTCTGGCAGGCTATTATCGTCGTAGTTTTATCAAAAATATGGTTAAACGTTGTGCCTGGGGCATTTGTAACACAGATACGCGTTTCCCAGAGAGGTTGGAGGGGGTGTCCATTTTTCCCTTCCCAAAATCGAAGTCAAATCCTGTGTCATCTTTGGATTAAACTGTGTGGACGTCCTCAGTCAGCTAAACCCCTCAAAGATCAACAAGCACATCTTTTTTTGCTTCTAACCTTACTGTGAAGTTATACTAGTTAGACCGTTTTATAATGTTTTAGGTTATGATTTCGGTTCTCAAACCGGTTGTTGATACGCTAGCACACGCTGCTAATAAATACAACGCTATACTCGTGTAGTCCGTTTGCTTTGTAATAACGTTAATAAAAGTGAATAGAGACCTTCCCAGCTTTGCATTAACAGTTTTGCTCCCTGATATTGTTAGTCCCAGCCTCTGTCTCAATTAGTAGGATATGCGGTGGTTAATTTTTTGACTGGGACCAGTTGCGTATACTTTTGACTCTATTTTGCATCACGGTCTCATGAAAATGCGTATCTATACCACGAATGTAATTTCTCGTGGCATTTATTCGCCAAAAATGGTTTTTGCGTGTATATGCTACGCACTAAAAAACCCTGGGGTAGGTTTAGGAGGAGGGGGGTGGGGAGTTTGTGCGTATTACGCGCCAAAAGTGCGTCATCATATGCATGCGAAAACACGTACCATATACACGCAAAAACTGTTTTTGGCGTATAAATGGCAGGAGAAATGACATTCGTGCTATAGATACGAACTTTCATGAGATCGGGCTCCTATTTTGGATGCCTTGTTGTCTTTTGCGTTTCACCTGTATGTCTTGAATATGGCCTTCAAACGTATATTGCAGCCCCTTTTGCCTACTTCTATTAGACACTTTATTTGCTGCATTATAAAAGTTTGATAACATTTCAGCAGGAAGAGCTTAAGCCATGTTGATACCAAACCAAAGCCCAGATGAAATTTGACGGATGTAGCAACAGTAACTTCAGGGGCAAGGCTTAGCCAAAGGCGAATTGATATTTCAAAAAGTAAACAAACCAACATCACTGTTATTAATGCTTATGCTTATTATGTGGTTTAGATCAATGCATTAAAAACCACGCACCTTAACTGCAGGACAATACTCTGGCATCTACCAACAACACATCAGCATAATGGTGTATGGGCAAGCAACACTTATTTTAAATCATGTGTTTCTTTAAAAAGATCCTTTCCAAATGTAATATCAGTGCTACACTTTATTTTACAATTTCAATTGCCGCCTGTTCAAATAGTTTGTGCCAAGTGCCAACAATGATTTATTTAATCTAATTTGCATGTATGCTAATCCTATGCATAATCAAGTATGCACACTTTTCTAGTGTAACTGTAAAATGCTTTCTTACCATAAATGAGAACATGGCCAACTTTAGTTTTTAGTCCAGGAAGACACTCTTCTTCACGGTCACATGAATTATTTCATTCTGCTCTGGGAAAGACACAAACTTCCTGCTGTTCATGTTCAATGTCACGGCCAACATCTTCACCAGACCAGAGCACATTTTTTGATTAAAAGCAGCCTTCTGTCAGATATCCAAAGCGCTCTGGCTCTGACCATGTTCTGACTGTCCACATCCATTCAGAAGCACATTAACTTCAAAACTCAGTCTCGTTTTTGGTTCGGAAACAACATTTGTCAGCCAGACTCTTCCGTGCACATGCAAACACGACCTGCAGCCACTCTCACACGCTCTTCTAGGCTTAACACACACACGCATGAGAGGAGAAAGACTTAGGTGAACCGTTTTAGTCCTGACCTAAAGCCTCTTTCCAGCTTTTCTTAACTGACAAACATCACTCCTCTAATCCAATATGGTACTGCTGTACATTGGTTGTTATTTTTTATATGTTTAGTTTTACCTATACAACTTACAATTGAGTGTAAGTCTAAAGGACTTTATTAGGGGTTTAATCCATTACTCTAACTCTAATCACTGTTCAGCCAAAGAACCCTATCAGACATTTACAGAACCACATGCTCGCCCACTGACATCAGGAGTAAAGAGGGCCAAAACAAGCTCTCACATCAGTTCTGTTTGATTCATTTTATCCATCTATTTAGTATGTGTCCTCCTACATTGAGGTAGGTGGGGCATTATTTACACTGGCACATAGACAGACAATTTTGCCAACAAACATCTCAGTGTTTACACTGACAGCAACTTCAACTTCAGAATGGCAGAATGGAATAAAATTAGTGAGGATTATATATATATATATATATATATATATATATATATATATATATATATATATATATACATATAACTATGATTTTTTCCTCAGTAAACTCCTAATTACTGCTTATTAATAGTTAGTAAAGTAGTTGTTAAAGGGATAGTTCACTTTGAAATTAATATTTGGTATGTTTTAGCTTACCTCAAGGGCATCCAAGATGTAGGTGTCTTTGTTTCCGCAGTATTTTCAATTTTGATATTTTTAGGTCAAACCGTTCGTGTCTATCAGTCATATAATGCAGGTCTATGGTCACCACCTCAAAGAGCATGCACAGAGAAGTCCAAATTAAACATGATTTAATGACTCATACATGTAAGTACACATTGATGGCCCAAGACACGAAACGAGCCGTTTGTGTGAGAAAATGAACAGTATTTATATCATTTTTACCTCTTGTAACCACACCCACGTCCAAGTGATCTTGGCGCTTGCGCAGACCAAAGCGCCTGCGCCCCTCAGATCACTTGGACGTGGCTGTGGTTACATGAGGTAAAGCGATATAAATAATGTTTCGTGTCTTGGGCCATCAATGTGTACTTACATTTACGAGTCATTAAATCATGTTTAATTTGGACTTCTTCTGTGCATGCTCTTTTGAGGTGGTGACCATAGACCTGCATTATATGACTGACAGACAAGAACGGTTTGACCTAAAGATATCAAAATTGAAAATACTGCGGAAACAAAGACAACTACATCTTGGATGCCCTTGAGGTAAGCTAAAATATATAAAAAATTAAGTTCAAAGTGAACTATCCCTTTAAGTTTAGATATTGTGTATAGGATTAAAGCATGTAGAATGGTCATGTAGAATAAGAAATGAATATGTGCTTTATAAGCATTTATAAATGTTATATCAATATCTTAGTAGTATGCTAAACAACTAGATAATAGTGAGAATTGGACCATTAACTAAAGTGTTGCTATTATAAATTAAATATATAATGTATATATATCTTGGCCATGCATTACATATGAAGAGTTCAAATGCAAAAGCCTCTAAATGCCATTTGAAATTTTCTTCTAAAATGACCATTTTTATCAAGCTTGTATATTTAAGTTCAGTAATTTCACTTAAATGACAATTAATAGGTAATCTTCATTGCCATTTAAGTGAAATTACTGAAATTAAATATACGAGCTTGATAAAAATGATCATTTTAGAAGAAAATTTCAAATGGCATTTAGAGGCTTTTGCATCTGAACTCTTCATATATTTATCTCCTTTTCTCTCACTCTCAGCTTGCATGTCTTGAAAACAGGATTAAACACTATGTGTATCCACTTTAACCCCTAAAATAGTCTTGAGGTCAAGAGTCTAAATCACAAGTCCACTAAGTGGTTTGCATCTCAATTGCTCTTAACCTACTCTAACATGATGCACTTTAAGTCACGCACTACACAGAAATAACATTGCAATCAAGTATTCTGTGATGTGCAATAATGTGAGGTGATGTCAGTAAACAAACCACATAATTTGAAAATGCATTCTTCACTTAATGTGTGTGTGTGTGTGTTTGTGTAATAAAGAGCTCTCTGTACTCTCTGTGTTTCTGTCTGTGTATCAAGGTGACCTCGACTGCAGCAGTAAACCGATATCCTCACACTCCTTCATCTTTCATTCCATTCATAGTTTATTCTTACTGATTATTCTTATTCTGCCTGTATGTCAGAATCACGGTATCTCTAAAACCCACAATGCTCTACTTTTCCACCTGAGTCAGTATTGGCTCTCTGACCTATATAGAGCTTTTTGCATCTCTCTCAAACACACACACACATACACACATATATACTGTATACACATGCCTACACACCATCGATGGGAACCACTGTTAAGTGAATCTCTCTGATAAAGACACAGTGGTGAGTCACAAGTCAGCATTTTCTGCCCTACTAAACTCAGCCCAGTTTTATACTGAGAACAGCCATAATTCAGAACGACGCACTAACACACACACACCATCTATTCCAGAATATCCTCAAGGATCCTCTTATAAATTAAACAGTCTGGGTTATTTTTAAAAAAAGGCATTAAAGTTACAGCAGGAGCATGTCAGGAGACTCCCAAAGGACACACAGACACACTCTCTTAACTTAACACATACTGCACAAGAATATACGCTATTACTATCACTGCAACATATGCCCACATAAATGGTATTGTGTATGTGTGTGTCCGTTCATCTCCCTTCGGTGCTGCTTAAAAAGAATGTAAAGACATATGCTAGAATATAGCACAATATAAATTCAAAAGCATTCATAATAGAATGTAAATTCAAACGTAACATGTAATTTAAGTTTAAAATGTAAAGCTAATGTAAAATCTAATTTAAAGTTGAATAACTTACTGTATATTAGTGCGTAAATTAAAATAAAAAAATGCACAATGGAATGTAAAGTCAAATGTTGAATCAAATACAAACAGAATACGAAGTCAAATTAATGTTTGAATTAAATTTGAAATGTAAAGTAGCAGGTAAGCTGAATGCAAAAGAAGTGGAGTAAAATGTAAATTCAAAAACATGAAATGTAAAGTAAACTAAAAAAATGGAATTTCAGATCGTGTTTTCAAATTAAACTTAAAAATGTAGAGTGGAATGTAAAATTAAAATGCAAAATGGTCATGTAAATAAAAAGATCTCTATGTAAATGAATTTACAATTATATGTATTTTATACTTTATTCTGTCATTTATACAATCATTCTTTATACTTGTACATAATATTACTAAAAACCATAGAAGACACTGAATAAAACTCATTAAACTCAATCTGACTATACCAATTTATAGTGCATTCTGACCTACTACCTTTCACAGAAACCACACTCTTGATGCATAACTGCACGTGTTGAAGAGAGATGGAGTGTGTGTGTGTTGCTCATCCGATCTTTAACTCATCTAAGCGACATTCTGAATCACATAAACCAATTTCATGCATGAGGTGAACCAAAGGATCAGTGTTCATAAACACCCGAAGTGTGTGCATAAATTGTGCCTCCAGCTATACAGCCAGATCCAAGCAAAACACTGACGATTAAATATTCAATAATGATCACCTAAAATATCATTGAGTCACCAAACATATGCAAATGTTCTGCATAATGACAGTGACAAAAGAAACAACAATTATAATTCATGTACTTATAAATAAAGCAAAATGAAGTATGTAATGAGGAGAGGTTTCTTGAGGAAAAATTATGATACACTCTAAACAAAGCTGGGTTGTTTTAACCCAAATTTGGGTCAAATATGGACAAACCCAAATGTTGGGTTAAAAATGTAATTTCAAATTTGAACCCAACTTCAACTTTCACTTTTGACTGTACATTTTTTAATTGCATTTTTAACCCAACATTTGGGTTTGTCCAGAGCCCGTTCTCATGAAAGTTCGTATTTATAGCACGAATGTAATTTCTCGTGCCATTTATACGGCAAAAACAGTTTTTGCGTATATATGGTACGTGTTTTCACGTGCATATGATACGCACTTTTGGCGTGTAATACGCACAAACTCCCTACCCCCTACCCCTAAACCTACCCCAGGGTTTTTTAGTGTGTAGCATATACACGCAAAAAAAAACATTTTTGGCATATAAATGCCACGAGAAATTACATTCGTGGTATAGATATGCATTTTCATGAGACTGTGTTGGTTTGTCAATATTTGACCCAAATTTGGGTTGAAACAACCCAGCATTATTTAGAGTGCAGATAGAAGGACATAATTCTATATAGAACGACAGATAGAATGATATTAGGATAGAATGATAGATATAGGAGGATAGAATGATAGAAAGAATGATAGAATTACAAATAGAATGATAGATAGAATGACATAATGACAGATAGAATGATAGACAGACAGACAGACAGATGAGATCGATTAACTCCGATCTCACAACCAAGTCGTACAAAATTCGACGAATGATTAAAAAGTGGCTAATTCGTAACAATCGTACGGATTAGCTACGATTTTGCTAAATCGTACATATTTTACGAATTGGCCAATTCGTATGAATTCGTACGAAGGACCTACCCCTTACCCCACCCCTAAACCCAACCATCACGTGGGTTTAGACAAATGATACAAATTCGGTACGAGTGAGGTCGTATGAATTAGTACGAATTAGACACTTTTCAATAATTCGTCGAATTCGTACGAATTGGGCGTGAGATAGTGTTGGATAGATAGATAGACAGACAACAGACAGACAGACAGACAGACAGACAGACAGAATGATAGATAGATAGATAGATAGATAGATAGATAGATAGATAGATAGATAGATAGATAGATAGATAGATAGATAGATAGATAGATAGATAGATAGATAGATCAACCCGAATCTCACGATCAAGTCGATTACGAATTCGACAAATGATTAAAAAGTGGCTAATTCGTAACAATTCATACGACCTCACTCGTACGAATTAGTACGATTTTGCTAAATCTTACATATTTTACGAATTGCCAATTCGGTATGAATTATACGAATGACCTACCCTTTACCCCACCCCTAAACCCAACCATCACGTGGGTTTAGACAAATATAAATTACAAATTCGTACGAGTGAGGTCTGTAATGTCTAGTAACTGCTGCAAAGTTGCTTTGTTGGCAAAATAAATATGCTAATTTCTGCTGAACTTTTGTCGTTTTTCATGTCAAGATAACTCTCTTGCTGCGTCCGAAATCTCCACTCAAAGCACTACTCCCTACCCCCTATGTTGGTGTTAGAGAGCAGAGCACTGTATAGTGAGCTCACCAGCATAACAGAAGCCACTTTCGGACACTACTCGATCGTCTCTCGGCCCCGTTGATAACATCATCTGTCAGCTTGTGCCGAGCCGGCTCTGGGCTAAATAGATTTGTAAAAATAAATACATTACATTATATTGAGCTTATTTCTCCAAAATTTAAAAACTAAAAGTGATTTCTGGCTGTTTCTGTTATAATGCGCTACTCCACACATTATTATAACTTATTTTCACGATCAGCGCAATGCATGATGGTATGTAGGGCTTAGGTTAGTGACCATCGGTTGTACACTACTTTTCAAAATGCATTCTGGGATACATTGAGTGGACTATATAGGGTATAATAATCATCACTATACATTCGGACAGCACTACAAAATGGCGAGCTCACTATATAGTCCACTATATAGTGAGTAATGGGAAGATTTCGGACCCGACTTTCTGTCTTTTGTGGATTTCATGTTGGGATCCCTGCCTGTCTTTTGCCGGACAGTGGATTCCAATAAAGGCCTTTTTGTGTCAGAGGGAAAAAGACGAGAGAGAGTGAAAAAAAAGAGAGAGAGTGAGATTTAAAACTAGCCATAAAAATGTCAGCCAGCGTCGTGGACTTGTCGTGCATTACCATATTTCAATTTCAAAGACTCTCACTCTGTAGATCAGTGGGGTGTCCCATCTGAAAATGATATCTCTAGGGATCTGCCAATCAAATCACTAGGTGATCCATCAGGGTGACGCACACCCTCCCTGCAGTAATGAGCAATGAGCAAGACCATGAATAAAACCAGAGATGTGTGAGTGATCTGAGGAAGGGGGAGTGTCTAATACACCCACCCCATCTCTACAGCATTCAAAACACAGACAAGCTTTGACCTCACGTACACACATTCTCCCAACATGCCCAACGTAGACCTTCATATATAATATATATAATATAATATATAATATTTATTTATTTATTTATTTATTTATTTATATAAAAAGTATACAATATCATTTTACATTCATGAGAATATAATATTATGAGTAAAATTCTTATAATTTGTTGCAACGCTAAGCTTAAAGGGATAGTTTGTGTTGGTTCACTTTTTTGTCCATACAATGAAAGTCAATGGAGAATTTTATTGTATGGACAAAAACAGCTGAAACTTGCGTTCCACAGAAGAAAGTCATATAGGTTTGGAATGAGGTGAGTAAACAAATTATATATATATCAGGGCTGTGCAAAAATTAATTGCAATTAATCGCGTCCAAAATAAAATTCTGTATTTACATAATATATTTGTGTGTGCTGTATATCAGGGGTTCTCAACTCCAGTCCTTGCGACCCACTGCCCTGCATATTGTGTATGTCTCCCTCATTTAACACACCTGATTCAGATCCAGAGCTCGTTAGGATAGACTTTTTTGTAACCCTAATGAGCTGAGGATCTGAATCAGGTGTGTTAAATAAGGGAGACATAAACAATATGCAGAGCAGTGGGTCGCGAGGACACACATGCATGTATATATTTAAGACAATGTGTTATTCATAAATAAAATATTTATATTTATATAATATAGATTATGTATGTATATATATATATATATATATATATATATATATATATATATTACAGAATTTAAGCACAAATAATTCTTAAATATATATATATAAATATAAATATAAATATAAATATAAATATAATATATATATATATATATATATATATATATATATATATGCATGCATAGGTATTTATATATACAAAATAATTATATACAGCACACACAAATATATTGTGTAAACACAGACTTTTATTTATTTTGGATGCGATTAATCGCTATATATATATATATATATATATATATATATATATATATATATATATATATATATATTTACTATGATTTTAAACCTACAATATGTAATTTTTTTTTGCCACTAGGGGTCGCTAACCTCTTACAATAACAAAGGCGTAGGTTAATGACACAGTGATGAGTAGAATGATGAAACTTGCTGTCATGCTGAAGGATTTAATAATGTTTATGGATGAGTGAAAACATACATGCTTTTTAACATGAATGTGGTATGAAGCAGGTTGCGATTGCTAAAAAGAGATATCATCGGAGATAGTCCCAGAGAGTCCCATGGATATAAAGGAATAAGGACATTTAATTCTATCGAACTAACGTTCCCCGCAAGTGCTGAATTAAAACTCACACTGGTCATTTTATTTGAAGAATGAAATTCGAAGAAGGTCGAACGAATGAAGAAGGTAGAACAGCGCTGGTTCATTTGGTCTACACTTATCAGCATTTGAGTGTGTTGAAAGTTATAATGTTATCTATGTGTTAGTTTGTCTGTATGTGACTAAAAAATAAAGATTCCTTATGTAATTAAAGTTCACAACGAGTGTGATATTGCTTTATTCTTAAAAAAAAATCAAGAAAATGACATGACATTTCACTTGTGTTTTGTCAAGACAAACGATGCAAAATGAACAAAATCTGTGTATGTGTGAGCGAGAGGAGTTGAGGTAGCTGAAGAAATGCTTGTGGTAATTATTAATCATGATGCATCTCTCAGACACATGCTACACTCTGGCAGATGCACCAGGAACAGAGGGCATCAATTACACACGCACACACACTTATCCTTTTAGCCTTTTTTTTAAAGTAGGTGTGTACCCCCACCTCACAAGAACACACACAACCACAATATGATTTATGAGTGTGTGTCTGGGCTGGACCTTGTATAAAACTCATCTTTAACGGTTAATGAATAAAACAAAAGTCATTGTCAGAGACACGGCCCTAACCTCTCCTACTGCTCTCTCGCTCACACAGACACACATGCTCAATGTCAGCCATTAAACAGATGGATGAGGTAGCTCTCTTTCTCTCTTTCTGTGTGTGCATGCGTGTATAGAGGTAATAGTCCAACGTTGCCCTGAGTGTTTTTTTTTTACTATGAGTCAAATATGCAAACAAACATGAACATAGATGTAGTATGTATGTACAGCTTTACATTTAATCAACATCAAAGGTTTCATCAGCATAACCATTTCATCTCTCCGCTCTGTGCATGAACTAAACTTCCCGTTGAGCTAAACCTCAGGAGGGTCATCTGTCACCTGACCTCTGGCTTTAACCTCGACCCTGACTCTGACCCCAGACCACATTCGGTGTCAGCAGTTTAAGCACACACTCATGAGATTGGATGGATATGTGTATTTACACTGGCAGTCTGCCGAATGCTTTAGGTAGATGAATTTCTGCTCTATTCAAAACTGCAGAAGTGTCTCCTCTCTGTCCTATATTGTGCAGTGGTTTGGAATTAAAGAGCAACATGCAGGTTGGACACCCATATATAGCATAGTGCAGGGGTTCTCAACTCCAGTCCTCACGACCCACTGCCCTGCATATTGTGCATGTCTCCCTTATTTAACACACCTGATTCAGATCCTCAGCTCGTTAGAATAGACTCTATGTCTATTCTAACGAGCTGAGGATCTGAATCAGGTGTGTTAAATAAGGGAGACATGCACAATATGCAGAGCAGTGGGTCGCGAGGACTGGAGTTGAGAACCTCTGGCATAGTGTACACTGTAAAAAAAAATCCGTAAATTTAGGGGTCCCTTTTCCGTGGATTTGCTACGGAATTGCTCCGTTTTGCGAAATACGTAAAAGTTTGCTGTTGCGCAAGGCAGTATGGGTAGAATTTTCTCCCCGAGCCAGAATTTGCCGACGCCATTACACTCCGTGCGGTCAGAGCAAGCCAGAAGTTCTGCGAGTCACGGAAAGTTGGAAACAGGTTGGTTGTGTTTAATGAGAATATGAATGGAGTGCCACCTCTCAAACAAAATATACAGAGTTAAACATGTAGCACATGATAAGCACGTTTTCTTTTCATTTTCGTCTGCATGGCGGGCGTTCTGTTCTGGCACCCCTCGCCACACAGTCGCCTTTCCCTCGAAGGAATGTAGGACAATTTATTAGTTGGTTTATATTGTTTCGAAGGTTTCTAGTTTTTTAGCAGCATTCAAACCGGAGCTCACAGTTACAGGGTAGTGTGGCTCGCAGATGAGCCTTTGCTGCTAGCTGCTTTATCATTAGCATGTCAGCTGTATTTCCTACGTTACATGAAAAGCCCATTTTTTTCTTCCTCGTACATGAAATTTGATCTTGATAGTCCTTTGGTAGCCGTATGTGTTTCATGGTAACATTTGATTGTGTGCGTTTTGCGTTATTTTGAAGCGTGGGTGGACGACGGCCCGTTTGCTCAGCTAAAGTTAGCCTAAAAGTTGGGCGCACGCGCGGCAAATTAGCTACGTGTGTGTATTGTTATAGCTCGCTGTTCCATTCTCTAAAGTGAAAAAAGCGTGAGGAAAGTGAGGAAAACATTGCAGTCCAAAGAGAGTGGCCCATGCAGCCCAAAGCAGATTGCTTATTTGAAGCTATCTGACAAGTGAATGTGTTGACGATAAAACAACTAGATTTTCTGAACTGGAGTAATATATATTTAGCCATTAACGATATTTTGAGAAAAATTGTGATAAAATAACTCCCGCGTCTACGACGCATTAACCGGAAGTGACGATCGCCGAGGGAGTCTGTTCAAGTTCAGGCTCAGGTTACAATGGATGCGAACGACGAAACCGCGATGTTCACGAATATGCCTATGATGACCCACAGGCATATAATTATGAGCCTTCTAGGCGAGATAGAAGTCAGGGGAGATCGGGGGCGAACAATGGGCAGAGGAGAGAAGTAACGTTAGAGTTGTGGTGTCGAGAAAACCAGTGGCGAATAGGGCAAGTGAGTTCATGTAAGTTAGCACCGTGGCTAACGCTGGTTCATCTACTGTATGGCTAGTACCTTGGTGTTTTGTAATAAATCTGCTTAAGCAAACATACATTCGACTTTGTTCTTGATTAAACATCCATTTAGATTGTCTTAATTTAAGCCAGCAACATTTTGTCTTCTCATATTCTACGCTGACAGTGATTATGCAGTCCATCCAAGCTAGTTAGCCCTATCTACATGTACTAATGACCATGCCATAACAACAAATAAATAATGCTTTTCAAATGCAGTTAGTGATACCATTTAAACCGAGTGAAATGTGCGCCACAAATGACCGAGTGTGTGTGGTAAAAGACGCGGCAGTGAAGTCTGCTCTATTCACCTGCACATAACGCACCCAAGACCAAAAAGCCTTGTTTTTCCTAGAAGGAAAATGATGGATATGATGTCCTGACAGGCTGGAATTCGTGCAACAAGCACAAACACAATAATTTACCATTATGACTTCTCTAAAACTTTCTGTCTCTCACTACTGCTCGAACTACATCAACACCCAGCAATGAGAAGCGTACTGCGAGCTCATTTGTTTTCCTCGGGCTACGTCATATGACGCGTTGCTTGTGGGAAAGGCGTATTCCAGAGCCTAGCGCATTTTCATCAAAATCTCGACATCAAATGAAATTTCATTTGTAATTTTTACATACGTGTGTTTAAAAGACCTCTGCAGACAATTTAAAGTATTCATTCAGAAATAAATTCAACCTGCATGTTGCTCTTTAAATACTAGTGTACTGCTTTCTACATTCTGTACAGTATATACTGGGTACTGTAAAAACAATATGAAACCGCAAAAATAAACATTTCAAACTAAGATACATTGTTGTTGATCTCACCATCATGCTTAATTGGACGGCATATAATTATTATTTTGGAAATATACACTCAGTATTTGTAATCAAATTCAACAGTAAAGACATTTATAATGTCACAAAAATATTTATATTTCAAATAAATGCAGAACTTTCTATTCATCAAAGAATCGTGAAAAAATGTATTACTTTTTTTCTTGTTCGGAAAACCATTTTACTCAGATATCTGTCACAACAGGGAAGAAAAACTAATTGCGGTCTTTAAATAGTGGTATGCTACAATGATGCTTTGACCTCATTCAATAGCATCCATTTATCATCTTGAAAGGAATAAAGGTAAAGGTTATTTGACTTTTTGTTTTTGGTTATTTGGCACATTTTTCATCCACATTTTTTTAAATGTTGGTTTGACAATCTAATGGAATCTAAGTGCATTGCATTATGGGATACAGTAGTGCACTGGTTGTGCATACTGTGCTCTATTGCATACTAGTAGTAGTTGTAGTACAAGTCAGGGCTCTCAAGCGTCACGCATTGAGCGTGACAGTCACTCATTTCGGTCTTTTGTCACGCACTCCCGCCACACATTGTATTTCTCACGCAGAAAAACTATTTATCATATATTTAATATGCCGCAGCGCCCAAATTGTCTCTAGCCGCTTCACTCTCATAGTGGAACGCAAGCGCGCGCGTCTCCCCTGCTCTCGCAGCCTGTCGCTTTATCAGCCAATCAAAAAAAGGAAAGGGCTACACAATTTTAGCCAATCAGAAAATAGCACTACTGTATCTGGGTAAGATTTAACGCAACAACCAATAAAAAAGCATTTCAAGGAATTGTTCACGTGATTCTGCAACAACATCTCTTCCAAAAGTTTCGTTCACCCGCAGAGGAAACGACTGGAGCTCCGAATATCACTGAGCAGAGTAAGTCATGAGATCTCCTGTTTTAATGTTACAACAAATTTACAAATTGTTTGACACAAACAAAGACAACTTGACTGCTGTTAGAGAATCATATTTTATAATTATCCTGGCCATGGATGCATTAATCATTGCATATATGTCTTTCAAAGATGTCAGGTAAAAAGCAAACGAGCATCCTCTCATTCGCCCTGAGAGGAAAGCCCCCTAAAAAGGCTAGGTTAGAGGATGCTGGCCCAGAGAAGGTGGCCAAAAGGGTAGGCCCATTAGAGGAGGAGACGGTGCCATGTGTCATACATTTTCTGCAAGTCTCAGCAATTAATAACAACACAAAAACACTAATATTAATATTATTAATGAAACACCCACATTCCAACGACCCCCCCCTCAACAACCAACAACACCCCCCCCCCCCCATTGGGGCGGAGAATGTCACTCTTGCCTGTCTTCAAAACTTGAGAGCCCTGACAAGTAGTATGGTACTATGCCATTTCAAATATACCTAGTGGTGTGTGACAGTCTGAATCTGCCTGTGTGTGTTCATCTCACAGCGCCCTCTGCTGGCCATTCATCCAACGATACTGAATCTAGGTCATAATTACAACTAGCGCTCAGTAATTGTTACAGTTTATGCAGTGAAAATCAGTCACTACACCCTTCAGAGCTCATTCGACTATTTATAACATGGGTTCTGCTTCTTCTGGGGAGATATCTGACATTGTGCCTGAATCCAAGAGTCACTGAAGTTGAACTGTGCCCTGCAGCGGTGTGCGTGTGTGTTTGTGTGGAGCCTTACTCGGGGCAGTGGCTGAGAACATGTTACTAGATTAGCATCCACTACCCCCAGAGGCATGTTAATTTGGAGGAAGAAGACAAAAAACATAGACTCCTATATTTCAGTTTCATCAGTCCTCCCTCTTATCTAGAAAAAAATAATAATAAAAAACATAAAAATTCAGTTCAGACTCAAATCCCCTTCGGTCTCAGTGAACACAGGAACATCAGACTTTGATCACACATGACGGAGTGCACCTGCCCAGTTACATCTCAGATCAGGGACAGAGGATTATGGGATGGGATTAAAGCACTTTAAAGACAGAGGCAGTGTCCTAACACACTGCTGTCGAATGCATCTGAGGTATGAAGCTGACACACTGACTACATACATAAACACCACAACTGAGATCTCTTCAACATCTCAGTTTCTCCTGCAATGAGATTGAATGGAAACACTCATTTTCAGTCAATCTCATGTTAATCTTGAGTACCTATAGAGTAGTATTGCATTTCTTATCTCCAAAAAGCCTTTAGTTTTATTATATTTATAAAAGAAAGATAGGCTGTACCGAGTCTTTCCAGGAAAAAACAAGTGGGTGGTGGCGTGCCGTGTGGGCGGAGCCAAAGTCCTTTCAGGCAAGTCATGCCACTCGCCGCCATCTTGGCAACGCCTCCGGGCAGCTATTTCGGACTTAACAAGACCAGGCTCCTATCTAAATGAATGGGCAGAGAGTCAGAACTGCACTTTCACTGGTCACCGGGACATAAAAACTGCATATATAGAAACAGCAGTAAAATATAATAAAAATCGCTGAAAAAGTTTGATGACTTTGCCACAAAATAAGGTTTAAAACGCTGTTTTCCCACAGGTTTACTGCGCATGCGCAAGGGTTCTCTCGCTCTCTGTCGTGCACGTGCTGGACAGTTGGAAACTCAGTATGTGCCAAGCGGCAACATTCTAATCTGAAAGATGAAGCCTACCCGGAAGTGCGATAAACTGCAATACAGCTCAAATCCACAAGAGGCCGGTCCGAAAAGGGAGCAAATTTCCATAGACGTCATGTTAAAATCTCAGTTTTCACAGCATAAATTCATATGTTTACAGGTTGGTCCCATGGACTTTTATTGTAATCTTCAATATGTTCCGCGTGCCTGACAACTGTGAGGGGGTGAATTTTTTTCTAACTCGTTAGTTTAGATCATGTATTTAGATATAAACTGTATGTAAATAAGGGCGGTTAACTTTGATTGACAGCTGAGAACGAGCTGCGCCGAGTGAATTTGACGTCTCGGCCATGATCTGACACAACACATTATACCACCTCTGTATCCTTTCTGAAACTTTTGTATTTTGTATTTTCCAGTATGGCGCCGCCCATACCCCCCATAAACAGCCTCAAACCCGTTCTTTAGAGAGTCTATGGGTGACGTCACAGACGCTTTGTCCATATTTTTTACAGTCTATGGTATGTGCGCGCTCTTGCTCGCTCGCTCGCTCTAGATTCCGGGAGATTTGAACTAATTCGCGGGCATCTGCAAGCCTATATCAATCTGCGGGAGACACCCGGAACTTCTGGGAGACATGGGATGTCTGATATTCACACAACGCACACATACACTGCATATCAAATCTGCCGCCTTTTCAAACAGTAACGTATTTAAATGTTTCCCAGCTTGACCGTTAAAAGCAGACGATTGGCTGTCCAGCGGGAGGGGCGGGGCATTTGCATACAACCGCCATCTTTGGTGTTAAGGGTTTTCCCTATACATTTGTATTAAGGATGGAGGAAGTGGCATGTCTCTATATAAATAGTCTCTGGCGGAGCTGAATAATTACGAGCGGGCAAAGCATCTGGATGGAAGAGCGTCTGGATGGAAGTTGTGACATCCCAAAAACAAACCATAACAATCAGATTCAGCCATATATTTTTGATCCCGAATCAGATCCCGAGGCTGAAATTGAAGACGAGCAGCAGCAGCAAAGACTAGGATGTCTCTGTGGTGTGTACTGGAACTGTATAACTTATATTAGCTTAGCGGTTTTTGTAAATGACTAATTTTAACTATGTCGTCGTATTTTATTTATTTTTCATAAGGTGTTCATGTGGGAAGTTTAGTTTGATGCAGACTGAGGCGGGAGTTTTTTTAAAAGTTCAAGCGCAGTGTTTTTAGAACACCATGTCATGCGGGAATTGTAACTCACAACATTTGTTTGGTTGTAAACAAACAGACACCTACAGTGGCCAGCTAAACAAATGTATTTGAAGACATTCTTGAACAAATCCTATGCAGCGCTGCTGATGATTTCCTGTTGAAGCGCGTTGATGTTCGCGGCCTTGCTCTCCTCTGGCTGACGTGTGCGCGGGCACGCTTTTCCGATTCAAAATGCTCATTTAAGTTCCACTCTCGTCTACATCATTAGATCCACGATCGAAAAAAAAACTGCCAAAAATTGTACCAACCCGTAAGTAAGATTTTTGGTACAGATATTTCTCCGTAATTCGTCACAGATATTTTCAGTTCGTTATTCGTACTGAATCTTCAATTCGTTATTTTCACAGATATTCTCCTCATATTCTTATGAGATTGAGAATCCATCTCTTTAAGACTGTAAACAACTCTCAATACATGAAACACCATTGTACCCCCCCCCAAGTGGAAGCTTAATTTAATACATACCTTGCTAACTGCTAACACAATTCTTTGATAGCATTAGCATAGCATAGCAGTTGTTGAATGAGTACGGCAATTTAGAACATTTATCATTTATGTTCTCAAATAAGCTCATGCTCCCACTTTTCACCGCTGATGGTAATCCTTACACATTCTGAGTAAGCTAATTTACACATTTAATGTGTCTAAATTAAAAGAAACAAGTTCATAAAACTCAAAACATTTAAACATTTCAAATTACTTAAAATGTGTCCGTTTTGTGAACTCAAAAGGAAAAGAATGTTCTAAATACTCATAATAGTTAATTTGATTGAACTAATTTGTTTAATTAAAATTTACCCAACTCAAACCAATTAATTATTTTGAGCAAAAGGGTTTACATTAACAACACCACTATCAATATCTTTACTGCCACTTTTTATAAATTTAATGCATCTTTTTGGGGGCAATTGTCTCATCTACCAGGCAGAAACTGCACATCCGATTGCTAATAAAAGCAACAACACACATCTAATTTCCTCTGCTGGTCTACTGGAGAAAAAACATTATCACAACCTCAAAAGACATTCTGATTTTGATTTTGGAGGGTTTGATCTGATTTATATTTTCAGATCTTCATAATGATGTTGAAATAGACTGGCCAACATCTACACTAACAAAAACCCTCTCTTTTATAAGAAATAGGTCAGTGTAGAAGATAAGTGGCCCTCACGGGGACTCGAATCTGGACTTCTGAAGTCCTGTTAAACAGAGCAAAGGAAGCACCAGAAAATTGAGCGAGTGTGTGTCAGTGTTGCACTGCTCTTCTTTTGGTCCTTAAAATAGTCTTATGAATTCATGACGAACAAAGTGGAAATGCTTGGAGGGAAACGGGGCACATACACACACATACACAGGGGCAAACAACAAGAGATGCACTTGATTACTCATTAAGGCTAAAGCTTTTTGGAGGTATTCTGAGAGCCTAAATGTGGGTCAGTCTCATTAAACTGAATTAGATGAATGTCTCAAGCTCCTCATAGGGACCCCTGTCTGTTGTGTTAATACAGGAGGACAAAAGCACAGATCCAGATGTGAAAGCTACACTGGCCAGGCTGACCCAGTTCTGTAGGTTCTATATGAGTTTTCTCCAGAAGATGCCTGGGAGCCAGAAACAACATTTTACATGGAGGACAGGAGCTGTGCTCAGTGGAGGATGCAAATCAGAGGTTCCTGGCCTGCATAGGATAATATTAAGCTACTAGTTATTACTCAGGGTCGTCCCAAGCATGGGGCGACACTAAGTGCAACCCATGCAACCACAGAATGACCTCTCAGAACACCTTATCACACCCCTAGCAATGACCTAACAACCATTCAGAGTACCTTAGCAGCTACCGAACAACCTCTCGAACACCTTATCACAACCCCAATGACCTAACAACCATTCACAGTACCTTAACAGCCACCGAACAATCTCAGAACACCTTATCAAACCCCAATGACCTAACAACCATTCAGAGTACCTTAGCAACCACCGAACAACCTCTGAACACCTTGTCAACCCCCTAGAAAAGACCTAAAAAACACTCAGAACACCTTAGCAACCACATAGCAACCACTCAGAACACCTTGTGAGTCCCCTAGCAAAGACCTAACAACTATTCAGAGTACCTTAGCTGCCACGAACAACCTCAGAACACCTTATCAAACCCCAATGACCTAACAACCATTCAGAGTACCTTAGCAACCATCGAACAACCTCAGAACACCTTGTCAACCCCCTAGAAAAGACCTAACAACCACTCAGAACACCTTTGCAACCACATAGCAACCACTCAGAACACCTTGTTAATCCCCTAGCAAAGACCTAACAACCATTCAGAGTACCTTAGCAGCCACCGAACAACCTCAGAACACCTTATCAAACCCCAATGACCTAACAACCATTCAGAGTACCTTAGCAACCACCGAACAACCTCAGAACACCTTGTCAACCCCCTAGAAAAGACCTAACAATCACTCAGAACACCTTAGCAACCACTCAGAACACCTTGTCAATCCCCTAGCAAAGACCTAGCAACCACTCAGAACACCTTAGCAACCACATAGCAACCACTCAGATCACCTTAGACATAACCTACTATAGCATCCATCAATGCCCTAGCAATGACTCAGAACACCTTAGCAACCACCTAGAAACGCCTTAGCAAGTGCTCAGAACACCTTTGCAATCACCTAGTGTAAAAACCACACTCAGAACACCTTAGCAACCACTCAAAACACCTTAGTTACCACCTAGCAATGCCCTGGCAACTATAAAATCATACAAGCATTGTCATATTTCAGTTCTCATTTAGAAAAAACATGGGCAAATTAAAGGCATACATGCTATGTATTTAACACAAAAAAACAGTAAGACATCGAGGGACAGAGAGAAAGAAAAAAAGGTCTTGACTGTCTTCTTTTATTCATAATGATGGCCACTGAGCCCTTAAGACCCTCCTTGCCTACTGCAGATAAGGAAACAGTTGATTTAACACACACACACCACACACACTTGCAAATGCACACGCACACAAGGAGGCATATTACATAGCATTTGAGTGAGATCAGTTAAGGCAAGTAAATTTGTGTATGTCAGTGCATTTATTTATTAAAACTATACAAGTAAATGTCAGTGGATTATATTTAGACACTAAGAAGACCATTAGTGCCTCTAGAGAGATATTCAAATTTGCAAATTAGATTTAGAGGTAATGATAATTAAATCGACGACAAGGATTGATGATTGGGTTAAAGGCCTATTCTCACCAAGAGCAAATATTCACCCCCAAACAAGATTTTAAATTGAAACATTTATAGGGTCATATTCACACTAAAAGGGCGAAATTGTGTTATGCCTGTCTCAGAATTTAATATGTACATAACAATTTGCAAGAGGTAGGGTGTCTATCTGTCCTATTGGTAAATGTGTAAATTACTCATCTCTCCAGTCAAGTAGAACACTTTGAATTTGGACCGCTAACAGACATGCAGTGATAATATTAAAATCACGTTACTCATGCAAACACAAGAAAAGAGAAAAAGATCCTTTTGATTTATGAATTTAAATGAAAATGCACTATTAAATACACATTAACAGGGAAGCAACATGACAGCATTCTGTCACTAGTCATTTTACAGCACATTATAGTCATATTACTGCAATATATTGGAACATTTGTTTCTCTGGTCTAAACTATAAGAGATGGAAAGTTTACAGGGTTTGGATTGAAAAACAGCTACGTTTATGGGAGTCATACCCCCTTCTTTTGAATAACCTTCTACATTCAGTACGATTCACATTGCGTTCTTCTGCTACAGACTTCAATGATACCTCAAATCGCACAGCTTGAAGACAGGTGTGCCCTTTTAGAGACCAGAACATGATTTTACTCTTTTGACAGGTTGTAACCTTATAGCTAAAAATATGAATGAACACACTAGCAACCACATTTCAACACATTAAAAACCTGGTAAGCACTAATAATACTAATAATAAATCAAATGACCTGATAAGTATTTTCATAATATTGCCAATACTTTGGTACGATTTTGTAAATATAAATTAAATTAAAATTTTAAAAATAAAATCATTTTAAATGCTCCAAATAAATTTAGGATTCACAACATTGTAATATTGTGATAAAATGGGTAAACATTTCAAGATTTAATTTAATATTGATTTAAATTATTAGTATTTTTAAAGATTATCTTTAAGCAAGCGTCACATAACGGCAAAAGTAATTCAAATGTAAAAATATGGAAACTGAACATGCAAGTAAAAAAATGCCATTAAAAATAATCGATGCAGAAAATAAAATAAAAAACAGTCAATAACTAATATAGTACCGATATGGCGTGCATCCCTAAAAACACTGAGAACACCCACAACAACACCCTGGCAACCACACACAGATTCCTAGCATTGTGGCAGTGTTCATGTTTAAACAATGTCATTTTTGTTACAAATAGGGGTCTAACAATATATCATGTCACAATATATTTTGCAATACAAAAATGCAACAATATGCATCGTAGATAGTGACAATCTGTATTGTGTGTATAGTTTACAAAGCTTTAGTGTCAGTATCGACATTAAACTACTATAATGTTGCATATAATGTATAATAATGAAATGGGGACATATGTGGGTCCTGATAATGCCAAATGTCTTATGTTATTTTAAATATAATAGTCAGTGACAGAGTTCAAGCATTTTCATCAAAAACAAATCTGTATTTTCAGCTTCAGAATCATGACTATTATTATTCTTGTGGCACCAAGTGCATTGGGTTACCAGCACCAAGTCCAAGCCTATTCATTTACACCCCAAAGTAATACCACATTTAGAATTCTAATTAACAGTACATTTTTCTTAACCTTTTAACATATGTTTTGGAGTATCGCAATTATATACAGCCGTTCTCATCCCAAGGCGTCATATACGACACTTTTGCCCAAGCGTAGACATCCAACACACATGGCACCCTTTAGCGTAAAATGAGACGCATATATATATATATATATATATATATATATATATATATATATATATATATATATATATATATATATGGGGCAGAAGGCGCCTCCTAGTGGTCCAACCCTAACCCTACCCCATACCTAAACCTACCATAACCGAAGTGTGTCATTTGATGCTAAAGGGTGCCATGTGCGTTGGATGTCTACGCTTTGGCAAAAGTGTTGTATATGACGCCTTGGGATGAGAATGCATTCTTATATATTGTATCGTGCCATGAGGGTACCGTTACACCCCTAGTTACAAATGCAATACAGCACAAAGCAGAAAGTGAGCTAGACATAGTGCCCATTTGATGTCAGAGAGATGGTGACATCATCAAACCACCAGTTCCCAGTGCTAACCTGGCTGTCCCTCACTGTAGACCCAAAGACCCTCAGCCCATCTATTTAAAGCACTTCACACTGATCAGCAAGATGAAGACACATTAGAGTGTGCAGAAGAGGGCGAGTGTGAGTGGATGACTGCATGCTGCATGTGTGTGTGAGACACCGTGAGCTTTCTTGATGATAAATGAGCGGTATTACCGAGGGCCTGACTCTGCCCAAATTCAGCAGCTCTAATCAAGGCACAGGGAAGACTTTATAGAAATGAGCAGTGCGTGTGTGTGTGTGCTGATAAGCAGTTTGAATGATGAAAAATTTCCTCTATTGGGCATTTCTCATGGTGACACACATTCCCTGTGCTGCTAAAATATCCACATAGAATATTCAAAGAGGAACAACATGAATTACAACTTCAAGAGATGATGACGATGATGATGTCATGGAGATGACACACACATGTACCGTGTAGAATGTATGATTACATGAGTGGCATCCACTGCGACAGGACACTTAAATCATCACCCCGCTGTGTGAAACTGCAGATCAAATGATGATGGCAACCCATCAGCCTGCCTGCTGTTTCTATGACAACTGCCGAAGCAGGGCTACAGTGCGAGAGATTGGTAAAGTGCTGTTGGTCTGACTGCCGCTTATGAGGAACATCACAAGAGTCCTAATGGAACAGAGCAAAGAGCCGCCGGCCTGTTACTGCACAGCCAGCTCCTACACACACACAAATGCTGAGTGTGCTCTCTGAACTCCCACTGGCCGTCTCCTCTCTTGAGATTTGAAAGGTACCATGAACATGTGGGGTAAATTGCTCTAATTCAATGAATAAATCAGGGACCCCAGCAGTTCTCTGGACTGTCCGAATGTGTGCCTGCTCATTATTCAGATAATTCATGCAATAACACTGCAAAGGGGAAGGGATGCATCACTTCAATTCATTAATCTCCTCCAGTGGCCTCATGGGATAGTAAAGTGTCCATCAAATGAGCACTTCAGAATCCCAGCGGAAGACGTATGGTCATCCAAGGACTTTTTGCCTACTGTTTTCAAGTACTATGGCAACATCTGAAAGCTTAGTCAGCTGACTTGTTGACTCACTGCCCTATAAGGCAATGACTTCACAGGCAGCATTTGCGCACGAAGGCGCAAACTGATTTTGGACAGACTTAGACCCCGTTCACACTACTGCGTTTCGTCTACAAACGGAGAATTAAAACGAATACGATCTCCGTCCACACCAGCGTTTTAGCTGCGTATTAGAAATGATCTCCGTCCACATTAAAACGACTGAAAACGCAGATCACGTGACCATTCACCAACACTGGGCATGCGCGTGCTGGTGTAAACAGTGATTGACGAATTAGGGAAGGATACGTCATGACTGATAACACCCAATCATTAGTGATGTATGTCTACCGGTCTCGAAACCACTTTTACATGGTCTCGGTCTTGTCACGATCTTGACGGTCTTTGGTCTTGGTCTTGTCTTGGTCTCGGACCTCTCGGTCTTGTTTAGGTCTCGCTGTCTGAGAACCGACATAGTGGTTGGGGGATTTAGCAATACAATATTACAATATCCACGATGATATCTGCAACAGATTGAGGCGCGCGTCCGAGTGAAGACACGGTGTGCGCGAGCCACATGAGAAAAATCGCAGCGGCAACGAGCACTTTGATCACTTGTTTTAAAAAACACATATCATGTAACAGTTATTAATGTATTAATATTTAGTAAAACACATATCAGTGACATGATAGGTTTTAACTTCATTCAGGAGATTTTGGGTAACTGCACAACTGACAGATGATTTAGAGCGCACAGCCAACGGTGTGTGTATGTGTGTGTGTAACCATAGCGACAAAACAACCAACTTTCGGTTCCTGCACTTAAGCTTATAATTTCGTTTTTAAAAATATTTATGTATTTAAAAGTTGCAGAATGGATTCATGTGGAGACTTCGAAATCAACAGAGATAGACAGGCAATGCAAAACAAAATCTTACAAGTTATTGCTTAGCTTCAACACTAGTCTGTTTTTTGGTCTCGGTCTTGACTTGGTTTCGGTCTTGGTCTTTGATTTGGTCTGTTTTGGTCTTGGTCTTGTTCTCGATACCCTCTGGTCTGGGTAGTGTCTTGGTCTCGGTTTAGGCGGTCTTGACTACAAGTCTACCACTCATAGAACGGAGCGTGAGCCCCTGCGTCAGCGTTTCTGAAGTCCTCCGTTTTGTCTCGTCTACACTAAAACACAAAACTAGATTCAAAACACAAAACGGAGCTGCAGCATTTCTAAACTTCTCCATTTCTAGGTCTTCGCTTTTCCCGTTTTAGTCTGGACGGGAGGTGCAAACGTCAGCAAAAGGTCTCCATTTTTAAACGAAAACAAAGTAGTGTGGGTGGGGCCTTAGGCTATAAAGCAGTTCATTTCAGTTGTATATTTGTTCTACTGTTTTTGTATATGCTTGTTATTTGTTTATTATTTTCAAAGTAGATTCACTCCCCTACAAAACCACACCAATCATTCTAGAATGATTAATTCCTTACAAATAGAGCAATTCATCTGGTGATCATATTAGAATATACATCACAGAAAAACAAAATATCGCAATGGCAGTTTTCTCCCTTATTTCGCGCGCTAATTTTTCAGCTTTCGAATATGTATTAGGACATACAGTACTGCTCTTTGGCATAGTGTTTTTGTATACAATTCGGATGCAGCACAAATAAAAGAAAACAGCAAAATTAAAGTTAAGTTGAAGGACAAAAGTAAGAGGAAAAACGGTAAAGTCCCGTTCACACTACACGTGACTTTGTTGCTGCAGGTCACCAGTGGCGTTCCCACTACTGGTTGCCTAGTAATGTTTGTGAGTGACATTCACAGATATTATTATTATTACAGACATTCACAGTTATTCTTTGTTAAACAACAACTACGGTACGTTTTCTTCCCGCTACTAACAAACATTTTGGAAGGAAAAGTCTAAATATAAATGGAATCAGTACATAAAATGCATAATATTAAAGATGAACGAGAAACAGTGAGTGCTCTTTGCCATCTATTTATTCTATTTAACTGCAGCAAACGGGCAAATACCGGTCTATCTGGGTTTCCAAAACCATTCAGTCACGGAGTCAGTATGGTGAATACCACTGTATGTACACGGCGATATATCATAAATTATAGGACAGTTTCTGACTGCTAAAATGAGCTTCTCGTTCAACATGCCTCGGTCAGATTGTTGTTTGAAAGTTGCTCTTCATTTGCATAAAGTGAAACAGATCTAAACTTTGTCGCGTCGCCAGACACGCCCCACCGGTCGCCAACAGTCGCTGTCGTGCTTGTGGTCGGAAATGAATGGTATCGTGTCGCTTTGTCGCTTATAGTGTGAACGGGGCTTAAAGGGTTAGTTCACCCAAAAATGAAAATTAAGTCATTAATTACTCACCCTCATGCTGTACCAACCCCGTAAGAACTTCGTTCATCTTCAGAACACAAATAAAGATTTTTTTGATTAAATTTGAGAGGTGGATCACTACCACATAGGCACCCTAAAAGTCATTGAACAAAATGTTTAAATATTCCATGTGCCTACAGTGGCTCAACTATAAGTTTATCAAGCGATGAGAATACTTTTTGTGTGAAAAAAAACAAACAAAAATAACGACTTTATTTCAAAAATAATGACTTAGAGTTCAAGAGATTTCCATGACGCATGCGCGAGAACTGTGATCTCCTTCGACTCCTTGTTCAGTTATCGCGCATGCGTCATGGAAATCTCTTGAACTCTCGTCTTTTGGATGAACTATACCTTTAAGGAAAGTAAAAGAAAAAAAGAAAGGAAAAAGGGATAGAAAAAAAAATTAAAAGGATAGTTTGATAATTTATGAATGACCGTGAGACTCATTAGCATGAGGACAAAGGCTTCTCTACAGGGAGGGACAGGCAGAGGGGTCACGGCCTCTGTGTGTCTCTCCTCTTGTCCTCAGTCCACACACACACTGCTGCAGCAGCCTCTCTCCTCTCTCCGTCTCACACACACATACACAGCTTCACTGTCTCAGTCTACAGCAGAGACTTAAAGCAGACTGACGACTCACCCCATTCTGAATAACACAATATTCCAATCACACAGTGTACTTCTAGGACAAAATTATATTTCTGCCAAAATCCCACCGTTTGGTACAATAGCAATGCCATACTACAGTACATGCGTGCTATTACTGTTAACTAATATATTACAATTGGACCTCTTTCAAACAATACAAGACACCCATAGGATTTTTTTATTACAGTTTTTTTAAGTAAACAATAACTAAACATTTTTTTTGTTTTCATTTGACTGAGCCAATTCAGAATATTGTTGCAATGAAGCCACCATGGAGAGCATTGCAAGTTCATGTAACCCAAATAAACCCTGAATGAAATCAAGCAATAATTGATCAGCACAACTGGCCCAGTTTTCTCCCAGCACTTCACCCAGATAATCACTTCCTCATGAACTGTCTGTAAACTAGCAGCTCTATGACCCTGATCACTATGACCAGTCAGATCACAGATTCATTACTGCAGCAATGACAGCTGGGAGATGGAGTGGGCAACCCTGCTTTCAACATGGACACCACCTGCCTGTTACGCTACAATAGTTTGCTCTTTTACAGGAGAGCCAACAGAGAGAGATGGGGGACGTTTTTGTAATTTGGTTGAGTAATTCAATCAGCTGTTTCCTAACTCATGTACAGGTTTTGCCCACTGCTCTCCTCTTTGACCTAGAAAATCATACCAGCTGTTTCCCTGTTAATTAACAGAGATGGGAAGGAAACGACAAGGGGATCGAGATAGATACTGTAAGTGGTGTAGGTAGACTGGAGTTTCTTTGGGCCAAACCCCACTCTCTCTCCTCTCTCTATCTCTGGTTTTTGCTTTGGGGGTATCCATCTTAATGGGTCCATCTGTTAATATTAGCATGGACAGCTGCAATGCTGCTTACCACAGAGACATACACTAATGAAGCCACAAACACACACACTTGATATGTGCCAGGCCAAAAATCACACATAGCCTAATAGTAAAACCACAAAAATCGTAAAACCTGATAATGTCTGGACTGATTGTCTGTACTATTCTGTGCTTTTAGTTGACAAAACATTAAAGGGATAGTTCAGACGAAATTTTTAATTGCCATGACTTACTCGGTTACTGTTTTTAACAAAAGAGAAGTTAAGGCCTTGCTTCCAGTTTATATCTAAATAGAATGGTAAATGGACTGCATATATTGCGCTTTCACAGACACAACGGCCACCAAAGCGCTTTACATTTTGCCTCAGAGAGCAGATGGGGTTAGGTATCTTGCTCATGGACACCTGAACACTTGGTCAGGTGGTTTGTAGACAATCTACATGAACCACTGAGCCACTGCCACCCAAATCGATGGTTTAAAGGTTAAAATTTAAGAAATTAAAGGGATACTTCACCTCTGGAAAGATGAATGTGTATTTAAAATGGGTCATTTATATAGAAGAGTAAAAGAGCACAGTAGTTAAACAACAAGTCTATGCTACTAGTGAGTCTGCACAATGAGTCTCGTATCTCCACGGAGGAGCGGAAAAAAGAGGATGGGAAATCCTACTACTCTCAGCTTTCTCCAGAACAAGAGCCTGCAACCTTAGCTTCCAAAAATAAATAAATGGCTGACACTATGTGTACATTCTGTGAGTGAGATCATGTTGAAAACATGCGGAACAGCCCCTACTAGCCCCTACGACTGTAGTCTTTAGCCTCTGACCAAAAAATCCTCCGATGACACAAAATGACGATTGGAGGATTTTTTTCCAGACAAAAAATACATAAATCTCTCATGTCAGGGGGATATTGGGGTGGAAAGCATGGTAATTCGAAAATACTACAGGTTTTTTACTAATACAATGCTTAATGATAAATCCTGAAGTATCCCTTTAAGAAAGGCATAAATATAACTAATGTAATTTTACTATAAAAGGAATTATTATTACTAAATACTAGATTTTTATTTTACAGTGAAATATCACGAATAGTAATATTTCTCATTTGTCTTATATTTTATTTAGTAATAATAATTATAATTTATTAATTTATTATTATTATTATATTTTATTAAATGTCATGTGTACAGTCTATTCTAATATTATTGCAATATTTCTTATATCTTATTTTTATATCTTCTTATTATTATTATGATTATTATTTATTCATATTGATATAACCACACATTTTGGCCAAACTGTGAAAATAAAATAAAATAAGCAATAAATTGCATTTTATGAAATCACAATGGCATTTTATAGCAGAAAAATTGATTTTCCCAAATTGTACAGTCCGATCAAAAATGTGTCCGTAGTCTTCTAAAGTATTATAATATCTTTAAAATACAATCCAGTCTGCAAAAAAAAAAAAAAAAATGCAGAGTCTGTGCACATCTTTAACAACCATCCCTCAACTAAAGCAAGTCTAATTACACGCACAGACACATCAAACTCCCTCGGCTCCCTTCAATAGCTTCTGACATGTAATCCAAGATAACATCTGCTCATTGATCTACTCTGAGTCTAATGGAACTGATAGAAATCACCTTGTCTATACTCCACATCAGTTAGAGCTTATGGACGTGTGTGTGTCTGTGTAGGACAGCACACAGCAATCCATATGAGGATTTTTTTCTTGTTTTTGATCCACTGGCCTACATCCATACCATTAGCCAGAGAAACACACTTTCACACATGGACACTGAGAGATAATGAAGGAACGCAAAAAACTACATTCATGTAAACAGTCAAACATTTAGCCTCATTTAATGGTGGATGAACACAATGTTTGAGAAGACTGTGAGGCTGGCAGTCACCACGCTGGTGTCGATACTGGTATTCAGAATCACAGATTATTCTTTTTGGAAGTATGACCAACATAAGAATTTTCTAAAAATCGCTTATCTTATCAGGCAAAACCTTGCAAATTATTCTTTGTTCTCAAATTGTAAATGTTATCAACATAAGCAAGCATTGCGTGACTACATGTAATGTCCTTCCGATATGTATTTTTATTTTTTTTATTTTTTTGCGGTCTCTCTGAATGAAGTTTTTTGCATTTTACAGCGGGTAAATCTGTTGTCACTGGTAAGTTGTCGCTTAAACCTTTCTGGATCCGCCATCAAATTGATACGTTTAATTATATCAAGTGCTGTGAGAAAAGGCTATAAATATAAATATTCCTCCCGGGTTAGTGACATCAGCAACCGCAAAATGTCCATAAACCCCGCCCGGGAACACGCAGTCCATATTGAAAAGAGGAAAAGTTGTTGTATAAGAGTACGTTTGTGACTCAGCTCAAACTTTAGCATCCATTTTTTCACATGCAATAGAAAGTCACTCTGTGTGCATCTCACGAGGGATTCAAGTTGAAGACAGTTAACTTCACATCAGCAGCATAAATTCATCAACTAACCATTCAGAGACGTCCTGTTGCATTCTACATGTTGTCACTTCTTCTTGAGTCTCTCCATCATGGTCTAAATCCGCTTTAACATTAAAGGAAGAACAGTTTCTGTCATTTTAGTGTCTGCATAATCGCAGCTGCTAACAAACCCTAGCTCTTGAAACCCCGGCATATGCAGCAGCTCATTTGCATTTAAAGGGCCAGGCACAAAACGGTGCGTTTTTGCAAACTTTTAAAAAGTGCAACTTTAACATGGTATATATCTGTGGGGTATTTTGTGCTAAAATTTCACACACACACACACACATCTGGGGACAACAGATATTTATTTTACATCTTATGAAATTGGCATTTTTTCATCATTTAAAACTTCAATGCGTCTGCTTACTAATCCGCTTTCACAGCCTCGTCATATTTTTACTCATTATACAATGTATGAATACTCATGTACTCATATTCATCCAGCTATTCTAACTCAAATTTATACATTTTAAATAATGACTGAAACAGTTGTCGGATTAAGCTTAGTGGCGGTGACGATGTTGTGCAACTCTGGATAGATAGTTAGTGTAGTTAGTTATACCAGTTATAGCCTACTTTTGGCGATTGTGAGATTCATGTTCATTTGTGAAGATTATTTTGCTGAATAAAGTTTGCAAGAATCATAAACTTTTGTTCTTTATGCAATAACCCAAAAGTCAGTGAAAATTCTATTCTATTCTTGTCTTCTCCACAATTATATGCTGTAAAGCTTTATATAAGAAAAACAAGGTCTCTTATAAGGCAGCATAATGTTGCTTTGGCAACAACTTTCACATCAGGAATACCTATCACCATACTTTAAAATGAGGTGGGCAGTCAATGGGGTTTCATGTTTTGGCAAATACACTCAGTTACTGAATGTGTTTCAATAACTCTGAAGAGTGCTTCTAAAACCTAATCTTTATTAAGATTAAGGAATAATGTATTACATTTCTGCTGTCTGCTCATATCAGACAAGACTGCTGACATCTCTTTATCCCCTTTCTCTCCATCTCTGTTTTTCATGCATGGCTAGACTTGACTCGTTGACAATTGCTGCCTCAGCACCACAATACAGTGGTGGATCCACACACACACATTCTTGTACATCTGTCTTTGTGAGCATATTCATTGCCACAATGCAATCTCTAGCTCCCAACCCTAACCCTACCCATCACAACGAAGTGCCTAACCCGAAACCTAAATGTAATTGTAACCTTCTCCCTAAAACTAAGCTTTAGCCCTTAAAGGAGTCTCAGGACTGGCCAAAATGTCCTCACTTTACTCTCTTTGTCTGATCTAAAACTCAAACTGGTCCTCACAAAAGACAGTTGTACAAGTGCTCACACACCCACACACACAACAGTATCATAAATAGCATTTTGCAAAAGTGAATGTGTGTTAATTAATATGAAATTATCCTAAAGCCACACAGTTTGAAATGGTTTATATTAGAAAGTAGAACAAACATCCTGCTGTGCTGGCAATCTGTTGGCCTCATGTAAACACACACACACACTCACACACACACACCATGAGCTGATCAAGGAGAGCATCAGGAGAAACCAACTGCAGCCCACTTGTCCTGTATGATGAGGGAGAAAGTTAGGGCAGTATATTCTAGTGGTGCAACGGATCACAAAACTCACTGTTAATCATTTACATTTTTTGGATTGGATAATTTTTCAGATCAGCAAAAAAACAAACAAAAAACAACAACACAAAAAAAACAATTAAATTAAATGTAACTTTGCGTTTTTGCATTTATTACTTAAAGGGATACTCCACTTTTTTGGAAATAGGCTCATTTTACAACTCCCCAGAGTTAAACAGTTGAATTTTACAGTTTTCGAATCCATTCAGTTCGATTTTCTGATATTTAGTAAAATATCAGTTACCAGACAGTTTCTGGTCTCACTGACTTCCATAGTATATTTTTCCTACTACGGAAGTCAATGAGACCAGAAACTGTCTGGTTATTGATATTGTTCTAAATATCAGAAAATCGGCTGAATGGATTCGAAAAATGGTAAAATGTAAAACTCAACTGTTTAACTCTGGGGGAGTGGTAAAATGAGCCTATTTCCCCAATAAAGTAGAGTATTTCTTTAAAACTCACTTGAAGTACTTCAATACCACAGCAAAAATGGCTAACTGAAAAAGTTTAAACATTATTAAAAACAAGTGAACAGTCAATAATAAAAAAAGAACAAATATACAAATTATAAGCATGACTACTAAATTACAAAGTAGTATTCAGGGACAAAAAATAATAATTAGGCCTAAATGTAAAAGAACACTATTTGTTCACTGTAGAAATTATATATACAGTAGGTTCATTAGGTTTGTTGTTTTATTAACATTAATGATGCAGACAACATCAGGAATATTAGGCTGCTATCACTTTAACACAGAATGTTTTAAGATAAATGTTTTAAGATAAACTGACAAAAATCCAGTTGCTTTTTCAACTGTTCATTTATGACATAACCGAGAGAAACCTTGCCGAGATGGGAATTTTGACTTCATTTTGTGTGATTTGTAAGAACCAATTCAGTGTTCAAGCGTTATGTGAAACGCCCCTCTCTTTTTCTCTCTCTCTGTGTACGGAGGGTCTTCAAGTGTGTGAGGCTGTGCACAGATAACAACACGAGAGTCACGATTTTCAAATCCTCTTCTTCTGTTAAAATCGTTATGTGTAAATTGCCAAGACAAAACAAGCCCAAATAATACATTTTCCCTTTATGATTGTTAAACTTAGCAATTAATCCACGAATCACATGTGTTGAACCGAGGGGCCTACAGATCACAGATCAACTGCACCCCCAATTATATTCAAATAAATGATGATTTCAGAGTATTTATGTGCATACACATGTAGAATGTATACATATATTATACAGAATATTTTTTTTAATTATATAAGTATACTTCAACAATAATGGACAAAGAAATAAGGGGAACTCAGGGTTTAAATAACAGGAAGCATACAGGAAACATAAAAAATAGATTTATGAATCTGACACTAAAATGTTTAAATAAAAAATAAAGCAAAATAATTGATGCTATTGCTTGTATTGTAGTGTAAACCTTTTTCAAATCACATCACAAGCAATGCTCATGCACACACACACACACACAAAACACACACAGACACACATATTTATTAATGCATTAAAGTTCTAAGTGTCACACCGCTGCCATCTGGAAGACTTGTGTGGCTGCATCACCTGTATGATTATGATTTCTATAAACTCACTCCCACACACACCACTGCTGGATCTCCCTGCCGCACCAATATGTGCACACACACAATTCCAAAAACCATTCTATGTATTCACATACATTTGAGAAACTAGATGGAGTCTCTAAAAAAAAAGAGAGATAGCGAGAGATGAGATGATGTGATGAAATGTCACAGGTTGACTCTTTCTATGAACGCGGATCACTGGACACAAATGAAAATCTTTATGAATTCAGTGTGACTCTTTACACTTCTGCATCTGCGGACAATGATTGACTGACATTGTGTTCCTTCTCTATCTCTTTTTTTATCCTCTCTCTGCTTTTGCATTCAGTGTCAAGTGCACAAACGACCACACAGACCTAGACTTAGCTTGCTGTTTGAGAATTTTACCTCTGAATTTCACATCCACCACCACACTAGCTCTCTTTTTGACCAAAAATATGATTACGTATGTGAGAGAAGCCACCACAACCTTTAAATCTAGCTTTCTGTCCTTACTGCTGTTTCCAGGCAGAGGGGACATTCAAAACCCCACGTTTTTACCGGCACTCTCTTTCTCTCTCTCTCATTCTATAGCATTTTTCCCATATCCCCTGGCAACCAGAGCACTTACCCGAGTGCGCATGGAGAAGGAAGCCCTTCCATGTCTTCTGCTCATTCCTCAGAATACCCACAATCCTTTCACTCAGACATCATCGCTCCGGTAACGTATCCAAACCACTCCACTCTCACCGAGCAATGAGCACAGCTTTGGGCGCACATTCGTGGTCACACACACACACAACGTCAGAGCATCCCCCCACCCAGCAGGAAAGCCTCTGTGTGCATGTCGTGTGTGTGTGTGTGTGTTCTTAGACCGTGGAAGTCTATACTTGAGAAAAGGTTGCTAAATTGTGTGTTTGTGTGATAACATTTCACTGTTCCAAGTAAACTGCCCACCTATACAAATAATTAGAAAAATACAAAAATATGTATAAATGTAATACATATATATTAAATTATATGAAAAATTTAAATAATACATTATAATACTAAAGATGCATTTAGTGTGTATATGTATGCATATATATATATATATATATATATATATATATATATATATATATATATACATTTATTTTATATATATTATATGTATTTGTACAGTGTATGTAAAGTCTATTTATTTCTAAAATATATATAAAATGCTAAAATGCATAGGCTACATGCTCAGGGACGAACATGTATCCAAGATGGCGACAAAGTTAAAGAAATGCTGATGATAATAAATAAACTTGCTTCATCAAATAATGGAAAATAGTATGTTTTTACACTTGTATGATATATGTTGAGTTATCAGCTTAGCAACATGCACAAAACAAACTTGGAATCAGTTTTGTGTCATGAGTCTTGTGGGCTTAATATGTACAGTATTATTTTCAATCTACACAAAGAGTTTCAAATCAGTCACACGAGATTACATTAAAAGTAGGATGCTCGCAATGTAGGGTAGTATACACTCACCTAAAGGATTATTAGGAACACCTGTTCAATTTCTCATTAATGCAATTATCTAATCAACCAATCACATGGCAGTTGCTTCAATGCATTTAGGGGTGTGGTCCTGGTCAAGAGAATCTCCTGAACTCCAAACTGAATGTCAGAATGGGAAAGAAAGGTGATTTAAGCAATTTTGAGTGTGGCATGGTTGTTGGTGACAGACGGGCCGGTTTGAGTATTTCACAATCTCCTCAGTTACTGGGATTTTCACGTGCAACCATTTCTAGGGTTTACAAAGAATGGTGTGAAAAGGGAAAAACATCTAGTATGCGGCAGTCCTGTGGGCGAAATGCCTTGTTTGATGCTAGAGGTCAGAGGACAATGGGCCGACTGATTCAAGCTGATAGAAGAGCAACTTTGACTGAAATAACCACTCGTTACAACAGAGGTATACAGAAAAGCATTTGTGAAGCCACAACACGCACAACCTTGAGGCGGATGGGCTAACAGCAGAAGACCCCACCGGGTACCACTTATCTCCACTACAAATAGGAAAAAGAGGCTACAATTTGCAAGAGCTCACCAAAATTGGACAGTTGAAGACTGGAAAAATGTTGCCTGGTCTGATGAGTCTCGATTTCTGTTGAGACATTCAGATGGTAGATGAGATCCATGTTCTCATTCTGTTTGGCGTTAACAGAATGAGAACATGGATCCATCATGCCTTGTTACCACTGTGCAGGCTGGTGGTGGTGGTGTAATGGTGTGGGGGGTGTTTTCTTGGCACATTTAGTGCCAATTGGAATCGTTTAAATGCCACTGCCTACCTGAGCATTGTTTCTGACCATGTCCATCCCTTTATGGCCACCATGTCCCCATCCTCTGATGGCTACTTCCAGCAGGATAATGCAATTAAATATATTGCCATTATTATTGCATAAAAATATTTGTATAACGTTTCCTCACATGTGTTAGACTTTCCACTGTTTGTATCCCTCTGCTTGTCTGTGTTTGTGCAATTCGCATCATTAAGTCAGAAGGCGGTCTTTCTGAGTGAGCAATTGCACCATTAATTAAATGAACAGATTAGTCCAAAAACATTGATAAATTTAGGAAATAAAAAGTAGCTGAAACTGGAACTGAACTGAACTAAAGCTACTGCTGTCCATTTTTGGCCATCAAAACACTTGCTCATTGCTCATGTTGAGAATCAGGAAAAATCAATCAATGGGAATGCCCCCCAACCCCCCTAGCAATATAATTTATGGGACCTGGGTATTTAGAAAACCCTACGAATGGCCCTGATATGCAAGAATACTACTGATTCTATATGTTCTATTGTATTCATTTTATTCTAGCTATATTCTATAGACTTGCATATTCAATACTAATGCAAGAGCTAGTCTGTCACTGTTTATAACACAGAAAGTTCATCATCTGCTGGGATGCTTAAAAAAATATTGGGGGCATGAATTAAGAGTATACCCACTTCTCCAGACACCACTACATCACTGAGTAAGTCAGCTCACTAGGTTTTAGCACAGAGCTTTAGTCTCTTATTAATGCAATCATTCTCACATTCTAACACACACACTTACTCAATTCCTCTCATCTCCTGTCCCTGGAGTCTCAACCCCGATTCTCAGATATTTGAGAGATTTCCTCGCTGTCACAAGTTTGCTTTCTCAGAATCAATTAAAACGTGAACAGAAACGTGTGTAGCTTTGCTGACAGATACATCTCTCTCAATTACACATTTGGGACTTTTAGTGCATCACTTCACTTCATTCTAAAGTCAAAGAAGCGTTAATGAGTTTTCTATTTCTTTGCAGCCTTCTCTCATAAATTCACATACACACACACACGCACACAAACACACTCTTCATTCAAGATGCATGCATCATGGTCACCATAGCAACTTTCTCCACCTTGCATCTACACTTCCAAATTCCACTTTCTCCAGGTACTCCAAAAAACGCATGCAATAATTTCCACTGTAATTAAGAAACAATAAAAATCCTCTTGTTTTCTATATATGGTGGTCCTAGAACTGCCATGTGATGCTTTCTGTCAATTTAGAGGCTTTTCTCCATGATGACCTTTCAAAAACCCACGTGGAAATCAATGAGATCTCCAGCGATCAAACTAATCTCTGTTCTGCACCGGTCAAACCACCTGTCATCACTCTGTTTACATGACATAATGACCTCAGGACCGAACGGTGCAGCTTTTATGTCTGTGACTATGTGTTGTGCACCAAGTTTATAAAGCAGTTAAAAGGAGAATTGCTCAGCATATATGCTAACAATATGCATTCATTTTCTTAAGATCAATGCATGAGATATGTAATTGATTTGAGCTGGCAACACAAAGACACACAGTGATCCAACAAGATTTGAATAACTAGAAAATGGAATATGCAAACTCATGTACATCAATCATAACAAACATTTGCATAAGGTTCATGAGGTTACATGAATTAATTGACGTTTGCTGCCAGTAAAAGACACTTGACCCAGATTAAAGCAATGTATAAAGAAATCATGAATATAAATAGTATAGACGAAATTGAGTTTATTTCATTCCACTGAACCAACCACTGGATATCCATATAAACTCAGTGAACACAGGAAACCTGATTCCTCTTTACTGAGCTAAATCATAATTCTATTGTTCTTAGCAGGTGTCAACATTGAGTGGCAAACTCATCAATCTTTATACAGAGCAAGTGCTAACAGGAAGTGTTAAACTGCTTAAGGTACATCCCACCCGAAACAAAACACACACACACATACACAAACACACAGGCTCAGCCTCCAGACAAACTGTAGCATAAGCGTGAAATGAGAAAATTCTGCTTATAAATATTTATTACCAGCCATATATTTAATAGGAAAGAGCAATATATAGAATAAAGTATGAGAGTAAATTGACACTGAAGAATGACACTGCCAATGGTCATTGATACTTGATGACTGTCTGAAACATTACATTTGACAAAATATTAAAACGGAAAACTGTTATTTTAAAACAATATTACTGTTTCAAAAAGTCCTATAACAGTCTTAAAGAACAAGTTCAGTATTTTACACTTAAAGCCCTGTTTTAAGACTGTTTCTGGTGAAATAGAACGGTTAAGATCAAAATTTGGACAGAAGCTGCTGTCTCGAGAATTTTCGGTTTCTGTGGTTGACAGCAGCTTCTGTCCAAATTTGAATATTAACCGTTCTATTTCACCAGAAACGATCTTAAAACAGTGTAAAACACTGAACTTGTCCTTCAGTGACCTTGACCTATTGAATAACTACCGCAATGTCCACCCACAGATTTCACATAACAGTAAGGTAATAAAGATGATTCAATCTTACCTGAAGTTGTTGTTTAAGCACAGAATTAACAAATAAATTTCCAGGCATTCCTTTTCTTTGATTCCAAAGCTGATTTTTCTCTTGCTCGAGTAAAATCTTTTTCGGCTGCCATTGTTTCCTTGGATTTGCTTCTCAGATTTTCTTGGTTCATTCCACGTTTTATTGGCAACCTCACTCGTGTTAATTCAAGATAGCACAATCGTTTTTAAATGAATCTTGTTAATTTTAGTTTAGGACTTTATAGTCCAGGTGTTAGAAATCTGTACTTAATCTTTGTTTCAGAAAGCCATTTTGCTATGATTAACTATTCTAGATTAAGGCCTACTCCTGTCTTCATTTAAACCAGGGGTGCCCAACCCTGCTCCTGCCGGTCAACTGTCCTGCACAGTTCATCTCCAACCCTAATCAAACACACCTGCCTGTCATTTTCAAGTGATCCCGAAGACCTTAATTGGTTGCTTCAGGTGTGTTTGATTAGGGTTGGAGATAAACTGTGCAGGCAGGAGCAGGGTTGGGCACCCCTGATTTAAACCCTGTCCGGCCAACCGCCCTTAGGTTTTTAAGGTAAATGAGGTAGGTAAATCTCTTTGGTTTAAACCCCATTACTAACATTAGCAAGGGTCTGATTAGCATTCTCCCAATTGGGTTGAAGCAATTCATGTTGTGATGGATGACATATGTTTGCTTAAAACACCAAAAGATGAACCCTTACATTATCAGTGGTTGACATGGCAATAGAGGGTTAAACATTGTGTCTCTGGGTAATATTGACTCTGATATCCAGACAGATCCAGGCTGGAGAACACAGAGGAGTATAATTTTCTCTAAGTACATCTGCTGAAGGCTTTCATTAGGATCTATAGAGTGTTAGGATCCTGCTAATGGCTCTTCGCCACTGGAAACAAACAGGCTTCACAGTGGGACAGTTCTGGACTAATGGCTGTAATCATCAATTAGTCACCATTAACATAACAAGCTAAAATGAACCAATTAAGAATTCAACAGGGCAACCGCTTTTAAGAGTGTTTCCATCTCTGTTAAAGGTTTGGACAGGAATTACACTTCTTTATTAATTCATTGCTGGTTTAGGTATATTTGTGTGTAAACTTAATTAATTTGCTCCCACTGAGAGTATTCTGGAACTGGAAACATGTCCTTTGTTTAAAAAAGCAGAAAAATAATTATTAAAGGAATACTCCACTTTTTTGGAAATAGGCTCATTTTACCACTCCCCTCAGAGTTAAACAGTTGAATTTTAACCGTTTTCTAATCCATTAGACGATTTTCTGATATTTAGAAGATATCAGTAACCAGACAGTTTCTGCTCTCATTGACTTCCATAGTAGGAAAAAAAAATATACTATGGAAGTCAATGAGACCAGAAACTGTCTGCTTACTGATATTCTTCTAAATGTCAGAAAAGGGCTCAATACATTCGAAAACGGTAACTGTTTAACTCTGAGGGAGTGGTAAAATGAGCCTATTTCCAAAAAAAGTGGAGTATTCCTTTAATGGCGATGTTTACATACAGTGTTATTTTAGTATTATTTATATACAGTTTTATTTTTTATTAGCTTTTATTTTAATATTTTTTGGTTTTAATTTTAGTTACATCTTTATTTCCTGTTAGTAATTTTAGTGCTTCAACTTATAGGTGCAATGTGTAAACATTGAGTCTCTATTAACAGAAATGCAATATGACATCCATAACTACGTTTTTAGTGGTGTATAAAGAACTTACTTAATAAACTGTAATGTTTTTATGACCATAGAATGAGACATTTATATCTACATAACCTACACAATCTACATAGCTGAACGCGAACAAACAGCGCTACAAAACGCGTTTCGTCACTACCTTGAGAGTGAAGCCGCAGAAAGCTAGAAGCTAGCCATGAACACAGTGAGTATTGACTTTTCTTTTGTCAGTAGTGTAAAATTTGTAGTTGGATTGTTAAATGTAACTTAGTTCTTCTCCCTCTCTGTGTTATGGCTTTACTATGTGGGGATAAATGTGTTGGTTACGTTCGAGAGACAATCAGCTGATTCGTACTCTTGTGATTGACCGTAAAACAGTAACATTGTAGGAGTCACCAACCCGTTGTTCGCGGTCGACAAGTCGATCTCTGGAAGCATTTTAAGTCGAACTCGAGAGTTTTCAAAATCAGAGAAAAAAAGCCTATTGTGTGTAGTAAATGGTATCTATGGGATGCAGAGGCAATCATTACGCTGTTACAATCATGTCATTTTTGCCACGCACATCTTTGGGCTCATGTGGACCTGTCGAGTTTAAAAAAGGCGTTACGCTTTAACAAGCTTAGCCACAGTAACAGCTCTATTAGCCAGCTAAACTTTTACTACCCTGTTAGAAAAATGTATAGTTGCATAGTTGTGGTGCATGTGGTTCTTCTCCCTCGCTGTATTATGTGTTTGCTATGTGGGCAGAAATGTGCTGGTTACGTTTGTGAGACAATCAGCTGATTACTATTATTATATTATATATTAAGACCCTTGATCCTCACCTGACTATGGCTTTGTAAACTTTATCCATGATGTGGTTTATAATGGACTGTGGTACAGAAACAGTGACAATGTTACACACTCTTGGCTTACTCTGGCTATTCTCTGCTGTCTCCAGACGAATATGTTTGTCCTGTTTTAGCCACCGTAGCGTTCTTTGAAATGGAAGAGTGAGCAGTGGGCTGAGCCCTTAGTGCAATTCGCAGACCGAACCGCTAGATGTTGCTAAAAAATACACACTGCACCTTTAAACCTTTTCATCTACTATTTATCATATATTTTGGCCTTCATTTCAGTTAGTTAATAGTTTTTGTTTTAGATAATGATACTTAGCTCAAGTAAGTATTATAACAGTATTACTCCTGAATTTTGGACAGGATACCTTTGAAAATCATATAAAAATACAAATCATTCCTTAACATGGTATTGCCACATTTCACCATGATGCCAAAACACACTCCCAGAGGCACAAACAGCAGAATCTACATAAGCAACTCAGCCGCCATGGTAACCAGAGACAACAATGAGCTGTGGCAGAATCGATGCGTTAAAGTGACAATCAATGGTGAGCACACATCTTGCACCTAACAGCAGACCTGTCATATATCTCTCACCAGTCACAAACCCTCAGGGCCGCATATATTTTTTTGGTAATGTTAACTGGATTTATTGGATGATATGAATGCAGACATTTGGGCTTCAGCTTAGTTTGAAGAGCATTACCATGCCTGTTCCTTCTCCAACACGCGTGTGGATATTGTGGAAGCCACATGTATGAACTAACAAATCAATATGAAATTCATGATGAAATCCCTACACAACTTTTGGTTGTTCAATCGTATCCCTGATGGCTGGGTAAATACACATTAGAGATACTGTTTGTGCTCTCACTCTCTCGCTGTGAGATCTAGGGCTGTTTCTCAATATGCGTTCTTCAGCGATTTTGCCTCCTTGTGTTCTCTACAACATCATCATTAACCCTCGAAGTTCAATTTCAATACTCCAAAACGCAAGTACAGAGGACGCGTGAAAATGTTTTTGATTTCGAGGGTGTATCGAATGCTGACTTGAAAGAATGGCTCATTTGAAAAGCTGCATCCTTCGAAGGGCTCAGATCTCAAAGGCCAGATTTAGTCCGTATGTCCACCAAAGCGTTTTTCCACGCGCTTGGCGTATGTTTTCAATGGGAGCGCCGCGTTTTTTAAATGCTATGAGCGAGGCGCTGAGCGTTTTTTTTTAGCATTTTTTACTGGTCGCCGAGAGTTGAAGAATGTTTAACTTTGGATAAAACGCAGCGCTCATCACTTTCACTTCTAAGGCCGGATTCACATATAGCGCCTAAAACGCGTAGAAAATGCTGGGTGCGCGCATTCTCCTTTTCCAAAAGCGCTAGGGCGGTTGCGCTCCATTTGGTTCTTGTCACGTGACCTATTGTGCGCTTATGGGGCCCTATTTTAATGATCTGAAACGCAAGTGTCAAAGCGCAAAGCGCAATTATCTTTGTGGGCGGATCCCGGCGCTGTTGCTATTTTCCCGGCGGGATAATGCCTCTTGCGCCTGGCGCAAATCTAAAAGGGGTTGGTCTGGAGTAGCTTCATTATTCATAGGTGTGGTTTGGGCGTAACGGAAATAAACCAATAAGAGCGTCATATCACATTCCCTTTAAGAGCCATGATGAACGAGATGCGCTTGTTCCGTGGCGCAATTCTATTTTAACGGCGCATTTACCAGGCGCGCTTCAGCATCGGTTCACAGCCGAGTAGAACGAATGTTCTCGTCAGGGCCGTAAAAAGAAAGAGAAGGGACACTGGGGATGGGACAAACCCACCCAAATTAGCTTCGGGTTAAACATGCATATAATAATTTGGGTAAATGTGTAAGCTTTATGCCTGTTTTTCCCATCATCATGGACACAACAATGATTTCCCTCATGTTTATATATTTTTCTGTATAATAATGTATCATTTGCAAAAAGTAAAATGCATCTGTGATGATGAGAGAATCATCTACAGTGTATCCGCATTGTTCACAAAATATGGCCAAGCATGCACGCTTAAAATAGCATCTGAATATACGCGCAACGCGCCACTGACTTTAGACCAGGTTTTTTCTGGTCATTGGCGCAGTTGTTTTCTGGAACTGCAAAATAGCACCAGGGATTGTTTGCACCGACACACGCCTCCTTTTTGCGCCAACCCGCCCAGGAAGCGCAAGTTCATTTGTTAGTTTACCGACGTGCGTCTGTGGAGGAAAAAAGCCCGCTTTGCGCGAGTGCAAAATAGGAATGATAAATGCGTCAGTGTATAAAGTCATTTGCGCCGGGTGCAAGATAGAGCCCATGGTGTGCTTGCGGCATTCTGAAAAGTTGAGATGTTTTTAGTTAACATTAGTTAATGTATTTAACTAACATGAACTAACCATGAGCTATACATTTGTTACTGTATTTGATCATCTTTGTTAATGTTAGTTCATGAAAATACAGCTGTTTGTTCATGTTAGTTCACGGTGCATTAACTAATGTTAACAAGATTTTAATCAATTATTAGTAAATGTTGAAAATATCATTAAAAAGATTTACAAATGCTGTATATGTGCTATTCATTATTAGTATTATCGTATCGTTCATATAAACGCTACATTATATGAACTATATTAGTTCATATAACCTAATGTAGTTAACTAATGTTAACTAACGAACCTTATTGTAAAGTGTTACCGAAAAAGCGAGTGCGTTCGCACCGCTACCGTGTCGCTTCCATTATGAGCGTGCATACCGCGCACCTACATTTGAAATAACGAACTTGAGCGTGCAAAAGACGCGATATGTGAACCGGCCCTTACCCAGCCGTCCAATCACAATGGAGGAGGGGCGGGACTAAACCACACTGACCAACTGTCACAACATTCTTTCTGTACGACATCAACCAGCTACATTAAACTGTCTAAATATGTTCACCATGGCCCAGTATATACAACCCCAAATCAGAAAAAGTTGGAACATTTTGTAAAGTGCAATAAAATCAAGAAATTCTTTTTAACCTTTTTTGTTTTTAACTGACAAAAGTACAAAGAAAAGTTTTCCAGTGTTTTCACCCACCAAAATAATTGTATTTTGTAAATATGAACCAATTTTGATTTTGATGGCTGCAACACACTCCAAAAAAGATTATCCAAATTAGATTATCCCAAATTAGGGAATTCAGATGAGAGATAGGAATCGGGCATGTTTTAAAGCGCAAGCTCACTATAGGGAAGAAAAATACGAACTGAAACAACAGAGATTCACTGCGTGGCTCTGTAGTGTGAATGCCACTTCGATAATATTGTTTATGTGTTTTTGTTGTATTTGTACAATTTTACACCACTGCAATACCATTTTAAACAACATCACAGTGTGTTACTGCAGGCCATGCTTTCATATATCATTAAAGGTGATGAAAAGACATGGTAAAGCAAGGCCTACATGCTGTGCTGTGCTCTCCTTCTCTCCCTATGTGTGCGCCGGAGACCCTGCAAACACTGAAGTATGAAGTCATTCGCTCTGCAGTCTCCTAGCAACCGTCGTCAGGGGCAACCCTTGCCTAGCTTTCCAGACGGCAAGCAGCGACGACTGCATGCGCTGCTTCTTTGCTTCTGCCTGTTTTTTTTAGGTGGGGGTGGGAGACAGCAGGAAACAAGCGGGAAGCGGGACAGCAAGGTCTGTCCGTCATCTCTGATCTCCGTCTCTCTCGCCTCCAGTGCCAAGGCAAACACACTCACAAATATACACACGCACAAACAAAAGAAGCACAGCCAGCCAGTGTCAGTTAATTCATTGGGCTAATGGCAAAACATTATTTTTCAGGCTATTCTTTCCCTTTCAAAAGGCTCGCAATCCATCTCTGCTGCACGTAGATGCAGTTTGTTACACACATTGTACGCAAAGGTGTTCTTAACTCATGGGTTGCAACACAAAAAAGGAACTGGTTTGCAAGAAAACAGCAGAATGCAAATAATAAAATTGTGCATTGTCATAAGGATGGTAAAATAATTGTTAATTTGATGGCAAAGGATGTGCATCCAAATTGCACAAATTAAAGATAAAAGTTTGATAGAGTCTCCATTTACAAAATTCAATAATCATGTAGCATATAATTTGGGTTTTTCCACCAGATAATATTATTCAATTCAATGTATCATCGGTTTACTTTTGGACAGTGCTGAAATGGTACAACTTCAATACTGTCTCCAATGTAAAATTGGAGAGTTTTCAGAGTCCTGAAAACCAGTTGAGAAAAACTGAGCTAAACCACAAGAATAAACCTTAGCGTGTGATACCGGATTTCTGTCATTGATTGAATGAGAAGACAGTGCTTCCACATCATGTTGTGTCATATTCTCATCTCTGAATTACATGTACAGAGGTATTAACTACTAATAAAAATCATTCCCTCCTATAACAGAGAGATATCCCACAGAGTATGTATGTATGTATGTATGTATGTATGTCTGTATGTATCTATGTATATATGTATGTATATATATATATATGTATGTATATATGTATATATGTGTATATACAGTATATGTATGTATGTATGTATGTATGTATGTATGTATGTATGTATGTATGTATGTATGTATGTATGTATGTATGTATGTATGTATGGATGGATGTATGGATGTATGGATGGATGGATGGATGGATGGATGGATGGATGGATGGATGGATGTATGGATGGATGTATGGATGTATGGATGGATGGATGGATGTATGGATGGATGGATGGATGGATGGATGGATGGATAGATGTGAATGGCTGACAAATAACAAATATCAAATATGTTTCATATCCAGACGAATAGCCAGACCAAACTCATCATTTTTATGGAGCCATTTCTTGTCCTTTGGTAGAGAGATCTGTTGCCATAATTTGAAGCTGTAACACTTTCATTCACATCGGCACTGCCATCATAAGTCAGTCCAGCATTACGATGTCATTCAGCACTGCATGGGTCACACAAGCATCTCAGGTCGGGAGATGGCTTTACACACCTTACACACCACTGACATGAAATTTATACACACTCTTAGACAACTCCCAAGAGACCATCCAAGTGTGTGTATGTATGTAATGATGTATTGTTTCAGACAGAGGGGGATTTCTTCAGAGAAACATAGCAGTCAGTGTCACACATATAACATTAGGACAGCAGAATACAGCTGAATTTAAATGCCTGGGAATAAATATAAATACTGTAAAAAAACAGTATTCCACTAAACAGGTAAGCAAATTAATTAATCATCAGTTTACTGTGTTTTAAGTACATTATCTAGTTCTTTATTATTTTCGTAATAACATAATTATAACTAAAAACAATAGTTTTAGGACTGTCTTTGTTGTGTACTGTACTTACAAATAAATAAATAAATAAATAAAGCCAGTGTTGAATGAAAAATGTGTTCTTCAAAATGTTCTTTAACACCTCTCCCCCAGGGCACATTTAGAGATGAAATGACCTTAAAAAAACGAGCAGAAAAACAATTCGTTTGGCCCTTTTGACCTTCCACCTTTAAGCTTGGGCAGAGGGATTTGGAATGATTTAAATCAAGCAGACAGATGGAAACACACACTCCCAAAACAAAGCCACACACAAACAAGAACTTGAATGGTTTAAGTGCTAGAGGCTGCAGCTTAATGATCGGTGATGGCCAAATATTTCCATTTCAGAGTTTGCGCACACTTGCATGCTAAAATCATGACATTTAAGGACGCATCATTAAGAAAAATGAAAATGTGACATGACACAAAAAGAAAAAAAAACATAATTATCCTCACTGCACTGTTTATGATAAGTAGATCACACTCTCATGTGCAGGGATTTACACACAAACTCCCAACAATAAGTTGTCAAACAAGCATCTGGTCACACAATCAGTAAAATCACCAAGGGACACATGCATGCCTCACACTCCTGAGTCGATTTCTCATTTTAGTAGAGCAGGAAATGACATGCTGATTCATTGAGGGAATCGAAGACAACAGAGATCACATCATCTGTCAGGATTGGGGAGCCATCTAGTGGGACTTGAGTAATTCATTTGGCTCGTTCTGTGGGTTTTTCATTTACATCAGTAATTGGTGCTCTCCCAAATGATATTGTCCTGGTTCTAGATTGAGACAAATGGATTCAATCAGCTCATAACCACACTAACCATAAACAAATCCAGCTGCTTCTCGGTTTCAATTTTCTTGCAACTGCACACTAAAAATACATACTACAAAAGTACGTACTTATGCAGTTTCATGAGGCTTTTACCAAATCAAAATTGCATAATTTTCATAATTGTTTACATATTCATCTGAATAATAATAAAAAAATTGTACAAAATAAGAATACTTATATATATATATATATATATATATATATATATATACTATATATATATATATATATATATATATATAATCTTTCTTCTTTCTTTATTGTATTTATATAGCACAATTTATTGCAACTACAGTCGCACCAATGTGCTTTCCCGCAATAACAAATAAACAGTATAAATACATAGACATCAACAGCAGAGTAATTTAGGCTCAACACCCAGAGGAATTAAAAGCCTGATTTAATAGGTGGGTTTTTCATAATGTTTTAAAACTGGAAATAGTCTGAGCCAATCTAATGTGAATGGGTAACAGATTCCAAAGTTTCGGGGCAGCGAATTGAGAAAGCACGATCCCCCTATGTTTAAATCTGAATCTAGGGATCGTTAAGAGAAACTGATCAGAGGACCGTAGGGATCTATTTGATGTATGACGTTTCACTAAAGAATCAAAGTATGTGGGTGCCAGACCATTTAGGGATTTAAAAACAAACATTAAAAGCTTAAATTCTATACGGAAGCGGATCGGCAACCATTGAAGAAACAAGATTGGAGTAATGTGCTCACATCAATTAAGTATGTATTATTATTGTTGTATTTTAGATGACAAGAGTTATCAAATCAGTTGATATTTCACTGGTTTTGGCCATCCTTCTGTTAGACTGTCTCACAAATGAATTAGGTTCAATAGCTGTCCGCTGTTAAATTTAAGTACACAATTAGAAAATACCAATTTAGGTCAACAAATTACCAAGCAATGCTTACTTTTGTTCAGTCTGTGGTGTAAAAAGTGTCTGAATAATTTTTGCTCTCAAATTTTTAGACATTTTACTGATAGTCTTTTTTTGCGGTATAATATGTCACAGTTTGCTTTATTTTGCAATCCTCACTGACATTAAAGAGTAACTAAACCCTAAACCAACTTTTTTTAGTTAATGATCTGTAAGAATGGATCTTTATTAATACCAGTCATTGATTCGAGTACATTTTTTGACATTTGTGTGTAAAGTGTTTTATTTCTACAATATATGGTGTAAAAACGTCTTAGTGCTGCCCTCTTCAGGTTGAACGGTGGCTACTGCAGTTGAATTTTCCTATTGGATGTTCCGCACTTCGTGACGTACGCAGGTTTCAGCTCACCACGCTCTTGGTACGAGCGGCAGTATAAAAACCAGCTTGTTTCGTCAAAACCACTGTAGGGAGTCAGGAGTTGGAATGCGAGTATTGAAAACGATCAGGAAACGATCAGGTGTTTTAGCATATATTTCCAACGCATTCTTATCCCAAGGTGCCATATTTTGACACTTTTGCAAAAGCGTAAATATCCAACGCACGTGGCACCCTTTAGCGCCAAATGAGACGGTTAAGTTTTAGGTATGGGGTAGGGGTAGGGTTAGACCACTAGGAGGCGCCTTCTGCCCTATTTATTTTTACGTCTCATTTGGCGCTTAAGGGTGCCATGTGCGTTGGATATTTACGCTTTTGCAAAAGTGTCAAAATATGGTGCTTTGGGATGAGAACGGGTTCATATTTCGTCCCCTCTATCTCCGCTGGGGTCTGCCCACTTTTTCAGCATTTTTCAAATATTGCCAGTGGCTGGAGTTAGGCTTTGACCAGGGGTTTAGTTACCCTTTAATGATCCATGGTGTCCTGTACCCACTAGTTAAATAATAATAATAATAATAATCACAAATTATATCTGGTTTTTATTTGGTTTGACACTCAAATAAGTGTTTGTGTATCTTTATTAGGTACACCTGTTTAACTGCTCATTAGCGTAAATATCTAATCAGCCAATCACATAATAGCAACTCAATAGATTTAGGCATGTAGACATGTCTCAATCAGCTCCTAGTTCTGTGGTCAGGGCACTGATGTCCCTCATCAGCCATTTTAAGGGCTGTCTCATTTGCAAAATACTTTCATTGCACTGGAACATTCGCTCCCTGAAAAAATCCCTCAATAGACCGCAAAGGGAGCATCGATGCTCACCATGCTTCCTTACCAGAAATGATGCATGAAAGCATGGATCCATCCTGCCTTGAATAAGCGGTTCAGGCTATGCTAGTGTTGTAATGGTGTGTGGGATATTTTCTTGGAACACTTTGGACCCCTTTCTACCAATTGAACCACAGCCTACCTAAGTATTATTGCGGACCATGTCCATCCCTTCATGACCACAGACACATCTTATGATGGCTATTCTTGCAGGATAACTCTTCATGTCACAAAGCTCAAATCATCTGAACATGACACACTGTACTCAAATGACCTCCAGTCACCAGATCTCAATCTAATAGAGCACATTTGGGATGTGATGGAATGGGAGATTGACATCATGGGGTGCAGCTGACAAATCTGCTACAGCTGCATGATATGATGTCAATATAGATAGACCAAAATCTCTGAGGAATGTTTCACCTTGTTGAATTAACACACACATAAACATAAAATGTTATAAGAAAACCGTCAATTTACGTTCCGTCATATAGTGCATGAAAAAGTATAGCAGCCGAGCATCTTTTTCACGCTATTTCCAGCATTCTAATAATCCATATCCTTTCTATTGATTCCAGGAATAAGTAAACTGAATACAGCATATACTTTTTTCAAGCACATAGTATGCATGTCTTATGCTCTAGCTCCCTCTAGTGGAAAAACACATTCCATGGATTATATGCATCATTCTACAAAAACAAAAAATTTCAATCGAACTCTCATAAAGCTGACAGCTCAATCTACAGGGAATCTTGTTGAACTTTAAGTCTGTCTCTAAGGATAGCATATTTTCAGTGTTGAGAATTATTTGCCATGTGTTCTTGATTTCTCTTCAAATCGTTTTGAGAATGTTTGCTTTTGGGACCACAAGATAGGCTACCACATAAATCTAGACAAAGGTGAAGCCATCTTATCCTTACTACAGTTCTACTCAAGAAAGAGAGTCATAGAGGAAATAGCATGAGGGTGTAGGCTATAAATGATAAGAGAATTGTCATTTTTGTCATGGATGGATCATCAGGTTTTACACAAACTTTGTTTATGTCAGCTGTCATTTTCAGAAAAAAGGGCATACTAAATACTAGCACATTTGGAAATCCATATTAATTATAACTCTTCACTCAAACTGCTAACACGAGCCATCACAACAACATCTGACAACATGAGCATAGCATCACATTTTATATTCAGTAAATGAATCTCTTGACATGTCTGTCAGAAAATCTGTATTTATTGTTGAAACTGTGTATATTTTACATTCACTCCCAGTGGTGCTTCATTAGAATGGTGTCAGATTCAGCTCACCTTGACTGACACAAAAAACCCCAGCAGGAAGTGTGCATCACTAAATACTTCCCACTCAATGACAATCCATCCTGCCCATATCCTGAAATTTCAAATGCCATCAGATTACACCAAACTTAATATTTAAACACTGATAAATAAACAAGCAGAAATGCCAGACATCAAATGCATCGAGTGTAACTAATGTATTCATCTGTAATCAGCTCTGCTGCATGGCATTTGCTGTGCTACACACAGATACACAACAAAAGCAGATACAAAATAAATCATCTAATCTAGAACATGACAAGCAGGTAAATAATACAATTTGTAGCATTTAATTGATGGTATTAAGATGTGTTCCCCATGCATAGACACCAAATATAAACATAACATGATTTTGTGCGCTTAGCACCTTCCCTTGGTACCGCAGCATGGGTTTTCAGTTACTGACATCTGTTGGGTCTGTGAGGCAGATGGATTCATGCACACACACTCAGCGGCATGGCACTATCTCCACTAATGCAAATCCCCTCTTATTGGAGCAGAACCTACCAGAATAACCGTTCTTCCCCAATACTCACCAGACCACGGCATAGCTATACTGTAACAGCCTTGAACTTGCTAATATATATGACCCTGTAGTAAACAATAGGAAAACAAACTGTAATGGTTGCATTCAGACATTGTTTACCTGAGTAAGTGAGTGCTTCTTTTAAATGTAAATGAATGTGAGATTAAATTTTGAATGATTAAAAAACTAAAATAAATAAAAAATACTAAATTATATATATTACGTATAGGCCATTAGCAATAGGCCAAACGACACTAGCATATAATTAGCCAATCATTGTATGTATTGCATACTATACATTATGACATAGCAAATCAGATTATTTTGGATTCTTGTTTTAATCATTTTAAATTAAACCTAATGCACTGTAAAAAAAAGGTTTTATTTTTTGTCAAAATCAACTTAGATCGCTAATGTGGTTCAGATAACATAATATTTAGAGTTTCTATTTATTTAACAAATCATTATACTGCAACATGACATCATGACTTTTGTGTAAACATACTGTACACGCCACTTTCGAGTCAAGTGGCGTGTTATCGCTACGCATTTTGAGCTATCCGCGTATGTCTACGCCATTAACGTCCGCGTCATTCCGCGTGTCTGTACACGCCGTCAAATGTCCGAGCGAAACGAAGCAAAATGTACATCTACATCTGGGGAGCGATCTTTTTCTTTCCTAGGATGGTAAGGGAACAGTCATAAATGCCATTAACCCCAGTGACGGGTAGGTTTAGGGACGGGGTTGAAGTAAGTCATATATTTATATATACAGTAATAACGTTAAGTCAACGGCGTTCATAAACACGCTGAAAAGCGATTATACGTGTTGATAGCACGCCAAAAATGGAAATACGAATTGCCGTGTCATACACACGTTACTTCATGAGATCAGTCTGATATATTAAAGGAGTAGTTCACTTTTGCTGATAATTTACTCACCCCCATGTCATCCAAGATGTCCGTGTCTTTATTTCTTCAGTCGAAAAGAAATTAAGGTTTTTGATAAAAACATCCAGGATTTTCTCCATATAATGGACTTCAATGGGAACCAAATGGTTCAAGGTCCAAATGAGAGTTTCAGTGCAGCTTCAAAGGGCTTTAAACGACACCAGAATAAAGGGTTTTATCTAGCGAAATGATCGCTCATTTAAAAAATAAATAAAAAAGTTTAAGTTTTATAAGCACAAATGCTCGCCTTGCTCTGTTCTGCGATGAGCGTGCGTGACTCTCCTGTTCGAACTCGTTCATCAAAATGAACAAATCTTTTTCGAGTCATAACTCTGAAGGGTCCTAGATAAGACCCTTATTCATCGTCTGGAAATCGTTTAAAGCCCTTTGAAGCTGCACTGAATCTCTCATTTGGACCTTGAACCATTTGGTTCCCATTGAAGTCCATTATATCATGGCTATTCAATTGGCGGCCCGCGGGCCAAGTGCGGCCCGGCAATCATCTCCATGCGGCCCAAGAGCACTCCAACCTCCCCCTGCCCCTATTTTCTGGTGGTGCGGGTAAATTTGGTTTGATATGCGCGTGGCCGCAGTGGCGCCTGCAGCTGGATGACTATACGCACTGTGTGTACCATGAGCGCTCTGACTGACCTGAGAGAAACGTTTTCAGTCCGAATATATCAGCAGTTATTATGTGTGCCCGATATTTCTGTCGACTGAACCAGCGATATTAATCATTCGTTGGTTTGATTCCTATTTCCTTTTCATGAATTGGCCAAACGTGCGTGCATAACAGTTCGGAAACGATTAATTTTAGCTGAGTTTTAAATCGGATGAAACAGCCTTAACATCCCCAACACTAAGTTACTGATGAGGTAAATAGAAGAAACATGAACAAAGTTAGAATACTATAAATGCCCTAATCACCACCCTTACAAACATTTACCATGAATGTAATAATTATCATGGTTTGAGCATAAATGTGTAATATTTATATTGAATACTATGTTATAGTCATTTATTTTGCATTAGATTTATTAGGGGGTAGAGGAATATATAATTCATTGTGTGTATAATTGTTTAGTTTAGGCATTTTTTATACAGTGGTAGTGAGCCACAAGTCTCATTGTCAAGATATTTAAATTAAGCCTATAATAATTATTGATAAAATAATTCTTACCAATAGCTATGATATTGTATAATTTAATATATTTGTATATAGCTGTAAAAAAGTTATTTATTATGGTCTGCATACTGTTGGGTACCACATTTCCTAGTAAATGCAAAACTTTTTTTTTTGTTTACTTTAGCTTACTTATTAATACTGTTATGTGTCAATAAATAAGCTAAGCCCACCGGCCCAGCTTAACTTTTCCGATTTAATAATGTGGCCGTCGAATGAAGCTAATTGAATAGCCCTGCATTATATGGAGAAAATCCTGGATGTTTTCATCAAAAACCTTAATTTCTTTTCGACTGAAGAAAGAAAGACGTGGACATCTTGGATGACATGGGGGGGGGGGGTAAATTATCAGCAGAAGTTTTTTTAAAAGTGAACTACTCCTTTAACTCAGTTTTAATTTCAATTAACTCAAAATTTTAAGACAACCAGATAACTTACTTTAAGTAAACCAACAATACTTTTTTTCTTACAGTGTGAAATGTCCTGTCTTAATCTGAGTTATGATTAATTGATACCGTTTACAGCTTTTATTTTGTGGTAACATATTCTCTGCTCATATAAAGAAAACCAAGCATTGTATACGTCTATATGCAACATGTTTGATTGTTAAATGAACGCTTCAGGTATTGATTTATCATGTCAGAGGGCCCAGGCAAAATGTGTCAGATATACAGCATTTGCAGTGAGGGAGTTTTAAAAGTTGTCTGAAAATATCCAAGTAAATCGCCCACTTCGAATCCCCTTGGGTTTGGCACGATGTGTGTTTTCATGTGTAGGCAGACTAGTGGGTGTCTGAAATGGATTGAAGCTGTGTTTACTGATTACTGAATTTTCCCTTCTGTTTCTTTCCCTTTCACACACACACTTGCTTATTTGCATTTTAGAGAGCACACTTTACTATGACGCACACGTACATATTCAATTTCCCTCTACTGTCTGTGTCTGTCAGGGTTGATTATGGGTGTCAGCGTCTGAAAGGAGACCAGACGAAATGGCAAAAAAATCCCAGAAGACCTTCAGTGCCACACTGTGTCTGTGCATCTGTGTGTGTGTGTTTGTGTTTCACATGTCTTAGTGAAGATCATATCTCATTATACAGATTTTAATTGGCCCCTCATGATCAGACCTTCTTTGTGTGCCAGGCTAAAGTGATAACCTTGAGCCCTGCCATTAGTCAAGCATGAAACAGCCCACAAAGAAATGACACACTCTCACAAACACACAAGACAGAAATACCATAACGATATTAATATGTATAGGATTAACCACAGAAAAAAACACGTGCACAAACACCAGAAATACTCCATTAATTCATGAGGCTCAAGTCATTCAGTGTATGTCAAAAAACGTCAAAGCTACTCCCACGGGATTTAACTAACAGGCTAGAGTCAGACTGTTTCCTTTCCACATGTCATCTATAAGGACTGCAGACCTCTTACAATGGCAGAAACTGCAATCATTACTAATAACTACTCTCCTAATCACATCCTTGTACTGATAGCTCCTCTTAAAGGGATAGTTCACCCAATAATGACAATTCTGTATAATTTGTTTATTCATCAACATATTCAAAATATATCGTTCAAAAATGTTTAAACTGCTCGTCCATACATATGACTGAAGCATATAATTAAGAAAGACATGCTTAAACCAGAGACCTCAAAGATGGAGAGAAATAAGTATGTATATATATATATATATATACATTAGGGCTGTCAGTTTAACGCGTTATTATCTGCGTTAACGCAAACCCATTTTAACAGCGTTAATTTTTTTATTGCGCGATTAACGGTCTTTTTTAACGGTCTTGTCCTAGCAAACTTTGTACTTTTTTCACATGCTTTTGCAACAGGACGGCATGCGTCCTGAATCCTGATCCATTTCGCCGTCTCGCGCTCGTCATCCACTCAAAGCCGGCTCGCAAGCCCAAACGAATGTGTGCGTCGTGCCTGTTGTTTTGTTTCCGGTCTAGCTAGATCCGCTTGCGCTTTGGTTCGAAGAAGCAACAAAACGTCCTCGCGCGCGCAAGCAATTGAAATGAATGGGTTTCAGATCGCAGACGCGAGGACGTTTTGTGCCTCACACACTCGTTTCTGCTTGCGAGCCGGCCAAATAGTAACGTTACGTTTTGAGTGGATGACGAGCGCAGAGACGCCAGATCTGTGTGTTTTGTCGTTGTGAACTGAGCTATCATCATCGCAGCACGTCCAGTCTGAAACACCACTTGATGATGGGAAAGCAAACACAAACACACAGCTGATGCGAATTCTCCACCCCTCGCCAATATCAGGACCTCGTCAGTATTTCTTTCACCCTTTTATTGATAGACAGTGTTACATTGTGTGAAAGATTATTGGTACACTGTAAAAAAGAATATGCTTTATCTAATCAATAAAATTGTGGCAACATATTACAAGCAATATTATTAATTAAATTGTACAAATAAGAATTAATTAGAATATCAATTTGATTAACTATTACTCAATTCAAATTTCTTCAGTTTAATTAATATTATTGCTTGTAATCTGTTGCCACAGTTTTATTGATTAGATAAAGCATTTCATTTTTACAGTGTATGTTAGTGTGAAATTGAACACTATTCCAATGTTATTTTCAATAATAATAATAAAAAAACAACATTTGCACTAAACAAGCCAATCCACTTTCCCATGTTGATAAGAGCATTAAAATGAGAAAAATTATGTAACAAAAAGAAATCAAAAGACATTTAGATAAATGTGAGATTAATCGCAAGTTAACTATGACATTAATGCGATTAATCGTGATTAAATATTTTAATAGTTTGACAGCACTAATATATATATATATATATATATATATATATATATATATATATATATATATATATATATATATGCAGTGTGTGTTGCTTTATTTTATCTTTAAGTCAGCATATAGAGAAAATAAGTTGCTGACTGTGCTGAAATTGTGACTCTGGATACACAGGAAAAGTTCAAGGCTGTCTGATCAGAATGCATTATTCTAGTACTAACATCTATCTGATCTAATCTTTCTCTCGGTCAGCGCTGTGAGTCAAGGATATTAACCTTTCTCTTCTCGGATGCAATTTCTCCTCTCTTTTTATTTTTGTCTCTTGCACTGTGTACATACCCAATGATATTTTTTCAGAGTAGACAGTGGAGGTAACTAAACATATACAGTTGTGGTCAGAATTATTGGCCATCCTGGTAAATATAATCAAAGATGTCTGTGAAAATAAATCGGCATTGTTTATCATTTTTGATCTTTCATTCAAAAAAAAAAAAAAAATCACAAAAATCACAAAAATCAAACATTGAAGTAAAATAATTGAAATTGGGGGGTAAATCACATTATGAAATAAATGCTTTTCTCCAAAACATGTTGGCCATAATTATTGGCACCCTTTTATTAAATACTTCATGCAAACACCTTTAGCCTAGTCTGGGTTTCCCAATGCTGCCTTCCCGCAGCACGATTTTATTTACGCTGAAAGGTAGTATGGATACCATGGTCCAGATTTTCGCCTCATTTAGAGAACCAATCACATAACAGGGAGGAAGCAGCAAGATGATGACGACATCTATGCGACACACCGCAGTTTGTTTATTTCTACGGATTCAACATGGCAGCAGACGCGAAGCTACCTTTTGATGCAGCCTTATATTGTTCCAAGTAGTTTAGAATGCAAGTTTATTTTGAAAAAAGAGCGTCTTTTGGTGTTAAACTTCGCAAGACCCCAGTCGTTATTGTTGTCTCGCCATTAATCGCCCTACTGGAGGACCAGGTACAGGAGGCGGTCAATCTGCCGCTCAGCTGTGTCCCAAGACAGAAAATGCGATAAAGAATTGTCGATACCAACTTCTGTTCGGCAGTCCCGAGGCCTGGATGAGCGCAGTGGCAAGACACGTTAGCCACGAGTTGTATAGTACCAACCTGTAGGCATCGTCGTCGACAAAGTCCATTTAACTTATAAATGGTAAGTGGTATTTATTAAAATCATATTGTCATTATTCCTGTAGACTGCCTACTGTGGTTGTCACAGTGCCACTAAGTTGTGTTGCTTTTCAATATCAATATACAGCTACCGCTTTAGTAGCATAACTTTCAGCTGTGCACACGTACCCAATTAAAGTTGCTGACACTTTAGTCATTAAATTAAATTTTTAAATTTTTTAAACTTGAAGTACAAGCAAACAATTTCCAATGCGAATAACAACTTCAACATCTATGTTAAACTGTACTTAATACTTGTGTTTTTCTGAACTGAAACGATTGCTATGAGCTACGTACAGTCAGCGCAGTCTCATCCAAATTCATCATATAACTGACGTTTTGGACGTCTTTTGACCATTCGTCGAATATACGACATATTTAGGGCCCCCTTAAACGTCGGTAGATGACGTTATCTGAATCCTAACTCTACCCCATACCTAAACCTAACCCTAAACCCAACTCGTCACCTAACTGACGTTAAAGGTAAAGCGTCAGTTGTATGACGACCCGGGATCGTCATCTACCGAACATTTAAGGGGGCCCTAAATAGTCGTATATTGACGAATGGTCAAAAGACGTCCCAAAACGTCAGTTATATGACGAATTGGGATGAGACTGTGTTGTACAGTACAGGTGCATTTGATAGACATTCTTAACACCCAATAAACGGCGCTGAGCATTCGTAAACCTCGCCTCAAATACAAGTGGTTCCCAGATCCAAGTCTCAACGAGAATTGGGTCTGGCGTTAGCCAGGCTACCTTTAGCCAAGATAACAGCACTGAATTTTCTCTTATAATGCCGATGAGTTTGGAGAACATCTGACACAAGATCAGAGACCATTCATTCCTCTATACAGAATCTCTCCAGATCCTTCAGATTCCCAGATCCATGTTGATGCTTCAGTTCACCCCACTCATTTCACAACTCGCGTCACCCAGCCTGTAGAATTCAACCAATCAGAAGACGACTTTGAAAATCCATATTTGACTTTTTCTTCCAATTTTGTGTACCATATGCATCAGACGTTCAACCAATGATCCGTCGGTGTGACGTCTGAGGCTGAGACTATTGCATTGGTAATATTATTAGTTGCTTGTTGATAGTAGATTAAATGGTGTTGCCTTTGGCTTGTAAACATCAAATGGAACTGCAACATGAATTTACATTGGACTGAAAAACCACAGAGGGTAACGCTTAACCATTTTAAAAGTCTACAACACACGGTCTCTGTATCTGCAGAGTCTCTGTATGCAATTGTTTGTTATTTCATAATCTAAGGAAAGAGGTAATACACAACCCAGAAAAAGTCCAATGGTCTGTTTCTACTGCAGAGCTGCTTCCAAGTTTAACCATGTGTTAAATATGCATCTGGTTTGAAAGATACACACAATCTGCTACACAAATATGCATAAACACACACAGTCTGCTCCTGCACCTCTCCAAATAAAAAAAGGCCTGAGTTTAGGGCTCTGATCAGCTGGAAGATGAGGTGCATTCACAGCATTAAACAAAAACAGTGTGTTGTGTTGTTGCTTTTTGCACAGTTGGTGTGAATGCTCAAAGAGCTCGCCGGCAGATGGGATTTATAATTATCTGTGGCGCTAAACGTTTGGGGGTCCAGGATTTTTGCAAACACACTTGCACATGAGTATATACACAACCCACATGTAAAAAATAAGGTGTGTTGTATTGAATTCGCTGATTTTTGCATTCAAAAACATCAAAATGAATAAGTAATAGGCTATTTTGTACCCAAGTTGTGAGCCTACCTGAAAAACGGTCGGTTTTTATGGGCGTGTCGCACTGAAGACGAACGGACACGACGGACAAGATTTTCTTCGCACTCGCACTCGAGTCGGACCCGTTTTGGACCCATTCGCATGCGGTCTGCGAATCTCCATAGGAAATGAATGACTTCCGGTCGTTTCGTAGCCGCATCGGAGCTGATTTCAACTGCCAGTGTGAAGGCGGCGTTAGGTGTCAAAAGCTCAAGGAAAATTTGATTTCTCAGTTCATCGCCCCTTTAAAACTAAAAACAATTTAAAAATAAATAAAAGAATAAATAAAAATAATACAAAACAACAAATAAATACATATTTTTTAAATGCAAAAAAAATATTAACGCGTAAAATGTTGTGAGTTGTGAAAATTAGATGATCTAGACGACATTGTGCGTGCCACTCATGTTCAATCCAATATGGCGTCTAACCTGACTATGTTATATTCCTCATTTGTAAGCCACTTTGGACAAAACCGTCTGCTACATGAATAAATAAAATGTAAATTCTAAATTCTAAACTAGCAAACACCAAAAACAAACAAACAAACAAACAAAAAACACTAGTAATGCGTCAGCAGCCACATAATGCCGCTATTGGTGTCAGTGTGGCAGTCAGTTAATAATTTAATCATTTACATTTTTCACAAAAATAATGCATTTTATTCCATATGTACTGTGCCTTTGACAAATAAAACAAATACAAGTTTTATTCCAAATCAGTATTGACTTCCAACAACATACACACACTCTATCCATTTCTCTTCCTTTCTTTGCCACATTAACTCGCCATCTTCCCTCCAACACACAAAAACAGTAGGACAGGACAAACCGCCGCATGAGGTGAGAGGTTGAGCTCCGCAGTGCAGGGAGGAAATCTATAAGGAGTATAAATATATACAGGAAACAGCACCCCATTGATCTTCTCAATTACGGACAGTGATATTTAATCCGCAGTCTCGGCTGCTTTATACACACAGATTAATATTGATCATTGCTCAGAGATCAACAGCCTCTAGCGATCCTGCACTGCAGCAATATCATAACCTCTGTCTTATTGAAAAGTGGCACATCCTGGATGGATTTGCTCGTGGGATATGAGCTGACGACTTAATATAGAGATTGGCAGTTTTATTACAGGGCAAAATCATTAATTATATGCATACACTATACATTTTAATGAGGAGGAAGTTTGATTTGGTTCACAGCAGCATGGGGTCTCACAGCAGTCTTGTAGCTTTGTGTGTGTGTGTGTGTGTGTGTGTGTGTGTAGAAGGGGGGTTTACTTCCCAATACTGTAATAAATCACCATCTCTCTCTCTCTCTACCCATCTCTCCACTTAGACCCTCTACATGATGTCATTCTGCAGAATATCAAGTATTACACACACACACACACCCAGGTCAGGACCAGGACTTCTCAGAATACAGCAGAAGCATGTGCATTTGTTAGCTTAGGGAGCTATTTCTACTTGATCTTTTCACTAAAAAATACTTTTAAGCTTTTTGCGCTTTCATTGTTTTTTCTAAAAAGCCCTTAATGTTTATCAACATATTAGATTTGTGTCACACTTAAAATCATTTCGGAGATGCAAGCTACTCTAAAAATAACGTAATGTGCAGAATGTAATGTCACTGGTAACCTAATGTTGTCACGTTGAGTCAGTCATATATTTAAAGGGACAGTTCACCCAAAACTTAACAAAAATATCTATATTTACTCAACCTCATGTTGCTCCAAACTTGTATGACTATTTCTTCAGAGAAAGAAAAAAAGTTATTGTCTGGAATTTCATGGATTTTTAACTTTACAATTAATATGACCAGCAACGAAGGCTGTCGAGATAACATCTACAAAGAAAGTACCATAAAAGTGACTAACACAGTCTCATCCCTAAGTCGTCATATAACTGACGTCTTGGGGCGTCTTTTGACCATACGTCAACATACGCCTTTTTAGGGCCCCCTTAAACGTCGGTTAATTGACGATCTCGGGCCGTCATACAACTGACGCTTTACCTTTAACGTCAGTTAGGTGACGGGGTAGGTTTAGGGGTAGGTTTAGGTCTGGGGTAGGGTTAGGATTCGATAACGTCATCTACCGACGTTTAAGGGTACCCTAAAAAGGCGTATGCAAAAGACGTCCCAAGACGTCAGTTATATGACGTCTTGGGATGAGACTGCGCTGAAGTGACTCAGTGCTGCAGTGACTCAGTGACTTGCGGTGTTATATACCATTATAGTATATTTTTTTAATTGGCTTTTATTTTTAAATTTTCAGGTTTTATTTCAAATTTAGTTTGTTTTAGCCATTTTTATTTTGTGTTTTTTTTTGTCATTTTCGTACTTTCGACCTAGTTAAACTAGACATTGAAATTTAGCAAGGTTCGATTTAGCTACTAAAATGTCTCAAGTAAGTTTTCATCTAATATTTATATTTTATTTTACTTCATCTTCATTTCAATAACAAAATGATTTTTATCAGTTTTAGATTTAGTTAAAGCTACACTGTGTGATTTTTACCCCATCTAGTGGTGAAAAGGTGTATGACCATCCAGTGAATATTAGTTTCTGTTCCTCTCAATTCCGATTTCATTTTAACTCCTACGGTGGCCAATGTAGTCCAAGATTAACATGGCTTCCAGTTTGACCTCGTCCATGAGTGGTAATTCAAACGGTAAACGCGAAAGGCGAAGCTTGAATTAACGGGTATGTCCCTCTTTGGCTAATGTACTTTCAAGATGGAGGGGCAACATGGCGACCGACATTAGAACCCCTTACCCGTATGTATTTTCAATGGCATATTTTACACTCACGAGAATACTTTATTACTTGAACGAAGTAAATATACATTAATGAGCACATATATTTTTGAAAGAACTAAGTGTTTTTAGCTAAGAATAAACTAAAAGAGTTACACAGTGTAGCTTTAACAATAACACCGCTTATGACTTGTTTGTCTTTTAAAGCTATAAGCCTTGACCAATAAAAAGATAGATGTCAAATTGTTATTAGCTAAAAGCGTAAAGAAATGTATAACAATTAATTTTTGAATGTATATGAATTAGATTTAAGAACGACAGTTTGTTCGTCACAAACTGTTTGTATATTGTATAGAACAGAATACTAATTTTGCGGTTAACTATGCTTATTTTATTAAATATAAGTTGATGAAATGATTTAAATGTAGTTACTTGGATGTTACCAGATAATTTTCCAACAAAACATTTCACACTCACAGTGACCAGACCAGCTTCTGTCGAACCAACAGGATTGTACATACATACTACTTTCTCTCCTCTCTCGGTGAAGTACACTACACAGTGATGGATGTCCTGTTTGAGAGGTGTTGTGCTCCACTGACCTCAATATATCAGATATGTGTGAACACATACACACACTCACACACACACACAGAGGTGACATCATCGATAAAGCCAAACAACGGAAGGCCAGCGCAGTAATAAGCTCTAACATGATTAAAAGTGAATGTTGCAGAGAGACATCTGGTGTGTATGTGTGGCTCTGATCTCACATGTGTGCATCTCAAACCTAATTTTTCCATTCATGTCCCGTATGCAGGCAGTTTAATGAGGTTAGTGCAGATTCAAGGGCTGTTCTGTGGGAGTGAGAGAGAGATGATCCATTCATCTCCATTAGCTCAGTGTGTGAACAGACTACATACTGCTAAAATGAAGATGCAGAGCTCTGTGCTGCTTTAATGAAGGGCAGATTACATTTAATGTACTGTATGTAATGTACAACAGAACTAATGTACAGATGACATCATCAGACAGATAGCAGGTAAAAATATGCTAAGTATAATATTGTCAACATAAAAATGTCCAAAACTCATTTAAGTTCCCTAATCAAATGTATTTCAGAGTAAAATAGGATATTATATGTGAGAAAAAGTAGACAGGGATTTGATTTTAAGCAATGGGAATAGACTGGACTGAAATATGATGTTCAAAGATAAATGTTTGGGAAAGGAGAGCTGCTAACGTCAGCCAAAAAGCACATTTTTTTTCAGGGGATTAAGAAACTTGATTTAAAAACTGACACTTTGATATTTTTTTTTGCAATATATTACATTTCAATATTTTAAAAAAGAAAATTGAGGAATATTGCCCTAATAGTGCAACTTGGAAAGGTTTAATTGTTCCTACAATGATTAGACTGATTCTGTTAAAAAAAATGACATCTGATTAAAAAAAAAGAAAAAGAAAAAAGAAAACATGTTTTTTTTTGTGCAAACCATTTCTGATGACCGATGTGGAAAAAAGTGTACAAACGTATAAATACTCTTATAAGTACTCAAACCTCTTCCAGTAACTATAAAGTGAACACTTATTAAAAAGTTTGCATGCCACATTCCTATTATTTTTGACCAATTCAATTTGACTAAAATAACAAAATATGACTAAAATAATGATTTTGTTGTGATAATTATAATATATATATATAAAAAATAAACTAAATAAAATATATTACAATTTTACCACTGTACAGTAAAATAAAACTACTATTAAAATACGAATATTTATGCCTTAATTTCTTCATTTTCAAATGTTGAACCATCAAGCCTTTTTGTCAAATTGCCAGCAAATGAGTAAATGCACTGCTGTTTTATAGTACATGTATTTAATTTAATTGCATCCTTTATTATCTGACTGTAGCATTAAGCCATTAGATTTTATTTTAATAAACTGTATTAGCTCTTCAATTTCATGTTGACTTTGTAATGATTTTCATCCAAAATAATTGAGGGTATGGATGATTAAATGTATATAAATGGCATGAACATGTACCTCTCAGTTTTAAAAATTGCAACATATTCTTGGCATAGACCCAAAAAGAAACAAACTTGAAGCCAATGGTCAAAAGACTGTTAAGTCCAAAACTACAAACAAATTAGAATACGTTTTGCTTGAGCATATTGAATTTACTTGCTACCAAGTGTCTTAATTAATAACTTCTACGATCTTCCACAAAGGGTTCACTTTTGCAGCCAAGTACCTTAAAGTGGTCATTTTATGCTTTTCCACTTTTTTAACTTTGGTTAGTGTGCAATGTTGCTGTTCGAGCATTAAAAAAAACGTTTACAAAGCTCAAAAAAAAAAAGTTTACAAAGCTCAAAGTCCACTCCAAAGAGAGATATTTTATTTAACAGAATCCACTTTTCAAGAACTACAATGAACGACTTTTCCAGATCTTATGAAGTATGGTACTCATTTAAATAAATTTCGCAAACGGAATAGCTACACAGAAAAGGGACTAGGCCTGGCCGAGTTCCTTTAGAGAAGACAGTGTTATCGCCATTAAAGAAGCGCTATTTTTTTCACAACATTGCCAAAAAACATTTGTTTGATCTTCCTAAGGCTGATGAACTTAGAGTGGTTAAACCTTATTTTAAACACTGTTCCTGAAAATTATAATCCCAATGTTTATCTGTGTGCTGCACATTTTAAGGAAAACAGCTTGTTTTCTGTTGCTTTTATATGCTCTCGCTACTGTAAGACAGTTCATTGATATTTTTAGGTAAACTAAACCATAGTTTTGTGTAGGGCTGTAATCAACCATAGAAATCCTTAGTCGACCAAGGTCTTGTCCTGCGCAACGATTAGTCGACTTAAAAAAAAACAATAAAAAACGGATGTTTTGATTGAACATTTTTTAAACAATTGTCATAGAGCATTTATAAAACAACAACGAAAAAACATCAAAAATAAATAAAACTATAATAATAATACAATTCTTTGAAAATTAAGTGATTTTTTTAACTGCAAGTGAGGAGCTCTGTCCTTGGTCTATCTATAGTGACAATCACAATCGCGCACCTGATCACACCACATGCAACAAAATAATATAACTGCTATCTGCCACATAATGAAAAATACTAACAAAAGCTCTCAGACTGTATTCTTCTTTACTTACAAAGCTATGGGTTAACTTTTGTCCAGCCGATCTGTTAGGCGTTTTAAAACAACAGACAAAATAGCCTAAAAAACAATCTGAAAACTAGGCTGTGTTGTAAGATAGCATATAAGTTTAATTTCGTTTTGTTACATTATTTAGGCTACTTTCAAATGAGTCAAGTGTACAAATAAAAACCTATTAAGAAAACAATCGATTGAGTCAGTATGATAAAGCCGTTAAAAGAGCTGCTCATGTCTTTTGCGCGCTCAAGTTCGATTTCAAATAGGCACGCGATGTGCGCGCTCATAATGGAGCAACACGGTCGCCACCGTCGCCTACCTCCACAAAAATGTAGCCAGACAAAAGATTTAGATTTCTTGGACATTCTGTCGACTAGGGCTGTCAACTTTAGTCGTTCAGTCGACTAATCAGTCGATGCCGTCTTGGTCGACTGAAATTCTTATTGGTCGAACCAGTCGCATTTTTTTTTTTTTGCCAATAGAAATACATTTTCAATGATTTACTCCCTGATATTTATTCCTTTATAAAGCAGTTATTTATTACTGTATTCTAAATATAATTAGCCTATGTTTTATCCCAACTTTAAATGCTTTAATTTAGGCTATTTCTTGTAACTGCGCCACAGTTTAGCACGCACACATAACACACTCAGGAACCGCACCTACTGGCTGCGCTGCTGCTCGCGCTCAGTAAGGGATGTACCGGTAGGTAATTTTGCTGTATTAATTCAGTTCACGCTAAAGTAGCGTAGGTAATTTTGCTGTATTAATTCAGTTCACGCTAAAGTAGCGTGAACTGAATTAATACAGCAAAATTACCTACCGGTACATCCCTTACTGAGCGCGAGCAGCAGCATTAGGTGCGGTTCCCGAGTGTGTTATGTGTGTGCGCTAAACTGTGGCGCAGTTACAAGAAATAGCCTAAATTAAAGCATTTAAAGTTGGGATAAAACATAGGCTAATTATATTTAGAATACAGTAATAAATAACTGCTTTATAAAGGAATAAATATCAAGAAGTAAATCGTTGAAAATGTATTTCTATTGGCAAAAAAAATGCGAACTGGTTCGACCAATAAAGAATGTCAGTCGACCAAGATGGCATTGACTTATTAGTCGACTAAAACGACTAAAGTTGACAGCCCTAGTTTTGTGATGCCAATCACAACACACTGGGCCAGTTAACCAATCACAGCACATTTCGTATTTCAGGGGCTTCATCGAAATCGGTGTGTTCGAGCCAGCCTGGGTCGAGATGTGCTTTAATTAGGTAAAATATGTGAAAATAATGCGTTTTTGGAACAACCAAGCATGAAAACATATTCTAGTACATCCCAAAAACAAAATCAAGACTCAGTAAGAGGAATAATGGGACCCCTTTAAAACAACTTCCATGTTTCCAGATATTGATACAAAACCAGATAGTATCGGATAGTCAACCCATCAAAATCAGAGCTGGTGAGTAGGGTTAGGTATCGTTTCAATTTTAACGATTCTGATACCGATTTCCGATTCTGCTTATTCGAATCCGGTTCTTAACGATTCTTGGTTTCGATTTCAATATTTATTGGAGAGAAAAGGAGAGCAAATACTTCTAATAAATAATAATTTTAAAAAATCTACCTTTTATTGTTCACATTTAGGCTATTACCAGTAAAACTGTGACAATGCGTCTTAATTTTCAATATGTATAACAATTTAAGGAATACAAAAATATTTCATTTTAACACAAAAAAAACAGAACATAACAAAATATGTAGCCTAACAGACCTACCTAACTATAGTTTACTGAAGCATAATGTTCTGTTAGCTCTGTTTCTGATTTGCTTTAAGACAGGTGAATATCAAAGAAGGATCAAATCCATTGATATTGAATGAAATGAAGGTGACTGTAGCAAAAGGATGTAACCCTTTCACTACAAATCGTGACATTCAAACACTCTACTTGCTCATCTTCCCCTTCATGGCTAAAGTGAATGAAGTCTCTACAAATAAAGATTATGTTAATTACATTATTAGACCAATAGGAAGCAGCAAGTGAGTGTTAAATGTATTTTTTTTGTTGAATCTTTCATTCAAAAGATTTGTTCAGAAATGGTGAATCATCCATTAACTAAAAAGAATTTATGGAGTATCAAACAAGTATTCATAAAAAAATAATAATACATAGATTCGAGTCATTAATTGTCTGATGTTTTTATTCATGATCTCCATTTTAAACATAACACAACAATAACTATTTTAAACAAAACTGGTTCTCATTTTATCCAGAATTATGCGGCTCTTGTTCGAAGACGAATGTCTGTTCATCTGTGTTTTGTACCTGAGTGTGAGGACCGCTATTGCTGCTGCTAGTATCTTTATCATGGTGTGTGGAAAGCTGTGGTACGGCTGCTGAGAGATCGCACCGAATCAAATGCGGCGTGTGCATTCCTTCAAATTGACCCCGTGTTAAAGCAAATGTTTCATCATATTGGAGGTGCATCATTTGAAAAGCTTAAAAGTTTGCCGCTTTGCCATCGTAAATATTTAACTTGCAACGCATGTGCGGCAGGCAGGTCCTGGCAGATCAATGCAACAGTAAACAAATGCTCACTACCATTCACAACGCGCGAGCGAGCAAGCATCAAAGTAAGGAATCGATAAGAGGAATCGAAATGCGTGTGTCTTATCGAATCCCCAATTTTTGGCATTTTGGAACCGGTTCTAAAATGGAACCGGTTCTCGATACCCAACCCTACTGGTGAGTTTATCCACCTCCAGGCATTGTGTTCTGTGAAAGGACTGTAGTAGGCGGTCAGTGGGTGTGCTGTCTGAAGCTAAGACTAGATTTACACCTTCTGAAAAATGACTAAGAACGTCTCCAAAGCAAGGGCGTCCTTAACACTCACAAGAGACACATTGAGGAAGTGCTATGTTATAAAGTGGCTGACACAAATTTCTCTTGAAGAAATGTTTCAGTGAAGGATGGCATCTCTCAAGCACTGCACTAAAGCCGGTAAGACAGAAAAGAGGTTATAAAATAATAAACACAGGAGATAAAAGTAAATGCTCGCTCAACAGCTCCCTGTGGACTATATAACTGTTCTCTCAGAAGAGTCTCAACAGACAGCGCTCAAGCCCACAGTGTCCAAACATCTGAGTAGGTAGAGCATGTTTTCACTGCTACCTTTTACAATGGAGACTAGATTCTGCCAAAACAATTACTGTTACAGTAATTTATCAACACCCAATTAAAATTGAGTGAACTTGATTTTTTTTAAACTGACAAATATACAGTCAAACCAAAAATTATTCAGACACCAGATATATATATATAATATTATATATATATTATTTTTATATATTTTTTACTAGTGGGTGCAAGACATTTATGTAAGTGTTAATTTAAAGTTCATTAATGTAAGTAAGGATAGCAAAATAAAGTAAACTGTGACATATTATACCCCAAAATTCTTCATACAGTGGACTACCAGTAAAAGTTATACAAATTTGAGACAATAAAAATTATTCAGACTTTGACCTGTTTTGCGTACTGTAAGTGTTTTTCTTACACCACAGACTGAACAAAAGTAAAAATTGCTTGGTAATTTGTTGACCTAAACTGGTATTATCTAATTGTGTACTTAAATTTAACAGCGGACAGCTAGTGAACCTAATTCATTTGTGAGTCAGTCTAACAGAAGGATGGCCAAAACCAGTGAAATATCAACTGATTTGATAACTCTTTTCATATCTTATTACAATTTTCGAAACTATAGTAAATAAACTGTGATAATGTGAGAAATGCTGAAGGTGTCTGAATAAAAGTTGGTAAAAAGAAAAAAAATTAAGAACACGAAAGAAGAATGTTGTAATTTATACAATTATATTGTATCATCTACAAGATTTAAGATAAAAGATCATGTTCAAACAAATAACATTTCACTGGAATCTTTTCAGCACATGGAATCTTTTCATTGGCAGAATTTGCTTATCTCATCACCTTTGCCACTGCATTTCTAGGCCAAATTTGCTAAATGCTACTCAAGGCCAATGCCTTTTTAAAAGTGAAATACACCCAGCATCCTCCGTTGGACAGCAAAAAAGAGAGAGAGAGAGGAAATGAAAGAATGGGAATCGGGAAAATTATTTTTTATATATATATCCTGAGAGGTTTCCTGCTACATTTGAATCTAATGTGTTTATTCTGCAGTGACTGCCAGAGCAAATACAACAATCCCAACATGTAAATGTGCTAAGAACGACCATGTTCACTATAAAACTTTTGCAACATTACTATATTGCACGATTCTGGTTTAAACTTAAAGGAATAGCGTGGCAAGTATGGTGAGGGGCGAGAGCCGTGGGAACGGAAGCTGAGGCCGGTGGAGAGAGTGCTAATGAACATGACCTGAGTGCCACACCGGTTCTCGAGTGTCTCATGGAAGAGCTCCGGATGGATAAAAGGAGGAGGGACGACAGTGAAGGACAAGAGAGGACCAGGCCTGGGACATTTATGTTGTGGTTTAATATGTAGTGGTTGCCACTTTACTTTTAGTTTTGTTGTTTGCTTATATTGGGAATCAAAGTATTTTGTTAAAGTCCCACTGTGGTGAACATCAAGTTTTTAAATGTTGTTTATATATCTATTTCTGTAGCGTTTTTATTATGATTTTAGACAAACCATGTGCTAATTTACAAGTCAACACCATTGCTGAATATGTTCTCTTTAAAACTGCAGTGATCTAAAGATCGATTTTAAAATCGCTGATTTCCTGATTATTTACTCACCCCAAGGCCATCCAAGAAGATGTACAGTATATATAACTTTCTTTCCTCAGCCTAAGAGAATTAAGGTTTTAGTGGAAAACATTCCAGGATTTTTCTCCATGTAATGCAAGTGAATGACGACCATTTTTAACAGTCCATATTTAGTACTACCTTTAAGAATAATTAGCCTGGCAAGCCAGACCTATCAAGATGTTAGGTCTGGGAACTCACAATTGACATACCTCAATCCGAGGGGTGGGATAAAAGGTTGTCTTTCAATATCTCTCTGCAAGCAATAGGATAGCGCCACAACCAACTAGTGCTACGAACGGCTGTGGATGAGTGAATCCAATGCGTTTTCCCTCCAGCGGAGCAAGCTGATATATTAAAGGGCAACTCCACCCATTTGCATTAAGCTTTCCATTGTTAGAAACCCAGTTATACTATTGAATGGTCATGCAACACTTTATCATTTTCCCCTGAGACGAGAGAAATCTGCTATTTACCTTTTTCACTTCCTCCAACAATGACGCAAAAATCGTCATTTTACGTCATTGTTGGCGGAAGTGTAAGAGAGGGCGATTTCAGTAAAAAACTACAAGCCCGAGTCCCCACCCTTTCAAACCCGCCAATAGGGGGTTGGACCTATTGCGCTAACAGACCAATCACAGATCAGTGCCAATGCGTTTGATTTCACTGGCAGAAACGTTTTGAAAATGTGGACGAAACTACTGAATACGCTGACGGATGCGTTATGGAGGATTGGGATTAACATTACACATCTTTTTTTGGACGCTAAGCTAGCAGGCTCTTGTTCTGTGGAGAAAGCTGAGTAGTAGGGGTTACCGTCCTCTTTTTCCTGGACATGTCCGGCCGTCGATGTCCGGGATTCAGCTTTTAATTTCTGAAGTCGCCATTCATTGTTTACATGTAAGTTACAGCTTTTGTTTCAATCTAACTCAATTCCTTATGATTGGTGAATCTGACTGTTGTGTTTACATGAACGCCAAACAAGTGATCGGTTGATGCGTTTTAACATTGCTAAGAAAATTCCTGCTCCTCCGTGAGAGATACGAGACCGGTAACTTACGCCTTAGGTGCCGCTCATCGGTAATCACGCCACCGGCCTCGCGCCGTTATCCACACAGCCGGCACTCATCCCGGTCGACACAGTAAACATGATGAATGACGACTGTAGAACGCAAAAGCCGAATCGCGGACATTTTGGGCGATCTCGAAACACATTTTCGGACAGACTCATCACGGAGAATCACTAGTAGACTGTTGTTTACATACTGCGAGGTTAGCGGTAGGCGTGGCCTCCTAGGGCAGCGAAGCAAATGAATTCTGGGAGTTGATGTTTTTTATTCACATAAGCCAAAAATACATTTTCTGTCTTTTCTCAGTCTAGAAAGCTCCAAATTAAAAAATAATTTCACATTTCTTCTACATAAATGACCCATTTTAAATACACATTCATCTTTCCAGAGGTGGAATTGCCCTTTAAACACATCTTCCTTTTTTAAGAATGACTTAAGTGACGTTCTCTTAACAAGTGATCCAGAGTCGCGGCCAAAGCCGAATCGAAAGACCGCTGTTTGCCAGCTGCATCTTGTTTGTTTTTAAGTAGCAGGGAAATCACCTACGGAAATCACGGCACAGAACCGTCACAACTCTGCCGTCATTGTGTTAAGCCCGCCCACCAACTCTATACACGATGTGATTGGCCTGACCAGAGTTTGGATTTTCCACTTCGAAAGCCAACGGAGAGTTGCTAGACCACACTTTGCTGCAAAATAATTTTTGCTGCCGCTAGGGTGCGTCGAGATTTCTAGGCTAAAGAATAATTCCATTAAGAAAAAATGATAAACAAAGCTAAAAAAATAATCACTAGTTTAATCAAAAGATCAACACATTTTATAGACACAGACAAAATTAACTTGTTTTAGATATTCTGATAAAAGTATTCAATTATTTTACCAGGTCTTCGATTATCCTAAATCCATCATTTATGCCATTTTACTGCTACTTTGAACAATTGACTCACACTTACATGCTGCTACAGGCAGATTCTTTCATCAAAAGTGACTCAAAGCTCAAGCTATAATTTCTCTTTTCAGGTCATCCACACATCAGACTCAAACACATGACCTTGAAGTTGCTAGCACCATGTGCTACTGTTTAAGCAGGAAATACTAGTCACACAACACAAATAAAAATGCCAGCCCAATACCAGCATGCATTTAAAACCACTATCTGCAGTCGTAATGAGATTCTGATGTCGCAGAACATCCCAGAGGATCTCAGACAGATAAGGCTATTGATCTAGTCACAAATAGTACAGAGCAAGAGATATGGGTTGATGATGGAGCACAGTGCACGCAGATGCTGCTTACATGCACATGCAGTTCCCATAAGGAACAGATTTTCTCAGAATGAAAGCTTGCATTATTAGGCTGCATACACTGTGCTGGTGATAACATGATATGACAGCAGGATACTGAAACTAATAAAGAATTTATCAGAACAGAGAGACGTGTGATGGTGAGTAATTGTCAGAGCCAATGTAAAAGCGTGTAAACAATAAATAAAATATTTTGACAAAGCAGAAGATAAGAACCTATTAAGTGAACATCTTCAGTCACAGGCTGTTTCTGTAAATTGATCTAGTTTGTTGGCAAGATGTCTGAGGAGGAGCTGATAGGTGGGGTCCTAATACCATTTTGTAACCATGGTAATCGAACAGATGGGTTAGTACAGGAACCGCATGCTGTGTGGGGCGTGTGGGTGTGTCACCATCTGAGACATTGTGTCATAAATCCATAAATTCTGCATTATCACATGCAGGTGAAATGCAAAATGCATTTATTATTTATATTCAATTGTATAAGACAAACCGAGGCTAATTAGATGTTAATGTTGTCCCAAAAAATGTATTCACAGTATTATTACTTTTATTCAGTAAGAATGCATTAAATTGATCAAAATTGACAGATAAAATGTTTATAATGTTAAAAAGATTTCCATTTTAAATGCAAAATGTTCTCTCTATTCTTCAAATAATCAAAAAGTCTATCACAGTGTTTATAAAGCAACTATTGTCAAAATAAGAACTGTTTCTTGAGTAGCAACTCAGCATATAAGAATGATTTCTGAAGGATCATGTGACACTGAAGACTAGTTTACCATCACAGTAATAAATTACATTTTAAAATGTATTACAATTAAAAAGTTATATTAAATTGTAATCATATTTTCAAATGTTACTGTTTTATTTTTTATTAAAATAAATGCAGCCTTGGTGAGACTATAATGTGTGTGTAGAATCACCCAAAAAATGCCCCATGATGTATTCAAATTATAAACGACAATAATAAATAATCCAGTTTACTGCTCAGATCAAGTCCTGGGGGAAAAACAGCTAAATATGTTCAGTTTTACTTTTTTATTTATGAATTCTACAGTATTCTACAGTCCCATGATACATGCAAATTGTACACAGCGAAAAAAGAGGCAGTTTTCTGTTCATACGTGCGCATAATTCTGCAGACATCCCCCCATGATCGACCGAGTAACTTTGATCATATTTTACCGTCTAGGTTTTTGTGCTTCAAAGGAAAACGATATGTGCAGTGATGTCACCGTGACATTGAATCATGTCTGAGCGTTTCAGAGAAATGCAGGAGATGAATGAAAATATGAAGTGTTTGCTGCTTTTATTTGAGAGCGAAGGAAGGAGGCCTGGTTGGCAGGCATTTACCCTAAGATGTCTCCCTCAGAGTGAGAAACAATGAGAATGACACAGCCACAGTGTTTCCCATGGATTCATGCTTGTGTTTTATTGTGGTTTCCTGCCTCTTACAAATGTCAAGCATCTTAATTAACATTCTGACTGAAATATTAATGCTCACTGCAGATACAGCATTAATATTCATCCAAAGCAGCCCAAAATCATGTTAATATTTCACGTGTTACCAAAGATTTAACATGATAAAGTGTGTACTTGAATGTGCACTCTGGCTTTATAAAAACATACAGCCACTGAGGCAGTATAATGAATAAATTATACGCAATCATCTCTGCCTAAAAACAAGGATAGATGAAGAGCCTTTAGGAATACTCAACACGTTCAGCTGTCTGTATATTTGGAATGGGGTTTATATGTAAACGCATGTGCGAATGTGTATGTGTGAATCATCTGACCGTCCTGGCAACATATCTGAACGATGGAGAAACAGAGATGGAGCGAGAGAACTTCACAAGGACAAGGAGAACAGAAGACCTAAATTTATACTGTGTAAACATCTCTATAGATAGATCTAATTGATATACATTTTAAAATATATTAATTCTATACTATTTTATTAAAATAAATTAAATATAAAACACTAAAATCTAAAATCAATCATTTTAAATGCTACAAGTGAATTTAGGCATAACAACATTATAATGTGATGCATTAGATAATGGCAAATGTCATTTTAATAAAAAATTTAAAAAATCCCTGGAAATTTTAAAATTAATTATTATAAATAAAAAATTATATCATCGTCATAAAAAACTCTGATAGTAGCAATGATTAATAAGGTATATTAACATTTTTCAGTTCAAACAGCAAACTTATTCTATGCCAGCATACAAAAATAGATATCCAGAGTTATCCACAATTCTTAATATATATATATATATATATATATTTTTTTTTTTACTGTACATTATACACTCACCGGCCACTTTATTAGGTACACCTGTCCAACTGCTCGTTAACACTTAATTTCTAAGCAGCCAATCACATGGCGGCAACTCAGTGCATTTAGGCATGTAGACATGGTCAAGACAATCTCCTGCAGTTCAAACCGAGCATCAGTATGGGGAAGAAAGGTGATTTGAGTGACTTTGAACGTGGCATGATTGTTGGTGCCAGAAGGGCTGAGTCTGTATTTCAGAAACTGCTAATCTACTGGGATTTTCACGCACAGCCATCTCTAGGGTTTACAGAGAATGGTCCGAAAAAGAAAAAACATCCAGTGAGCGGCAGTTCTGTGGGCGGAAATGCCTTGTTGATGCCAGAGGTCAGAGGAGAATGGCCAGACTGGTCGAAGCTGATAGAAGGGCAACAGTGACTCAAATAACCACCCGTTACAACCAAGGTGGGCAGAAGAGCATCTCTGAACGCACAGTACGTCGAACTTTGAGGCAGATGGGCTACAGCAGCAGAAGACCACACCGGGTGCCACTCCTTTCAGCTAAGAACAGGAAACTGAGGCTTCAATTTGCACAAGCTCATCGAAATTGGACAATAGAAGACTGGAAAAACGTTGCCTGGTCTGATGAGTCTCGATTTCTGCTGCGACATTCGGATGGTAGGGTCAGAATTTGGCGTCTACAACATGAAAGCATGGATCCATCCTGCCTTGTATCAACGGTTCAGGCTGGTGGTGGTGGTGTCATGGTGTGGGGAATATTTCTTGGCACTCTTTGGGCCCCTTGGTACCAATTGAGCATCATTGCAACGCCACAGCCTACCTGAGTATTGTTGCTGACCATGTCCATCCCTTTATGACCACAATGTACCCAACTTCTGATGGCTACTTTCAGCAGGATAATGCGCCATGTCATAAAGCTGGAATCATCTCAGACTGGTTTCTTGAACATGACAATGAGTTTGCTGTACTCAAATGGCCTCCACAGTCACCAGATCTCAATCCAATAGAGCATCTTTGGGATGTGGTGGAACGGGAGATTCGCATCATGGATGTGCAGCCGACAAATCTGCGGCAACTGTGTGATGCCATCATGTCAATATGGACCAAACTCCCTGAGGAATGCTTCCAGCACCTTGTTGAATCTATGCCACGAAGAATTGAGGCAGTTCTGAAGGCAAAAGGGGGTCCAACCCGTTACTAGCATGGGGTACCTAATAAAGTGGCCGGTTGAGTGTAGCATTTTAATTATAGTGTGCACAATCTGTTTTAAAACAACAAAACAAAACAGTATTTAAAGCTGCAGTTCATAGCTTTTTTGGGGGTTAAAAAGGATCCAAAATGCATATTTGAGAAAATACATAACCAGCCAGTGTTCAAAACTATCTACCTGCCTTAGCTCGATTCAAAGGGGTAATTTTGTAATAATGTTTTTAATTCCAGTGTTACTGGTGGATTTCCGCGGAGATTCAAGCATGTCTTTGCGTCATTACATCACATCTGTACACATAAAGGAGGAGTCTCGGCAGTAGGCTATATTGCGTGTGAGGATGTTGGAGGTGGAGATTTATAGCCTTTTCTCACAGCACTTGATATAATTAAACTTATCAATTTGATGGCGGATCCAGAAAGGTTCAAATGACAATCACCAGTGACAACTAGAGGCTCAACCATTGTAAAATGCAAAAGACTTTGTTTGAACTTCAGAGTGGCTAACTTACATTAAAAAAAAACAATAAAAAAAAACTTAAACCGGACCCATGCAAAAACAAGGATACATATCGGAAGGAGATTACATGTAGTCATGCAATGCTGATGTTGTTAATATTAACAATTTGAGAACAAAGTATAATTTTGCACGGTTTTGCGTGATGATTTTAAATAAATCGATCTGACACGTGTCCCATTTTCTCACAAATGTTCATTTAAGACCTTATTTAAAACATTTTAGACAGCTTTTATGAGGACATTTGACAAAACGGACATTTTGGCATAATTATGAGTGTGTAATGATTTGTTCAAGCCCGAAAGAGAACTCGATACTGACATGCGTCTTTTCTGTGGGTTGTGTGTGTAATAGCCAACAGGAAGATTAAAGGGATACTGCGTAATGTTAATAAAACCAGTTTGTTCTGTGGGTTGTGTGTGTGTGTTCGTAATAATTGCGTTAAAAAAAGTTGTTGTTTTTTTTCCAAAAAAGTTTGTTCTTGCATTGCCGCTGTGGGCAAGTGATGAAACTGGTTGTTCTGACTGAACATGTAACACCAGGTAAGATCTGACTATTGAAGCAAGCCGGGAGCTCAACATTCAAAGTCTCCTATTCAGAGAATAATTACGTCCTGTATCCTGAATGTCTCTAACAAGTTTTCAAGTTATTGCACTTCAGTTAATGTGTAGAAGATAATACTTAATTAAATGTCAAATTTAATTCTGTAAAGTCTTATTCCTCTATTTTTTGTAATGTCTTTGAAAAATATGGGTGATGGTGAATCGTAATATATCGCAGAATAGAATCGCAATACTTGCTTGTATCGCAATATATTGAGAATTGCAGAATATTCGCCGAGATATCGAATCGTCACATTTTTGCCAATTGCCACCCTAATATTCAATAATATTATTGATCTGCCTTAATTAAAGCTACACTGGCTAACTCTTTTAGTTTATTCTTAGCTACAAACAGTTAGCTCTTTCAGAAATATAAGTGCTTATGTAAGCATAAGGGACCAGAGGCTGTGCTGTATTGTGAAATAAGTAACAGCTGAGGGCGTTGTTAGTATGAGCGCGAAGCCGGAGTAACCCCTTCAGCTGTTACTTATTCACGATACAGCACTTGCCTCGAGTATCTTATTGCTTTTATAAAACGGTTGCCACACAATATTAAAGTAAAAAACAATATAAGTGCAACTTTCTTGAAGTAAAATCACTAAAAGCTTACCTTCCGCTGGAAAAAATAGTCCCCCGAGTGTGAACAGCAACAACGTTCCAATGTGTAAAATGCATGAAAGCTCAAATAGAAACAACATAGAACAGTGTTGCGCAGCGATCAGAATAGAACCGTTTGGTGTGAAGCGGTCGTAGGCGTGTTTTATCGTGAATAAAGCACAGCTCTTGACCAATCAGAATCAAGGATTCGAACATACCCGTTTTATAATAATGTATATTTACTTCGTTCAAGTAGATAAAGTATTCTCGCTGAGTTACAATATGCCATTGAAAATACATACAGGTAAGGGGTTCTAATGTCGGTCGCCATGTTGCCCCTCCATCTTGAAAGTACATTGGCCAAAGAGGGACATACCCATTAATTCAAGCTTCGCCGTTTCGCGTTTCCGTTTGAGGGTCAAAACTGGAAGCCATGTTAATCTTGGACTACATTGGCCACTCGTAGGAGTTAAAACGAAATCGAGAATTGAGAGAGAACAGAAACTAATATTCACTGGATGGTCATATACCTTTTCACCGCTAGATGGGGGTAAAAATCACACAGTGTAGCTTTAAGGTGGACAGGTGCATTTTTTTTGCATAATTTTCATGTCTCACTGTGAAGCTGCTTTGATACAACATGTATAGTAAAAAGCACTATTTAAATAAAGGTGACATCTCATTTCAGTAACAGCCCAAATTCCTATATCACTGCATCCCAGGATGGATCTTCTGAAGCAATTGTGGATTTGGATTGGATTCCATGGTATTCTGAACTCCAGTGTCAGAGGTGATAGAAGCAGATAAAAGAAAATGAGAAATAGAAGATGAAGGCTTATTTGCAGAGCACTTTGCTCTCTCGTTCTCAATCTCCCTGCCTGTCTCACCGTGGCCTATCACCATGGAGACAGACAGCTGTTACAGGTAGGGCAGAGGGGTAAGGCGAGTGACATGCGTTCTCCTTATCTTTCCAGAGGTGATCCTACACTAGTCTACACACCCCTCTCTCTTTCAGCTTCACAACCTTTCTCCACACCTTTCAAAAAGCACAATAGACAAACTCAACGGTGTTGAAACAGGTGCGCACAATCAATAATCATCCACCTGATTTCACACAATTCCCAGATTAAAAAAAGACGCCAAACACCTTATTCAGCCAAACAGGTTGAGCGCTTACAAATACACAAAGTCAGCGAAACAAAAATCAGCACTAATAAAAAGAAGCCCATCGTGCAGTAATAAGACCCCAGTGTTTGAAAAGCACACTCTGCAAATGTGCGTCCCTGAACTCCATATTTCTTGAAGCAGAGAGTTGTACAAGACATACAGTGAGGGTTTGTTTCTTAGATGCTGATGTCAGGGCACCTGTCAGAGGTTTTTCACTGCAATGTTAGTGTGGCGTGCTGCAATTCGGTCAGCGTTTGGTGGCGGTGCTGCAGAGTGCACGTGCTACTGCTTTTGTGTGTAAGTAGAACAAAAAAAAGACTGAGCAGCAGTCAAAACCCATCATGTCAAATGTGACAGCTAGTTCAGAAAACTAAATCCCAAGGGTGTGTTTAAGTGCGTGCATGTGTTTAGAGTTGGCTCAAAGAGCACCGTACTCACCATAAGCAGGCAGACGGCAGATTCGGGCATCAGTTGCACAGCCATGATGTCTATACTGCAAACAAGCGTTTAAGTAATGTTCAAGTAGCGTGCCGAAACCCTTAAGGCAATCGTCACGCTCTATAACACCACCAAAATTGTCCAGGCAATGTTTAGTTAACGCTCAAGAATATTGTATTGTATACTCTTTCACAGGACACTGTACAATAGTTTCCCGTTCCCGTGGCCGTACGCTCACTACTCCTACTCCATCCGAGACGTCTTCCCCTTTCGGAAATCCCAAAGCACTGTTCAAGCTCCGTCCTTGATCCAAATGAAATGTCTCTTCTTTGATCTCCAACAGCCTGTTAGACTCCCTCCTCCCTGAGGACGAACACACACATGCACGCACCCGCACACACATACGGTCCGAGAGGAGGCAGAGACTGCCGTTTCAAATGACCAAGCAGCACTGCAGACACACATGCGCTCTCACGTTCACAAATCCGACTGATACAACCAAACACACGCCAGAGAGAGAGAGAGAGAGAGAGAGAGAGAGAGAGAGAGAGAGAGAGCGTGCCCACCCATCAATGAACACAGAAATCATATCAAGTACCATGAGGCCACTTGGGATACTAGCAAACACACACACCTTCCCTTTCTCTAAAAGGATTGATTTGTAAGTGGCAGTAGACAGCATCACTTTGCCTAAATTAAAAGGGAAAAAAATGAATAATGCAGAAGAAGAATAAGTGCTTGCTACTTTATTACTATTGTTTACTTAATGTAAAGGATTTGAAGAAACCATTAACCAGTGTTAAATTCAACACATTTCATTTGTGCTTTAAATCGGGTGGAAATTTCGGAGGCACACCTAGACTAGAATATCAAAAGACTTTTGAGCCTTTAAAGCAACTCCTTAGCTACCAGCCAGAACAACTTAGCAACTACATAGCAATATGCAAAAAACTCATCAAATTATCTTAAAACCAAACAGTAACACCCTAGAAACCACCCTTGCATCATGGTAGTAACTTTTCCACAGGAAAGTACCAGTAAGAAATCACCCAGCAGCCAACCACAGCAACTGCAAACCAACAAGCTTAAAAATCCATAAAAACTACACTGTAAAAAATTATTGTTGGTTTCAACATGACATCATGACTTTTGCATAAACATACACGCCACTTTCAAGTCAAGTGGCGTGTTATCTATACGCATTTTGAGCTATCCGCGTGTATGCGTGTATGTCTACGCCATTAACGTTTGAGTGAGTCCACGTGTATGTACACGCTGTTAAATGTCCGAGCCAAACGAAGCAAAATGTGGCTCTACATCTGTGGAGCAATATTTTTTTCCTAGGATGGTGAGGGAGACTCATAAATGCTATTAACCCCAGTGACGGGTAGGTTTAGGGACGGGGTTGAGGTAGGTCATATATTTATATATACAGTAATGTAACGTTAAGTTTATGGCGTTCATAAACACGCTGAAAAGCAATTATACGTGTTGATAGCACGACAAAATTGGAAATACGAATTGGCGTGTCATACACACGCAATTTTATGAGATCAGTCTGTTGGTTTAACTAAAAAAGAGGAACCCGTTTGCCATGCAGGTAAATGTTTTTAGCAAAAAAAAATAAAAATAAAACGTTTTTAGAAAGAGATTAGTTCAACAGAAATTCTAATATTATCTGAACAACATTAGTGAATATAAGCTGATTTGTCAAAAGAAAAAAAGTTGTGATAAATCCAGTGTTGGAAGCCAGTGGAGAAGATAGAACAATACTGGTGAAATATGTTCTCTTTTCCTTGTTCCTGTTAGCAATCTAGCAGAAGCATTTTGGACCAGTTGAAGACGTGACAGTAAGGCCTGTGAGACACCAAAGTATGGTACATTACAGTAGTCTAATAATCTTGATGAAATAAAAGCATGTATCACAGACTCCATGTCTCCTGGTTTTAAAAAAGCCTTTATTTTCGCAATATTCTTTAACTTATAAAAGCAGCTTCTGACCACACCATTGATCTGTTTATCAAAAGTCAAAATGGAGTCAAAAATAACACCCAGATTTCGAACATGTGGATGGAGATTGCCAGATTAAGGTCCCAATTTACTGGCAACAACCTCTGTGAGCCAAAAATTGAGAACCTCCGTCTTGGAATCATTTAAACTGAAGGAAGTTGGCAGACATCCACTGTTTAAAGGGTACCTATTATGGCATTTAAAATGTTCCTAATATTGTTTTGGGAGTCCCCAACAACAGTTTTACAAGCATGCACTGACAAAAAACCCTTTTGTTGTCTTATAATATGCATTTATTTTTACCTGATTTGCTCGTTTAGCGAGTCCTTTTCCAAAACCCGCCTTTGCGTGACGCTAATCTGCGGTGATTGGTCAGATGACCTAGCCAAGTTGTGATTGGTATTCTCTGTGCAGAGTATGTCGGAATAAACTCGGTACTGATCCTTCCTTCAGTATCAGCCGGCTCGCGAATCCATACTTTATAGCATTTAGGTTTGTGAAGCAATCATCTTCAAAATGACGCGAACACAGAACAAGGTTTGGGCTATACTTGTGTGGTATACTTGTATATATGAACTGTAGCCACTTAGTCTTCAAATGCTCCTCTCCTGGCAGATGAAAAAAGTTCGCTTTTGCATCGCACTTCAAAAAACAGCGTCTCGTCGACATGATTGTTTTCCGGTTTTCCCTGGCGTCTCAGAGCGCAATAAGTGGGCGTTTCTTATTCAAATAACTTGTCAAGTTGACGTCAACTAGACAAAGGAAAAGCATCGTTCGATTGAACGATTCATATCAGAGACTCAGAGTCGACTCTTACTTTTGAGAGACAATAACTTTGTATGCGGTGAACTTTCATTTTTAAAACTTTGCAGGATGTTTTCGTTCACTTAGATCTATGTTACACACTACATGAAGGGCAATTTTCAAAACTCCATAATAGGTACCCGTTAACATCCCTCAAACAATCAAATAAACACTGCGAGCTTGAATCATCCTTTGGAATGGTCAGAGACTGTTTTCCAACGATGGCTCCTGCCTGTATACGCGAAGTGGACCGTCTTTATAAAATATATTCTTATTAAACTGTCTGTACACTTACAACGTTTTCAATTCTTCAGTTTGCATGTGGAACCCTCATTATGTTACTGTGTTAGTGTGAGCCTTGTTAGCAGTGTTGGGGAAGCTACTCTGAAACTGTACTTTGACAAGCTACAAGCTACTCGTAAGTTAAAGTAGTTTAACTACAGTCAAGCTACCCGTTTAGAAAAGTAGTTAGCTACACTACAAGTTACAATCAAAAAGTAGCTAGCTACATTGAAACTACTTTTGCTTTTTGAACAACGTATATTATAAATAACTGAATAAGTGTCTGAGGATATTAATATAAGTAAAATATTTAGTGTTTAAAACAAGGCAATGCAATTACGATTTCAAAGAGTATTGTTTTATTACACACAACACTCAAATATCCGTGACTGTTTGTCAGAAGTGCAACAAATAGCCTACAACATTGCAAGAACGAAATATACATCCAACATAAATTGCATGTTGAATATTTTCTCAAAAATACTGATTGAACTTGGACAAATAAGGCCATGGGTAATTAACGTTCAGTTGTTTCTCCATCCTCCAAATCTGCCGTCATGTCTTGCTATATAATCATAATATGGTTGTGTCAACCAACTTCTGTACGTCAGTGAACCGTTAGCCGCAAGATGCGTGATTAAACAACAGGTGGCGGTAATGGCAAAAAATGAGTTTGTAATCTAACAAGAAGAATATCCTTGCATCGCACTGATTCGCGCAGGCTCGACAATGTAGCAATGTATCTTTTGCTCGCGCTACACCACTACTTTCTGCAAAAAGTAGTTAGCTACTGGAAAAGCTACACTGTTTAAAAAGCAACTGAGCTACTGCCAAGCTACTGAAAAATGTAGTTAAGTTAGTAGCTATGCTACTTGTAGTTAACTACTCCCCAACACTGCTTGTTAGTGGTATTATTTTCCACTAACAAGCCTTGTTATAATGTTATGAGCCTTGTTAAAAGGTTCATTTTGCGCCGGAGTTGTCCTCTAACCCCTTTTTACTTGGTGGTGGCACGTAATACATTAAAATAACATCCCGGCACCACGAAAACAACACCCATACAAAGTCAATGAGGCTCATTTGTCGTGGTGGACACACGGATTCCCTGGTTCAACAACGTCACAGTGGGTGGTGGTAAATGTTGTTTTCTAATTTTTGAAACATCCTCTTTTTATCATTTATTATAGTGTATTAGTTCTGATTTTTGTTGACTAAATAACTTTAACTTTGTATGGGTGTTGTTTTCGTGGTGCCAGCACCTGATTTTAATGCATTTACGTGCCACCACCACATAAAAAGGGGTTAAGGGGCTGTGTTCATTTCACATATTTCTGTGAGATCAGGTTGGCTTCTCTTGAGCTGAGCTATGCCAAAACGTTATGTTTATGAACATGGATGTAATTAGAAATTTGAGTATTTCATATTAATAGTAACAAAGCACAAAGATTATTGCAATTTATTGGATGGGATGAGTGCTACAATGTTCCATTCTAGATCTATCTATCTATCTATCTATCTATCTATCTATCTATCTATCTATCTATCTATCTCTATGCAAGAATCACATTTTCTTCAGAAACCGTAAAAATCTAGATCTAATCTGTGCTTTTGTTCTTGGTCCAATGAATGAATGAGAAAGAAAGAGTAATAGTGAGAGGAGCCTCAGGGGACCTAACATACTTTCCCCAAACATATGATTAGATATAGCAACTCTCCCTCTGTTTTTCACACACATACACAATCCACAAGGTGAGAAGGCAGCACTTTTTTAGAGTCCTTTCCTTATGGGATCTCGTCCCATGTGACACTACCTCAGAAGGGTTAAAAGCACTATCCCTTTGAAAGGATTTGCTTTGTGTAGTTTTACAGAAGCTCACACACCTGGGTCTCCCTCTCTCTCCACACACATGCACACACGTTTTTTCCTTGGCTGGTTCTTTCAACCCACACAGGACTAATTATCCCTCCAGAGCAGCAGTGGACTAACAAAGATAAATGAATTCACACTCGCTGTCTGGCTGACTTGACTCGAGACATCAGGGTGAGGGTGTTCGGGTGTGGCAGAGGGTTGTGTTGCCAGGACAGAATCAAAACCCATGTACATTAGTTTTTTGTGTGATAACTCTGCCAAACAGTGCATGCTGAGGTTTAATTCATGTGACAGCGGGGCTTTGGTCAGAGATACACTATGGTCTTTTTTTGCTTCAGTTATGTGAGAAATACAATTTTCCTTGTTCTTTTGAAATAGCATTCAATGCAATACCTAGTTCCAGTCTAGTCCAAAATGATCAAATGCTAACTATAAGCTAAGCTATCTATTGCATGTCTCCTTATTTTTAACTCTCTATGCTCATCTATTTTATACTTTTTGGGCAATAGGCATGATATTTGAAGAGCTTGTGCAGTCCATCCTGTATTGTCTACCTTTTAAAAAGCATACCAAAAATTACTTTACACAGTCAGTCAGTAAAATGTTTTAAATTAGATTTTTAAAAATCTAATTTAAAGTCTTATGTTCACTAAGGCTGCATTTATTTACAAAAGTTATAAGCAAAAAAAAAAAAAAATAAAAAAAAAAATATATATATATATATATATATATATATATATTATTATATCTCCTGATCACTAGGTGGCACTGTGCCAAAACTGAGCAGGTACCCTGAGGTCATGGCTGTCATAACACACACCAAGTTTGGTCTGAATACGCTGAAGAGATATAGCCTCACGTTCGCTTTGGCACTCTCTTCTTCAGAATACGTTTGAGTTCTTTAAGAACGGTTTGACTAATCAACTTGAATACAATGTTTTTTCTGTCGCCATGGTTCTGAAGATGATGAGGAGGCATTCGAAAAAGTAGTTTTAAGGAAAATTCAAAATGGCAAAAAATAAATTATTGGCAGAAATGACAACTGGAATCGAAAATCAAATCGTCTTGAGCCATGAATTACCCCAAACAGTTCAAAAGTTATTGAGCATAAACATAAGTGCAGAATTGTGGACGGTTGGCTGTGCCACAGGGATTGAGTTAGAGACTCCAAAATTGTTCAAGAAATGTTCAGACTGTCCTCTATCTGTGTGCCAAATTGTACTACTATTAGTTTTATGGGCTGCGACTCAGAGAGAAGAGGAGGAAGAAAAAAGAAGAAGAACAACAATTACTGTGCATTCACACCACCACCGACTTGAGCATGTCAAAGAAGCTCTGGCCACTCTGTCAAGGACGCTTGTCAAAAAGTACAGGGAAGCTTGTTGATGCTTGAATGCTTTGAACACTCTGATGTTGCAGGGAGAATATATGTGTCACAAGATGAAATGTAATAAACAGAAAAAAAAACAAGCAATACATTGAAGAAACCTTTTATAATGACAGCATTTTTATAACCGTTTTTGTCACATTTGGTCAGGAAAAAATAGTTAGCTATTATTATTATTATTATTTGCAGTCAAATCGGGTGTCACCGTGAGCAAATTAATTGCATTCCCGCTTTAAAATAAGCGTTCGTAAATATTTCAAATAAAAGTTGCACTCATGCGGTCCCTATAAGCAAACAACGTCATGTCATAAATGATACAAACCAGTAGGAAACACAGCAACGGCGATTATTAGCTTCTCTTCCATTTTCTCGGAACTAATGTTTTGGTAGGAACGAAAGTTTACATTGAATGTTCTCCGGAATCAGCCAGCGTGAAGGACGTCTATATTCTGATTGGTTGCTGGCGGTTTGCCGCTGCTTGCCGCTGAACCGCGTCACAGCTCATTACCATAAAATTGAGCTTCTTTCAACTATCTGATTGACGCTCTGAAACGCGCAAAATGTGACACCGATGAATTTGGCGCTCCTTGCAGCTGAGAAAAGCCAGCTTCCATTGAAAATGAAATGACTTCCGGCCGCTTTGAAAGGTGTTGACGACGTAACGCAGTTAGATGACGACAACTAATGACTGCAATAGGCCTACATTGCTTGGCCCCTAAATAACTGTATTTATTTTTAAATGTAATTTATTCCTAAGCTGAATTTTCAGCAGCATTACTGCAGTGTAACATGTCACTCTTGTTAGGCTCTTACTGGGGACTACATGTGTAGTTCAGGTAAGCACTACCCTGTTGAAGCCCTCTGGGAATGTTCTGTCCCTTTGCCTTCATCTCTCATCTCTGTGGGGGTTTGAAATGTCAGATGAAGAAAGATCAAAAATCCCAACCAGAAGAGGGCAGAGGCCAGTCTTGATACACTTGAAGTCAAAGCCTGCTGCCATTTTAAACTGTCTGGAAAATAAACAAGATGCGTCACATACATGAGTGGAAAAGGTCTCATTTACATAAACGATTCAGTCTTATATAAACAAGTTTTGGCACCTGATTTTATTGTTAATACTAAAGCTATAATACTAATAATTGTATAATACTAAAACTCACCATATGGATAGGCTACCGGAATGATACATCTCAGATTGTACTATTATTTTTTGTACAAAAATGATTTTGAATGAGTATTTAGCAGACAAAAAAAGTGTGAAAATAGCTGTAATAACACAGATTGCAAAAAATATATATATATATGCGAAAAGCAATAAAGCAAAATGCATGTCAGCTGCTGGTAAAATAATTTTTATACAATATGTAAAACATCTTCAGTAATGATATAGAAGACTTGCAAACAGTTTCACCGCACCAAGCAAACAAATGACTTACATTCAAGTATACTTAAATTAAATCAACCTAAATCAGCTGAGAATAATAAAGTATCTCCCATGGGATCTGTGAAGACTACAAGTGGAAGGAAAATCAATACCGTCTGTCTAGTACTGCAATACGATTTTAAGAGATACCAAATCAATACCCAGACGCCAAGTATTGATTTTAATTATTATTTTTGTTTGCCAATTTATGATTTTTTTTTGTATTGTTAATATAATGCAAAACCGCTACCATAACTTAATAAGTGAATTATATGTTATGCTTTGCCAAATGAGTCATACTGATATAACAATATTCATTAATGGCAATGCATTGCAATTTATAGGATTGAGACTATAGTGATAGAATACATTAAACGAATGCTATATGCAATGCAATACGTTCTCACAATCTAACCGAGTGTCACCTATGAGAGAAGAGCATTTAATGGTCCATCATAAAGCAATTTGTAGCCAGATCTGTATTGATCTTGTCGCAAGAAAAAATAAATCATTCACACCTAGCCGCATAATAGTAGGTTGACAAAGAACTTGCATGTTTGCACTCTGTGTGTGTAGTAAATATATGTATATATGTATATATATATATGTGTGTGTGTGTGTGTATATATATATATATATATATATATATAGATTTTACTGGATGAAAATGAATACTTGAAAGGTAGTGTTCATGTGTTTCTCCCTAACACATTTATTGTAAAAACTGTGGGCTTCATGAACAGAAAAACCTAAAATCACAGGAAGAAATAACCCTGTGCTAGAGTGATTTGCTTCTGTGCCCTATTGATTTAATAAAGCATGCAGTGCTCAAGTGAAATTCAATAATAATATCACACAATAAAGTTGAATTGAATTGAGTCTCACAGTGCTTCTATTTTGAGTGGCTGCTGAAAGACATGCTTTTGAAAACTCAGTCTGCGAACCTAGAATGTGCATTCAGTAAAGCTCGTTCTAAATTACCTTCTCTTAAAAAATACGGATTTAAAAAAACACTTGTGGTATAATCAGACTGACCTAGAAATGGTACAATTGTATAATTGTATATCTAACATCATCATAAATAATTATACACTATAACCTGATTGTATTACTGTTATACAGATGGAGTTATTTAAAGTATATCCTATTACAGACACAAAATAATAATTTACTATTATTGTTGTTAATAACTGAATAATATTCATATTTTTATATAGATGGCCAAAGTTCAGATAATAACACACAGAAATAAAAAAACAAAACAAGGATACTGTTATTGGTGTATGTTTTGTATATTAACCTACACATGTATGTTTGCATATTTGTAACAATTTTGCTGCATTTTCTTACATTTTTTGTAATTCTGTAAATCTAATACTAGAACTTTCAATGAAAAAAATAAAACAAAAAAGATCACTTTTAATTTCCGTTAAGTGGATATGTATACCATTTTAGAGAATATAACGAATACATATTTTAAAAAGCAGGCAGATTCTGTAAATCAAAACAACAGTGCCCTCTGCTGGAATTGAATACATTAAAGGGATAGTTCACTTTAAAATTAATTTTTGGTATGTTTTAGCTTACCTCAAGGCATCCAAGATGTACAGTAGGTGTCTTTTGTTTCCACAGTATCAATTTTTATATTTTTAATTTGTTGTCTATCAGTCATATAATGGAGGTATATGGGGTCCACCTCAAAGAGCATGCACAGAGAAGTCCAGATTAAACATGATTTAATGATTTGTAAATGTAAGTACACAATGATGCCTAAGTCTTAAGACACTGAAACGAGCGGTTTGTGTGAAAAACGAACAGTATTGCAGTATATCGTTTTTATCTCTTGTAACCACAGAACAAAGCACCGCGCCCTCAGATTACTTGGATGTGGCTGGGGTTAGTTACAAGAGGTAAAAACGATATAAATACCAGTGGTACGGTAAGCATTGTGGCATGCTCTCTTAGAGACATCCGTCAAGCATCCACCCTTCTCTCCATCAAAAACCTCTTAAAAACACTAAAAAATCTGAATATCATTTTTCAGCTCACAATCTTTAAAGGTTCAAGTGACATGCTTATTTTTTACTCTTTGATGTAGGCCTCTGCCCTGTTATAGATCATTGTAAGAGCTATTGTAAGTAACCTCTTAATATTACTTACTCATCTTTGATGTTGAGGTTATTTAATTTAAAAAATATTAACCTATATTGTAAAGTTCAACCTAGGGTGTTGGAAAGGCTATATGATTAATAGGGTTGGTATCGTTTGAATTCTGACGATTCTATCGATTCCTTGTTTCAGTTTCCGGTACCTAACGATTTCGACTTTCTAATCCTTTTAGAGGCAGGGTCAAAAAAGTTTAGTTAACCTTGTTAACCAACGGTCTTTCTGAAGGAAATACTCCTTCTGTCACAAATACTCCTTTTGTCACAAATTTTGCATTTTGCAGAGATTTCGTTATTTTTAGAAAAGCTGAAGCCACATTTTGGACCGCCGACATAAGCTTCTCATGTTCGAACTCTGGGCGGTTATGCCAACACTTCCGGTAACGCTTCTTCGTTGGTGTTGTTCAGTGGTTTCTTCTTCCGGTTCGGCGGACTGTGAATATCGAAATTCAGGAATCGAAATTTTAACTTTTGAATTTATTCTGGGCGAAAAGTGAAAGTTAGTCCTGTTCCAATCCAAACTCTCATTCTTCAATACCCAACCCTAATAATTAGCATTCTTATTATAATCAATAACCACCCAAATACAATTTAAGGATACCAGTGCTCTGTGAAAAGTAATTATTTAAAAGGTTGAGGCATTCTTCCACAAAAACAAATGTATTGCATAAACTTTTGAAATTGAACTCAAACAATATACTTAGTGATTACTTAATTAGTTGATTTTTCAAGCAAATTTTCCACATGTACAGTAAATAAGACTTGTCCTGACTTTAGTAGTGGCTGGTGCGCCATGGGCGCGGGAGCAGCCGCGTAATTGGTCAGCACCCTAGCGCCCTCTATTGGCCAGCCGCCCCTGATAAATACTGTTAGTTTTCTCACACAAACCGCTCGTTTCCTGTCTTAGGCCATCAATGCGTACTTACATTTACGAGTCGTTAAATCATGTTTAATTTCGAACTTCTCTGTGCATGCTCTTGCCGCGTTTCCACGGTACGGCTCAGTACAGTTCGACTGTTAAAGTTTATCCTCTCCTCGGCAACCAACAAGAGGAACGTCTGCACTTCGTCCACTGACCAAGATTCAGCCATTTGTTTTTTGGAAGTTTTGTTTCTTTCTTTTTTCTTCAAGCAAGTCAAGCAAGTAGTTTTAAAGCAGATGCTACATCGATGTATGTGACGATTCTGTCTGACCAATCACTGATATGCAGTGTGTTCACGTCACATTTAGTATCGGTATGGTACGCTTGGAACCTCAACAGAGGTGGTACCATTTAAAGCGAGCCGTACCATACCGTACCATGCAGTGGAAAAAGCGCCAAAGTGTGCCAAACCGAATAACGTACCATGCAGTGGAAAAGAGCCATTTGAGGTGGTGACCATAGACCAACAACGGTTTGACCTAAAAATATCAAAATTTAAACTACTGCAGAAACAAAAGACACCTACTGTACATCTTGGATGCCCTTAAGGTAAGCTTTTGCAAAGCTTTAGGGGTGTTATGTTTTCTACACATAAAAATAATAATCTTTCAATGTACTTATTTTTACCATAAAAAATAGTATTTTATTCCCTGTAATTTTTTTGTATTTACCAACTCAGTGGAAAATAGTGATTTGTATTATTCGTTGCAAATTAGGCTTTAATTGCTTTTTACAAAACAGTAACGTTACAGTCATTAAGAGAGTTTAAAATAAGTTTAAAATAAGTGTAAAACAACTTAAACGACGCATTAATCACTAGCGACATTCAAAATTGATGCCCATTTGCCTGGTTACAATAACCAAATGCTGGTTTGCAAATTCCAGGTAGGCCCTGCTGTAGCATCCACATCTGATTTACAAGTTGTGCACACTGTCAAAAGCAAATTATCTCTTAAAGGCACGTGACATGCAGTAAACAACCCATAGTATTATTATTAGGGCTGCAACAAACTATTATTTTGATAATCGATTAATCTAACGATTATTAGAACGATTAATCGACTAATCATCGATTATTTTGCCAGCTAATCATTAAGTTTGGAATGATTATTCAGCTTTTTCAATTAGTTAACACATTGAGTTATACATATTCTTACTATAATATAAAAAAATAAAATCAGTTCAGCTTTTGAAATAGTGGTTTTAATGAACTTAGAGCCAACTAAACAGGTCATTCTCTTTAAGTTTAACTCAAATCACACACAAATGCTCTCTAAGCATTGTTTAATAAGCCCACTGCTTTTCATAGAACTGAAACAGAAAAAGGGTCATTACTTCAGGACACAAAAAGGGTAAAATATTAATCTGCAAACCATTATTAAAGATATACAATTACAATAGATTTTTTTACATTAGAATTGAGCTGACAGAGATGTTCTCATTCACCTTTTAATTTACAGAATGAAAAAGAAAAAGTAACTGCCATGATATTATCCCTAACATCTCCTTTTGTAAGTTTTCATGACTATGGAACAAAATACAGGCAAGTAACGTTAATAAGACTAATACCAAATAGTGTTACAATAATAAAAACAGCTCTGACTCCTAAGCTCAATCAAGCTTTATTCTATGCAAAATAAATCATCACATTACTGTACTTATATTATTATTGATGATATTATTACTATTAGTAGTATTGCATGATATAATAAAGATATTTACCACTAGTTTAGTTAGCTCCAGCTGGAGAACACTCGATTCTCACCGGCTCCTCTTTTGCCGGGATGTTTCCTCTTTAAGTGCTCCAAAATGCATGTGGTGCTCCCGTGAAAAGCAAGTTCTGCCTTGAATGTATTCCACATGAGAGCATTGTTGGTTTTGTTTTGTAAAACTTTGCCAAACCTTGCTAGTTCGGATTCGTTTGCACTCGTCATAATTCGCGCTGTTTTTTCTTTTACCGCACTTTTATAAAGGGCTGCATTTACACTCTAGCGCCAAAGCGCCGTAGCGGTCAAATCGCGATATTGCACGCCCTATCATTAGGTCACGTGAGATCAAACGACTACTCGACAACAAAGATATTTGTCGACAATTTTTTATTGTCGACGTTGTCGACAATGTCGACTAGTCGTTGCAGCCCTAATTATTATTAACAAGAAAGTCCAAATGTACTTTAAATAGGTACTTCAAAAGGTCCAAAACAACAACAACAACAACGTTTATAGGCCTACAGTTGATTTTTGATTTACCTGCAGCTACAGATTCATTCCCAAGTTGCATGTGGAGTGCAGGGTGTCGCAAAAAGACAGTTTTCATCGCTGACAGATGATAAAAAGATTTAAGGTTTTGTTTCAATTTACTGTAGGTAAATATCCACTAAACCCAGCCCACTTATTGATATGTGCTATGTTATTTGCGTCTTTCGCGCCACTTTTTGTAGGAGTAAAAATCGCTCCAAACGATTCAGTGTGTGAGTGAGCTGTTCGATTCATTTGATTCATAACCACGAACAGATTCAAACAGATTCATTGAAAAGAACTGAGTGAGTTTAGGCTCTTAATGGAATAGCTAGTTCTTCTGAATAACAAAAAGCAAAAGTTGTACACTGTACAGAAAACACAAATGGATTATGTAAAATGGATAAGGATTATGTCATTGAAAATGTAAACATGTAATGATAATAATACTGACAAACATTGCTCTTTCAAAGTCACTTTCACCTGGACTTCATTGGCCATGATCATACTAAACTGTATTAGTCATCCCATGTGATTATAGGTCTGATTCTGTATTTTTAACTCATAGACTGTAAGTTTTAACCAAAATATTGTCAACAAGCTGATGTTTCCATCGTTCATATTGGCATGTTTATGTCAATGTAACATACAGATAAAGTGAATATTAAAATATTGAATTGGAAGAGATGAATGAAAAACAACATTGTGTGATTTAAACCAGCATGATCATTTTTTTGATCCAAGCTTTCCAGCAGATTCATTCATAAATATTCAGCCAATCAGCAACCCCAATCTCTCTCTCTTTCTTCTCGCTCTCTCTCTCTCTCTCTCTCTCTCTCTCTCTCTCTCTCTCTCTCTCTCTCTCTCTCTCTCTCTCTCTCTCTCTCTCTCTCTCTCTCTCTGTGTGTGTGTGTGTGAAGTAACCTTGTAGTCTCTCTGCAGCATTGGGAAGCTGCAGACAGTCACCACCTATAAGAGGCTTTCCTACCGCAATCCCCTGCAACTGTCACAAGCACTCTGTCACTAACAGATGAGTCTTTTCATGAGAACCTAGCAACAAGCAACTTGTCTTCTTGTTGATGTCAATAAAGGTATTTTGGGTTGGCTGTACTTGTAAAGGTGAAATGTCCTCACTAATATAGTGAAATATAAAAAAACAACTCGTGAAGACATTCTAGTTAAAATGCTTGTAAATCAGCAAAGGATAGATTTAATAATTAATATTTATAATAATGAAATGTTTAATATTAAATTATAATATTAATAATAATGTATATTTTTTTGTTATTTATCTTGGTTTTCAGTAAAATATATAAAGGTAAGAAACATAGCTTATTTAAAATTGTTGCTCACTCCAAAAAATGACAAATCTATCATTATCCACCTTATCCCAAACCTGAATGATTTTTTTTGTTTTTTTTTTGTTTTTTGTTTTGAGGACAGAATTCCTAGTTACTTTTCAGTATAATGAAATGAGAAGATGACTGTTGAGCTCCAAGATGATGGAAAAAAGCACCATAAAAGTACCATGAAGTAGCCTACATAATGAGAATTGTAAGATTTCAGAATATTTATAATATAATTTATGGAAATATGTGATGGAAATGGTCAGGATACTCCTAAAATTGCTATAAAAAAATCCTAAAACCTTATTCAGTCAAAACCTTATAAAGTCTCATTTAGAACATACAGAATTGTAATTTTGGGGTAAAAATTTCCTTTAAGATATAGGGTCCTATTTTAACGCTCTAAGAGCATGGTCTAGAGCGTAAGGCACAAGTGCACTTAGGGCGTGTCCGAATCCACTTTTGCTAGTTTAACGACGGGGAAAATGGTTTGCTGCGACAGGCGCATGGACAGGTGTTTTTAGACCAGCATGCCTGTGGGCGACACAAATGGCCGCAAATGCATTTGCTGTTTAAACAACGTGGCGCAGGACGTGCAAAAGAAACTAGCAAAAAAATACTTGCACCGCGCTTGGTTCTGCATTGCGCCGGGTGTTTAATAGGGCCGGTAATATAGCTGCCTTTGTAACATGCCAGCTAGTGAGAGCTGTGCAGGTAAACCTCACTGCCTTGATCTCAAAAAGCGCTCTAATGACTGACGCAAGAGACTGCAGTCTTTAGCGTCCTTGTAGCGCCCCACCTCCCAGGCTAGAGACACCTGTTCGAGTTACCGCCGACTTCTCAGGCACTCCTTAAAAAACCCTGATGTCACTCCCTTTGGCAGAACATTGAGTTTTGTGAGGAGTGTATTGTTTGTTTGTGTGATTACACAATAATTCAGTGTCAAGATTTCCGTGAACATTGTTGATTCTCTGAGAGCAAATTAGAAATTGTAAGTTAGAAACTGATATGTTGACCCCATGCATTTCAGGCCCTGTTTAACACCTGGTATTAAGATGCTTTTTGGTCTGATTGGATCACAATTGGACATCACTAAATACAGGTGTAAACAGGGTCTAAAACGTTTTGAGCTTGTCCACCTTCGACCACTTCCCAAGGTAGTCCAACACATATTTGACTGGATTGATTTCATGTGAATGGTCATGTGGTCGAATGTGTTCAAACATCTTCAAAATATCCAGCTCGTTCTCATCCCAAGGTGTCATATACTGACGCTTTTGCCAATGCGTCCAATGTATATGGCACCCTTTAGCGTCAATATGAGACACACATACTGTATATATGAGCCAGAAGGCGCCTCCTAGTGGTCTAACCCTAACACTATCCCAGACCTAAACCTACCCATAACTGAAGCGTGTTATAGACCTTATGTAGCCCCGCCCCTTTCAGTGCTGCGCTCTGCATTTCCACAGAGATATTGCATAGGTATGAATGAACTACTCGTAAACAATTTCCCGGTCGACATTTGTTAAGACATCTGCTTTACAATGCTTATGATAAACATTACAATGCTCCTGGTAACTTTTGTTAACTCTACAATAAGTAAATCCACTTTACCAGCTAATTACTCCTAAAAGCGATGCCATAGAAATATACAGAGCGACTGCGAAACCGGAAGTTCAAAGACAATATTCTAAAGATGACGGTGCCCACGTTTCTCTTGTGCATAAGGTCTATATTGATGCTAAAGGGTGCCATATACGTTGGATGTATGCATTGGCAAAAGCGTCAGTATATGACACCTTGGGATGAGAATGCGTTGAAATATCGCCTACTCTCCACCTAACTTAATGCCTGAAACAACATTATGGGAAGATGGGAGCAAGATGGGATTTAAACTTTGTTGGCTGGAGACCAAGTTTAGTTTGAAGACAAAAAACAGACCAAGCACAATGTTCTCTCCCCATTCCTGATTTCTAACACACACACACACAGACACACACACACCATGTTTGCCGTGGACTCTGCGGCTATCAAAGCAGAAACAAAAGCTGCTGCACTTCAAATGTAAATTGTTCAAACTTATTTTGTCAATTAGATTGAAAGATCTGGAAAAAAACAAACACACTTGTATCGGCTTGGTACAGCTCGAACTTTTTTAGACACTGGATTTAACTAAAGGGTATTGTAACGATTAAAATATTTAAGTCACGATTAATCACATTGATGTCATAGTTAACTTGCGATTGAATTCGCAAATTTTTATCTATTCTAAATGTCTCTTGATTTTTTTTTGTCCCATTATTTTTTTCTCATTTTAATGCTCTTATCAACATGGAAAAGTGGATCGGCTTGCTTTGTGCAAATATTTTTTTATTGAAAACAACATATACAGTGTTCAATTTCACACTAACATTCTCACTTGGAGCAAATAATCTCTGTAACACTGTCCATCAATAAAAGATTGAAAGAAATACTGACGAGGTCCTGATATTGATGAGGGGGCGGAGAATTCGCATCAGCTGTGTGTGTGCTTGGCCATCTAGTGTTATTTCAGACTGGACGTGCTGCAATCATGTTGATGATGGCTCAGTTCACAATGACAAAACACACAGATCACTTTGGTCTTGTCAATGCAACCATTTGGCAACTTTTTAAAAGTAAACTTTTATTTCAGAATCTTATTGGCCGGACTGATGTCCAACCCAAAGAAGTCGCAGGTACAGTATTTGGACTTCCACTTGGGTCATGGACAGGTGCATCCCAAATTAGAGACGGCAGCAGTTGCAACCTGCCCAAGACTCAAGACCAAAAAAGAGGTAAGGCAATTCCTGGGGCTGGTGGAATATTACAGAAGGTTTGTGCCTAATTTTTCATATCTCACCAGGCCACTGACTGACCTCACTAAAGAGAAAGTACCAGATCTGGTCCAGCGGACGGAGCAGTGTCAGCAGGACAGGGAACTTGGAGTGGTGAGTAAGTTAATTGCAAATTGACATTCACCTGTGTCTTGTTGCAGTGACTGGTGTGGAGAGACCAATTAAAAGCCACAGGGAAAGAGGAAACCAACAAAGAGACTGATTGAGGACTCCTGCAGACTGGATGATTTGGAGAATGATCTGATATTTTATTGTCTGTTGATGGACTGAGTTTATTGAAGCGCAGTGAATGCGACATTGTTTTGATTTGTGAAACAGAAATAAAAGCACAAGCCTCAGTAATGCCGACCCTGACTTCTTTCCTAAACTTGAATCGAGTTACACCTCACAATCCCAAAAGAAATGTAAAATACAATCAACTTCCCCATCTACCTATCCAAAAACAAAGAATAAAGTGAGCAAACAAAATTATGTCTACCTCTTTACCTTTCCCAGATTTGTATACAAAGCACTATTTACAGCCCAGAACAGACTTAAAAGGAGAACTCCGCGAACGATTAGAACCTTTGGTCTAATAAAACATCGGTACCTAGTCAATCATTCTCTGAGATTTGTTTTCATGATAATCGAATGTAAAGAGTTTTATCTCTAAAAACTGTTTAGCGTATAACGCTAGTAATGTAGCATAATGATTCGAGGCTCCATACATGCAAAAACGAAGCATAGAGAACTTTGTAAGTGTACCCGTTTAATAAGAAAATACTTTATAAAGACAGTTCACTTCATGTATACAGACAGGAGCCATCTTAAGAAAAAGTCTCGATAAGTCAAACCACGAACATCGTGCTGAGTGAGCTGAACTGTATGAAGTTCAGCGAACTTCTGAACTGTACTGAACGGTGTTCTGGGATCGACTTATCGAGACTATTTTCTAAGATGACTCCTGTCTGTATACACGAAGTGAACTGTCTTTATAAAGTATCATCTTATTAAACGGTCTGTACAATTACAAAGTTCTCAATGCTTCGTTTTGCATGTATGGACACTCATTATGTTACTGTGTTAGTGTGGGGCTATTTTGAGCCTTGTTAGTGGTATAAACTAGCGATTTCTTTTTACTTAGTCAATGCCCCCATTACTAGCAATATACGCTAAACCATGGGCGTAATTTACAGGGTGAGGGGTTAGGGGGGTTATGACCCCCTCAAAAATCAGACCCAGCTGATGTAACCCCCCAATATCATCACATAATTCAGATTAGAATAAATATGAAATATGCCGAATTAATATTAAATACATTTGCCAGCAAGAAAGATTGTATCATATTTTAAATAATCTGTAATGTACTCTCTGCCCACCGCACCGACTTGGTATTACCCAACCCGCTTTCTACCAAGTTTGTTTACTATGTTGCGCAGTCGCTGGGATGGTTTGAGGAAATAGCTGACGGTGCATGCTAACGGATAGAAAGATAGAAAGGACATTGAAAGGCAGCCAAACAACGATTTTTTAATTGTTGGTCGGCTCCAAAAAAGAACAAATCCTGACCAAACGGAGGTACCCCATTGCTAAGTTAGCTGTTTCAAAGTGTGGCGCATGGGCGCGGCCTACTTTTGGGGAATAGAGACGAGTGGGGCACGACAAACAGGTTTTGTGCCCATCTTTTTAATTCCTTTATTTATTGACCATACACTCAAAACAAAACAAAGACACATTTAAATGTAAGCCTTACTTAACCTTTTCACACAACACGTAAGTTTAAAAGTTTTTCAAGGCGACCGTTATTGATCGTAGTATCATTTTATGGTTCCCATGGAGAGCGCGTCCTTCATTGCTTGTCACACCGCAGCCACAACAGCTGAATGACTGATGATCTGCTTTTATTTATTTTTTATTCAGAATTTCACAATTTGCTAGCTATATTAGGATCTGATATTTCGATTGTCAAATATGTGCTTGTACAAATAAAGTGGTTGTATTTTGTTGTTAAAAGGCAGCATAAGACTTGTTCACAAAGAATATACACCATTTTGCTGCTCGGATAAATGTATCTTGTTTTAAGGATGTTTCAAATTTTTGTCCTGGCAAACAAGATCTCTGATTGTTGGCTGTTGTTTACTTCAAAACAGTGCTAAGGCAAAACAGTGATCAAGAACACAACAATTATACCGTATGTGTATTGTTTGTTAAAAAATGAATATGTGCAATTATACGCCCAACCAGGCGGCTGATGAACACAACAAATCATCAACAGTTAATCAATTTGCACAAATACACACCCTGACCTGTTCTGTTGGAGGTTTGCCAGAGTGTGGCAGTGTAGGAACAATTGCCTTTCTTACATAAGTCTGTTAATTCTTCCTGCTTAGTGATGGAAAGATGCACATATACGTCAAGGGGATTTAAATACCTGGCTGACTTGTTGACAACAAAACATCCTGTGAGATATACACTTGTCTACCCATTTCCTCCTCTCATTCACAAACCCCCGCACAACTTCAATCAAACGCTAATTGCCTTTCCCTCAAAATAAATAGGTCGACACAAATGTCTGATATAGGGAAGGATGCTTGTTTTCCTGTGCACACAAACACAGGGGGCATGTTTGTTCAAGCCACAGTTTTGCCAGAGCACTTCTTGTAGAGCATCTGCGTTTGATAAGTTCGTCAAGAGCAGTCTCTGCCGTTTCTGTTGCTCCAAACTGAATCCTCACAGGGCTAAGCACTCTCCATCAATGCACACAGGGATTTGACTTTGTTTGTGAGGAAGCTGTTTCCAGGCTGTTCATACACATAGTGATAGAGGTGCGCGTGCACACACACAGAGAGAGAGAGAGAGAGAGATAGAAGAATGAATATGATAACCAAATAAATTATTAACACTTATTTTAATTAACACAAATGCATGCTTTTTATAGCCACACAAACTCTCAAATGCGCACAGCAATGTTACCTTTAGAGAAACAAGAGGTGGGGCGTGTAAAAGCCATCCCTTGTCCTTTACCCCATTGGTGAACATCATGCAAGCACTACAAGTTCCTCCCCCTCTAAAAGCACACACACAAACACATGCACACTTAATGCTGCAATCCTCTTTGTGAAAGTGACGCGCTTCTGTCAGAAACAGAGCTTAGCTGAAGTGAAACAGGAGAGAGAGAGAAACAGGCTCATTCAATTTCTGCTTGACTGCCATCCGGTTAACTGTCTGGTTTTTCTTTGATCTGTTTTTTATCTAGCAGGTTGATCATTGGGACTACAAAAATCACACCCCACCAGAACTTTTTGGGAAGTTTGCTATTCTCATACTGGACATTTTCATTTTGGGATTGAAAGCTATTGATCAGAATTTGTCCAGCTTCTTTTCAATTGCTGCAGATAAACAACTTTGCACTCGCACCATTCTACTCGGCCTGTGGTTGGAAGATGCTAATAGCTTATGCAAATTAGATACAAATCAAAGTGAGGACACCTATATCTATCTCTTGTTATTATTTTATTTTGTATTCTTTTAAACTTTGTGGAAGAGTTTAAATTTAAAGTACAATCTGGTGTATGAGCAAACTGAGAGGTGGTCTCAGGTGAGGTGTGAGAGACAAATAAATGAGTGTTATTGGGAGGGTCAGTGGGGCAGAGCCAAGGTGGAGGACAACCTGCTGGATTTCGCTGAAATGGACGTGTATGACCGTTATGTGGATGGGGACAGGGACAGCTACCAGATTGACTACAGGCGTATTGTGGGGAACATGGGGCCAGCCAGGCCACGGAATGGATTCACGAGACTGGAACATCACTTTCATGGCTTGTTTACCCATAATGCACTACATGGACATGGGCATGAGACGGCTGCCCAGCGCTACAATGCCACCCGGATACAGGCAGGGTATGAACCAGAGAGGTGAGAACAGTACAGGTCAATGAATGAATGAATGAATGAGCACACTGTAAAAAAATTGCTGTAGTTATGCAGCAGTTTGCAGTAACTTACTGTAGATTTAAATTAATGTATATTTTACTGGCAACAGTTTGTTCAGAAGTTAAATGAACATTTAACATTAACAAGTCTTTGTTTTTATATAAAAACTATAAAATAATCTAATGCAAAGCATTCTGGGAACCAGAAATCTTCATCAATCTTTTTCAGTTTTTTTCCTTCAGATTTTGGTTCCCAGAATGCTTTGCATCATATGCTGTTATTTTTGTTTTTATTCTGTGTAAACTTGTTAATGTTTAATGTTCATTTAACTTTGAACAAAACTGTTGCCAGTAAACTAACATCAATTTAAATCTACAGTAAGTTACTGGCGAGCAGCTGCCAGTTTTACTGTAATTTACTGTAATTTCTACAGATTGTTTTTACAGTGCAGGTTTTGGTTTCTATTTCTCAAAATTCTGCCTTAACTATTTTAAGACATTATTGTAGATTATTTGATCAAATACAGTAGAGATGGACATACCGTATAAGACACATGAAGATCTCTGATGCAAAATGATGCCTGATGCCTCTAAAAAATAGAGATAATAATATTGAGAGAATGCTCTCCGCACATAGTATACACTCATTAAATACTTTCACTTCAAACTCACCAAATCCCAGTCTCAGCCCATTCAGAAATGGGTTAATATTAAACTAAGAACTTTAGACGGACTTAGAGGCTTTTGCATCTGGAGTCTTCACATAATGTATGAATATATGTTATTTATTTTAGGCAGCAATAATGAAAAAATATTGACCATAAATATTTACCATTTTTCTTGACTATATATATATATATATATTCAATCAATATGTTTTTAATATAATAAATTATTACAATTATTAATAAATTATTATTATTAATAATATATTTTGACCCATTAATAATTAATACTGTTTTGGGGATAACTCATGTTGGTTTTGGTCCCCTTTTGTGTATGTATGAATTATTTATTTATATTTTAAATATGTGTTGTGGTGAGAATGTATAGAATAATAGTTGTGTTGATGGAATAATGGATGGCTCTCAATGCAGTGTAACTCTAGACTAGAGCAAAATTCATTACACCTGTAAATACAGAATAAATCAATATAATGATATATTAGTGAACAAATAAGCATTTTCTTGAATCATGGTTTATTATGATTATGATAGTGTGTATATATTTAAGCTGCACATCACGAATGACATTGGATTGTGGTGGTTCTGAAATTGTGAATAAAATAGCAGACAAAAACGCTTAGTTATGATAAAGTGTTTTTGCTGCATAAGCTATAACATGACAGTTCAGAGGGTGAGTTCACCAAAAATGAAAATTATGTAATTAATTCCTCACCCTCATGTCTTTCGAAACTCGTAAGATTTTTGTTCAACTTCAGAACACAAATGAAGACATATTTGATGAAATCCGAGAGCTTTCTGACCCTCCCATAGCCTGCATTGTTATTAGCACATTCAAGGCCCAGAAAGGTAGTAAATACATCATTAAAATAGTCCATGGGACTATAGTGGTTCAAACTTAATTTTATGAAGCGCAAAAAAAAGCAAAAATAACGACTTTATTCAACAATTTCTCTTCCGCAAGAAAAAAAGTATACTCTGGATACTTCTCTGAGGGCCTCGTCTCCCCTACTCTCATTGTCACCTCTGCGGTTGACACCTCTGCCCTCAGAGGTTTACTAGCCTTTGACTGCAGATCTTTAGCTTAGCTTGGCCACAAGAAGGAAACTTTTTGACTTTTATGCAATCTACAGTGTGTCTGTATAAGCTCTTCAAAGCACCTGTCACATCTTCTATGTTGTGCATCATCTGAAATATTCTCTATAACTGTATCATGCAGCACAGAAGTGAAACATTGCTGAACATCAAATGAAATTCATGCCTCCCTCCTCATCTTTTCTCTTTCCCATTAAAGTCGGCTCTTTTGACAGATGAGAAGAGAACTACTTTGGATTACATTGATAGTGCACTCTTTAGGTCTAATCTGCAGTATAAATCCCATAAGGAAAGAACAGCATGCCTGTGTATGTTGAGAAGGCAAGATTAAATGTCCATCAGGAATAAATTCAACTGTCGGCATAACCACTTATTTATTTTGGGTGTTAGACGCAGCTTATACCGTATGTTTAAAGAGCCTTTAATGGTCTTTAATGGTTCTGGGCTCTAAATGCAGTGTAACTCGAGTGTAAAATTCCTTAGAAACACTGTGTTATAACCAAGACTTCATTCATCATTAAAGCCTAATTTACAACGAATAATACAAATCACTAAAGTCCACTGAGTTGTTAAATACAAAAAAATACAACATGCTCAGGGAACAAAATATTATTTTTTTATGGTAAAAAAGTACATTAAAAGATTATTAATTTTATGTGCAGAAAACCTAACACCCCAAAAGCTTTGCGAAAGTGCCTAAAAAGGTATTTGGATAAAATATTAATTATATTTTCGTATCCTGATATTTTCTAATATATATTTGCTTTAAATATTGTTTTAACTGCCAAGGTATCACACAAAATTACATGAATGGAAAAAAAAACAATGCAAATATACTTATTAAAGAACATATGAAAGAGTTCAGATGCAAAAGCCACTAAGTGCGATTTGAAATTTTCTTCTAAAATGACAATTTTTTATCAAGCTTGTATATTTAAGTTCAGTAATTTCACTTAAATGGCAATGAAGATTACCTATTAATTGTCATTTAAGTGAAATGACTGAACTTAAATATACAAGTTTGATAAAAATGGTCATTTTAGAAGAAAATTTCAAATGGCATTTAGAGGCTTTTGCATCTGAACTCTTCATATAGTATTGAACAGTAATCTAAAAAAAAATTACAAAAAAATTACAAATAATAATAGAATAAAATATTACACCTCAATAAAAATAAGCTTTGAAGTACTTTGAAGATGAAATAGCATTTCGCCAGTATTTTGTAATCATTATTTAACAAACTGTCGCCAAGTTTCAAGTTGAGTGGTTCTTTTGAGGCTTTGGAATCAAATTTATAGAGTCATAGAGCTTGGGAGAGTTCCTTTAAGTAGGCTTTCTAAATACATTTGGAGAAGGAAAGACTATTTGAGAATTTCTTGTAAAATTTTGTGGTCAGACCATCATTTCCAGGAGATTTATTAGGTGTCAGCTCATTGTTCGCCTCAGAAATATCTTTAATTTGAATAGGCGATTCACACAAACTTTTGCCAATATCATCAATTTTGTAAATACAGTCTGAGTCAAGAGAATTAAAAACAGATCTAAATTTTGTTGAGTGTCTAGAACAATAAAGATTTTTATAAAATTCTTCAGAATAATTAGAAATGTCTTTGATCTTGTAGAATCACTCAATTTATGTTAAGACTTATAGAATTTAGATGATTACACTGTTTCTCTAACCTAAAACAATAATTGGAATTACATTCCCCCTCTTCCATCCATCTCTTTCTTGAACAAAATAAAGCACCCTTTGCTTAACATAGCCAAGTTATCTAATGAGTTCTGAAGTTCAGACAATTTGTAGACAACTGATACATTTTCAAAGGGGATGCAGGAGAGACATACAATGTTTTTTTTAACAATGTTAAGTTCCTCTAATTTGTATTGCTTTGCTTTTTGAGATCCAACTTTGAATAACATTAACCTTATTGTATTTTAATAGCTCCCAGAACCAAAATTACTTTTCAGCTTGAGCTTTATTAAGAAAGAAGTGACTTTTTGAAAGCTAAGGCCTAGGCTAACCAACAATTCCACAAGATGCTTTAAAGAAGATTCATTTCAATATATATATATATATATATATATATATATATATATATATATATATATATATATATATATATATATATATATATATTTGCTGTTCTTTGAACTTTCTATTCATCAAAGAATCCTGAAATAAAAATGTAAAAAACTGTTTTTTTTAAACATGGATAATAATCAGACATGTTTTTGGAGCATAAAATCATAATATTACAGTGATTTGTGAAGGATCATGTGACACTGAAGACTGGAGTAATGATGCTGAAAATTCAGCTTTTTTTCAGAGGAATAAATTACATTTTAATATATATTAACATAATAAAACTCATTTTAAATTGTCATAATATTTCACAATATTACTGTGTTTTTTGTGTATTTTTTATCCAAAAATTGCAGCCTTTTGGTGAGCAGAAGAGACTTCTTTTAAAAACATAAAAAATCTTACCGATCTTAAACTTTTTGACCGGTAGTGTAAATATATATTATTATTATTTTTCTTTTATAACTTTTATTTAATGCTCATCATTGTCCCCCCCCCCCCTCGCCGCGATCCCCCTGTGTTAACCGATGGTCTATGATGTCTGCCAGAAAGTTGTACGAACATTGTTTACATTGTTTGAGCTTAGAACTACAAGTCGCTTTAAATACACCAACAAGCGGTGTACTTATGAAAATTCGGTATTCAAAAAAAGTAAAAATAAATTCCAAAAAAACAAATAAACAAAAAAACTGGTTTGGGGAGTGTTCAACGACTCCTCTTTCCTCTTCCCTGAGTGTGTTCAGCTGGCATGTGACTTCAGTTGTTCACACGGCTGAAGGTCTGGACACACGGCTGCGCGTCTCATGACACTCTCATCCAGAGCAGCTTCACCCTCGTCAGAACACTGCTGTACGGAACTAGAAACTACTGTTTCCCACGTTGATATGTAATGGACTTTAATATAGCCGTCATGTGATATTCTGTACACGAGGGTGAATATTCAGCAGAAAAGAAAGGACGTGTTTTCATAATTGGTCCGATACTCGAACCTGTAAGTGTTTTCATATTTATTTTTCTATCTAACGCGCTATAAACGAATGTTTCTCGATGAGAATGAACGCCAAGTTAGTTGCAAGTTAGTCATTTTGAATTAGGCTATTGCTTCTCATTTTGAATACTTATTTCACATTTAGTAGTTTTTCCCTACTATTGCATGTTACTTTACAGGAGGACACTGTTAATTCTGCTTGACATGTCAGTTGTATTGTTTTTAATGTTGGATTATGTTGTCAGTGGATGGTTGTCAGTGCAATGAGCTTATGACAAAAGTTGAAATCAAATTTTATTTGCATGTATTACAACCTCTCTTTTGTGTGTGCTTGATTGTAGCATGGCTGATTACCTTATCAGTGGGGGAACTGGGTATGTGCCAGAGGATGGAACTCACTGCCCAGCAGCTCTTTGCCATCGGTGATGGTCTCACATACAAGTAAGTCTAAAAAATGAGGATCATGTTTTCAAAAACCTTTTCTTTTTCCTGATTCCCTGCTTCTGTTATCAGATTACATACGCAACACACATGCTGTCATACAGTATGTCAGATTGACAAACAGGGACAGCGTAATGTCAAAGCAGTTCCTATCACGTGTATTAGTTTCACTTTCGCGCACACACATGCACTCTAGGTAGGCATCTCTCTGGACATCTGTCAGTGAGATGGCTCTCAGCTCCATGGCAACCCTCTGAGCATCTCCATAGCAACGGGGAGCTCAAGTGCTCGGTCCCAGCACATGCAGCCCATGTTTATGGGACAATACAAAATCAAAGTGCTGCATGTGTGGGTTCTTTTTTTGTCCTTGGTTTTCTCTCTTACTCACGATCCAAATGTAATATCAGGCTCATTGTGTGTGTTGATATCAATTAGAAATACAGCATGGGATTTTATGAACATTAGTCCTTTTTATATGCTGTACACCACTGCATTAAATGAGCCTGTTTGTGTGTAAATACAGGCATGTGCTTTCCCAGCCTTCTAAAACCCTTGCTAACAGAGCAGTGGTCTCCGTGTCTATTTTTATCATGCTGGCTGGAGTGTTTAATCTGGTCTAATGGAGGTTTTATGAGCATTAGGCCACATGGGACATGACACTGAACTATGCCTTCTTCTCACACATCCTCGTGAGAACCTGATAAATCCAGTCCTTATCAAAACATTATGGTGCTTTAAAGTAAGGGATGTTGTATTAACACTTTCTAATAGTAGCCATGATACACAGTGATTTAAACTAAAGTTAGATCCTAACAACATTTAAGAACATGCTTTTGTATAACAAGTACCACTGGAGACCACTTTTCAGTTTTGGGTCTGTAAAGAATATTTATTTAGCAATCATTTATTAATTTGACTGTAAAGTATTACTGTTTTTACTGTATTTTTAAGAGACTTTCAAAAACAAAAAAATATTACCAACCCTAAAAATGTGCATAATGTCTGTGTAAAATGAACCTAAATCTCTTATCTTTTCAGTTTGCCCATACTTTTCACTGCTGCTTTTGAGACTATGTGTGTGTGTGGCGTGTGACATTGGTGATACGGTTAAGAACATTAACAGGACGTCTCTGTATGGCACACCTTAAGTAGATTATGTAATTCCTCCTTGACAAAATCAGAGACGTACGCATGTACACTCAAGTGCATCATTTCTGGCTACTCAAAGCATTCATACTACAGGCAAACACAAATATATTAAAGGGGATAATTCAATTTGAAATTAATTTTTGATATGTTTTAGCTTACCTCAATGGCATCCAAGATGTAGGTGTCTTTGTTTCCACAGTATTTTCAATTTTGATATTTTTAGGTCAAACCGTTCTTGTCTGTTAGTCATATAATGGAGGTCTATGGGGTCCACCTCAAAGAGCATGCATAGAGAAGTCCAGATTAAACATGATTTAATGACTCGTAAATGTAAGTACACATTGATGGCCTAAGACATGAAAACAAGCAGTTTGTGTGAGAAAATGAACAGTATTTATATAATTTTTACCTTGTGTAACCACAGCCACGTCCAAGTGATCTAAGAGGTAAAATTAGGTAACAAGAGGTAAAATCAATATAAATACTGTTTGTTTTCTCACACAAACCGCTCGTTTGGTGTCTTAGGCCATCTATGTGTACTTACATTTATGAGTCATTAAATCATGTTTAATTTGGACTTCTCTGTGCATGCTCTTTAAGGTGGGACCCCATATACCTGCATTATATGACTGACAGACAAGAATGGTTTGACCAATATTGAAAATGCTGTGAACACAGACACCTACATCTTGGATGCCCTTGAGGTAAGCTAAAACATATCAAAAATAATTTCAAAGTGAACTATTCCTTTAATTTACTATCCCTTTTATTTACAGTAATCAGTCGGTTTACACTATTGTTCAAAAATCTGGGCTTGGTCAGATTTATTTATGTTATTTATGTTATTTATAAGTCTATAATGCCCTTCTGGTGCTTAAGAAACATTTCTTCTTGTTAACAATGATGATAACAGTTGTGCTGCTTAATATTATTGTGGAAACCATGATAAAAAAATTCATTCTTTGATTTATTGACAGTTCAAAAGTTGAAATCGAAATCTTTGTCTTTAGATCAACTTTGACCCATTTAAGTGCATCCTTGCTTAATAAAAGTCAATTTCTTTAAAAAAAGAAAAAAACATATATTACTATCACTATTTTCAAAAGGTATTTTGAAAATTTTGTCCAAACCTGTGAAAGTTTCTTTCCTTTGTTGAACACAAAATAATATATTTTGAAGAATGTTCGTAATCAACATTCAAAGGAAGTCTGGTTGGTTACCAACATTCTTTAAAATATATAATTTTGTGTTAAACAGAAGAAGGAAACTCATACAGGTTTGGAAGCAATCCCAGATGTGAGTAAATGATTGGGTGAACTGTCCCTTTAAGCCTAGTCCAGACTAAAATGCATGTTTGACATTCAAAGTTACTACTTTACTTTTTACTGAAAGCTACGGAGCCCTAGTCCCACTTTGGCAAAAAAAATTAATTATAACTATCTTGTGGCCTCAGGATAGTAACTCAGTGGCCTCAAGATACTAATTCGTGGCCTCAGAGGTGCGTAACTCGTGGCCACAAGATACTAACTCGTGGCCTCAAGATACTAACTCGTGCGCCTGAGATAGTAAATTGTGGCCTCAAGATACTAACTCGTGGCCTCGAGATAGAGTTCAGTATCTTGAGGCCACGAGTTACTATCTTGTGGCCATGAGTTACAATCTTGAGGCCACAAGTTACTATCTTGAGGCCACGAGTTAGTATCTTGTGGCCACGGGTTAGTATCTTGTGGCCACGAGTTACTATCTTGAGGCCACAAGTTACTATCTTGAGGCCACAGATAGTTATAATTATTTTTTTTTTGCCAAAGTGGGACTAGGGGGGCTCCGTCGAAAGCAACTTGCATGGACATTTGTCTCAAATTGCACACCAGTAATGTTTTTTTTTTCAAGGCACTTTAGAAAAGGACTTAAATGTCCGAATTAAACTAAGGCCTACTCATGGCTTAATCTACAGTTCTGTCTGTGAAACCAGCTCTGTGTTTTCCCTTTTTTTACACAGATTTGAGTGTTTGTATAAGCTTTCTGTAATTTTGATAATGTCCTGATTCATAAATTGCTGATCTAAAGGTCATTGATGCCTAACTCTGCCATCTGCCCTTCCTCATTCAGTGATTTCCTGATACTGCCCGGCTTCATTGACTTCACATCTGATGAGGTGGTGAGTACCAATGCTTAGCAGAGGTTAATGACATTGCACTTGTATTAAAGTATAGACAATTTAGTGCAAAGGATCATTTTTGATCACTGTCGATGGAAAAAGAGCTCGTAAACTATCAATGAAGCAGAAGATCTGCAAAGGACAGTATGTGCTAGCATCCATATAGTCCCTGGTGTGCTGGGCATGTTGTCACAGGCAGTGAAGCTTGTGTGTGTGTGTGTGAGAGACAAGGACAGAAACAAATATCAATCAATTCCCTTGAAGCCACAACTATAAACACATTTTTAATTAAAAATGCAGCAAATTTACTTTCCAGTGATATATTATTAGCAAATAACTTCAGTTAAACTGGAAATCACATTAATTTAATTGGGAATATTTTTGTTTGTTGATCTTATAAGATTGATTTAGGGTTTTTAGGGATATTTGCGGAACTATAACATATTTGTGTGTTTGCATATGTGTTATTTTACATTTTTGTGACTGTGTAATTGGGAATTTGGGAGTCTAGTCAAAGTGTTTGGATTTTTCCCAGTAGACCAGGTGTATTCGCTTCCTGCTGATGTAAACACAGATACACAACGCTGTTTGTGATTTCTTTAAGCACTTCTGGAGTTATGCTGAGCTACGGCTAATGATGGGACGCAGGTGTTCAGAGAGAAAGAAAAATAAAACATGGCAGTGTTTCTTCAATTCAACGAAATCATTTGAAGGGACACTCTGTGTCAGTGTTAATTTAGTGTTCATATGATTACAGTGTAAATAAATATTTTGAATTAGCTTTTGTTTTTAAATGTTAAAGTTTGAATAATTTTGTGTGCATTGTTATATTTCTGTTTAGCGTTATTATTATTTTTTTTTCAGTTAAAGGTTTTGTAATCTTACTTCAACTAATTTTCATTAAGTTTTTCATATAATATTTACATTTTCTTTTATTTCAGCTTTATATCATTTAACCCGTAAAGACCTAAACAGCCGCCGCGGCTGAAAATAGCTTTTGTTCTTAAATGTTTAAGAACTAGGGCTGTCAAACGATTAATCGATTAATAGCATCCAAAATAAAAGTTTGTGTTAACCTAATATATGTGGGTGCACTGTGTATAATTTAATATATACAATAATAATAAAATATAATTAAATATATAACAAAATTTATTGTGTGTATATATATATATATATATATATATATATATATATATATATATATATAAATACACACACATGCATGTATATTTAAGAAGAAAATATTATTTATATGTAAAATATTTATATTTATATATAATATAAATTAAACATAAATCTATATACTGTATATACATGAAAATATTTCTTACATATATACAAGCATGTGTGTGTATTTATATATATAAAATAATTATACACAGTGCACCCACATATATGTAAACCCAAACTTTTATTTTGGATGCGATCGTATCGCGACTTAATCGTTTGACGGCTCTATTAAGAACTTTTGAAACACTAATCCAATCCGTATGGTTTAAAAACTCCCATAAAGAGGAGATTCACTAGCCTGACATCGTCTTACTCAGGCCACGTTTACACAAAGCCGGGTATTTAGCAAAACGAATATTTTCCCCTCTCCGTTTTCAAAAATAACATCGTTTACACCCCTGCATAAATACGCTGTCGAGCGCCATCATAACTATGCTAAACCTAAGGCGGCAATGTAGGGGTTAAAGATAAAGCCATGCAAGCCAATCAGAATCCTGGAATCGACAAGAGAGAACCTAAAACGCTGTTTCTCCCAGTTTACACGACAACAAATATCCGGCGTTTTCAAAAATCTCCACTTTGCCCGGAGTTTTTAGAAATATTCGTTTTCAGTGATAAAAACGGCGTTTTCGTGTAAATGAGAGGGCAAAACGCAGAGAAATATCTGCGTTTTTCCATCGTGATATAACGGGGCCTCAGATTCTTTTAGAATGTGAGTCTGACACTGTTCCATTGGGCTGTGATTATGAGGCTTGTTTAGCAAAATGTCTCTGTACTTATTTGAATTGACAAATGCCTTGATCGTGGTTATCTGTTCCTCTTTTAAAAAGAATGCGCTGTTTACATCTACATTATAACAGATGCATTGGTGGAACATACACATCTCAATTCTCTAGCGGCAGCCATTCTTTATTGTAAACAAATTCAACCGAAGCGCTCGACGTGGATGAGTACGTTACGGTTGAACATCTGTCGAATCATCGTATGAAGCCCGCCCCGACAATTTGATTGGTCCGAACAACTTTGGTTCAGGCATACTTGCTTCACAACGGATCAAGTCTAAGGGGGTAATCATAAACAGTAAAAGAAATGGACACATCAACCCCATAGATCTAACGGGAGAAAGTGAAGTCAATTAGAAGCACTCACTTCCTAGATGGCTGAGCGTAATGCGCAGGCTCAAACTGAGCTTGACGACATAGATGTGACGTGAGCAATCCTGTCTGACATTTGTAAGTCTTCTAGTAGCTGTGCCAAGACAAATCTGAATTGAAATCTAAAACAAATCCGTTGTTGAAATATTTTGTCCTGTTGCTTTTCTATGGGCTCTCTATCTATTGGCTTCTCCCTTAAGTTTATGCCTCCATGTCCCCCTGATTGCCTCATAGACAGAAAAAGATTTCCTGTGAACTTATCCTCCTGTCTATATGGTAATTTCTCTACTGTGCAACATAGAGTCCTGTGGTTATGACGCAATTGTTAAATAAATAATGGACAAATGGACAGTTATTCGCTGTCAAAATTACGCAGTTTGAGCCTGCGCAGTACGCTGCAACCATCAGGAAGTGAGGGCTTCCAATTGACTTCATTTTTCTCAGTTGAAGTCTATGGGTCGCTGTGTCTATTTCTTACTGTATATGATAAGTCCAGAACCGAACTTCCCATCCTCAAATGTTGTGGGCGGGGCTAAGTTCGGCTGGCATCCAGGCTGAAGATTCATGGCTTTTCTGTGATATCAGGTTAATCACGTTTGGACATTCAGATGCTGACAGGGATAACTGGCGCCACCAATAGTTTTATTTGATATATGTAAATAAAATACTACTTATTTTTGTGATAATCATTTGCATATATTTTATATCATTGCAATATTTTACTTACTGAACTTTTTTGGACACTTATTTTTTGGATAAAGAACACCAGCTTTTTACAAAAAAATCGCCTATAATGATGTTGTAATAAATGGCTATACAGTAACTTGCTTAGGAATTGTTACATGTAGGAAAATTACATCTGGAAATCTATATATCCAAGCACAACTTTCTAAAGGAAAGTATATCCAAACTTTTAGAAAAAAATTTTGTGGATTTGTTTGAGTTGAGTAAAAAAAAAATCGGGTAAATGTATCTATAATGTATCATTCTAAAATAAAATAAATGTAAAATTGGTAATTCAAATGAGATAGATTGAGACTTCTAGTTCTCCTGTTTAAAATTATATATGGTACTTGAATGCTGACTGCTATAATGGGTTAAGAAAAACAAATAAAAGAAAGGGTCTTTAAGGGTTAAAGATATATTTTTCTATAGTTTCAGTGTTGGATAACAATAACAACACTTCCCAGTTCCCTGTGCTCTAAATGTTTACTTTAAAGAATTGTATTAAAAAAGACATTTTGTCCTTATCTGGTCCAAACCTGTATAATTTTATTTCTCTCATGAAACTCAAAAGGTCATTTTTAAATACACCGAAGTAGCAGACTTCAAGTCAAGTCACCTTTATTAATATATACTGTATCTTTATGAAATACAGATTGTTTCAAAGCAGCTCTACAGTGATAAACAGGAAACCAGTGATGCAAACAGAATTCAATTCTGCTGTAAAGCAGCTCTAAAAAGACAATAGCAAACAGTGATTATTCAGCAGAATTTAGTTTCACAGTTGATTCAGTTCACAAACTGTGTATAGTTTATTGATTATTGAATGAGTTCATATCATCAATAAATAAAACGGCTCTAGGGAAAACTTAATGTCATCATCCAGCTCAGTTCAGTTTCTCATCCAGTAGTGTCTGTGCAGTCAAGTCAATATTGCTGAATATTAAGCCCAACTGTCCCCCCCACTGTCAGGGGGCCAGTTCTTGTTTCAGTTCTTATGTCAAGGTCTAAAAGTATCATAAATTAGCTTAATTTACTCTCATGTCGGTTTTCATAGACACTTTGCCCCCATTAGATTTTTGGTAACGAGTCACATGTGTTATGATGTCAGGATTTGACCTCTGCTCTGACCCGGAAGATAACCCTAGAAGACGCCACTCATTTCCTCTCCCATGGACACCAGTCACAGAGTCCTCCATGGCCATCGCCTATGGCTGTAAGTAACACTCACAGAAACTATATATTTAATCCAGCAAAGTTGAGATTGCTTTTCCATTTAATTCACTGCTTTGTCCTGTAGCTCATGGGTGGAATTGGAATCATTCATCACAACTGCACACCTGAGTTCCAGGCCAATGAGGTCCGGAAAGTGCAAGGTCAAGTCATATGATTGTTGAGAGATGCATTTTTGGCAGAATTGAATACAATTCACGTATGTAAAATTCACAGGCTTATTTGATTTTTTTGGTTCAATATATACTGTATAAATAGCAATAACTGAAATGATTTGTATTTGTCATACTGGCAGAAATTTGAGCAGGGCTTCATTACGGACCCTGTAGTGATGAGTCCACGGCACACTGTCGGTGATGATGTTTGAAGCAAAGGTACGGCACGAGTTTCTCCGGCATCCGGATTACTGAAACCGGCAAGATGGGCAGCAAGCTGGTGGGTATCGTTACATCACGAGACATCGACTTCCTGTCAGAGAAAGATTACGACAGGCCACTGGAGGAGGTTTGTGATTAAAATTGTCTAATTAAGCTTTAATAATTTGAAGTTGGATTCCAATTTAAGTGATGTTTCATAATCTAAGCTTTAATTTAACTTTGAGTGAAACTGAATGTAGTGCAGAACTTGATCCATCAAGATTTGATTGAAGTTTTGGCCCACTACATTTTTACAAAATTAATATTTTACGAAATTAATACATTGCTGAGACTTTAATTTTATTCAACAATAATGCTTGAAATCAATGATTTCTTAAGGATCATGTGACACTGAAGACTGGTGTGATGATACTGAAAATTCAGCTTTGCCATTACCAGAATACATTGTATTTTAAAATATATTTGAATTTAAAACAGTTTTTTTTTTATTTGTAATAATATTTTTTTTTTAAATCTTAACCCCCAAACATTTGAATGGTAGTGTATATGAAAGATTACAATGTAAAATATACACATTATTCACTAGAATGTAAAATATCATTAATCACTGATGAGATCGAATCACAATAAAACAGGTACATTTTTAAAAGTACAATACGTACGATTTTTGTGGTAAAGTATTTAAAAACCACTTGCACAGATGTATATTTAATGCAGTTGTGTACTTACATTATCCCTAAAGTTTGTAAATCCAGAGAAATTCCAGTGCTCATCCCTTGTCATTGTCGCATGTCAATGATGTAATATCCTCGGTTTCTGCTTGTTGAAATCATAGATTCCTCATTAGCGGCCATTTCAGTGGGCCGCTATGCGTAAGCTGCTAATGAGGGATCTATGTATACATATCTATGATGCAATATATTTTTTCAAATGTACTTTTAGTATGATTGTTTTAAACTTGTTGAACTGCACAGCATTAACTCACAATATCATTTGACCAATAGTTATTTCAGTAACAGGCTAATATAGCATTACATTTCACTGTCCTTGCAGCTAATTCATTACGATGATATAAAATTGTGTGATCAAACGTAGAGGTAATACAAAAACTAATTTATTAGCTGATATATAATTTGTATGATTCGTAAATTCCATAGCCTACATCTCTGGATGGTGAAAACGACATCTCCCATTGTTCCACTCTCCTTCATAGTGTCATAGTGTGACCTCTGTTGGTGAAAAATGACAGACTGTACCTTTTAGAAAAATAAATAGGGTCAATTTTGAGTTCACCTTAAACCTCAGGTTCTCTTTGGTCAGTCCTGACCGAAAAATTTTCTGTTTTGAATTTCTAAAAATCACAGCTTCATCGAAAATGTTATGAAATTTGGTGACTTTTATGGCATTATGTATGTGAATACAAAAAACAAATTTTTGTATAAGCTTTAAAATAACACCAAGCATGCTAAGTGTTGTAAAAAAATAGTCACACTTGTGGTCTTCTGGTAAAAATGACCGAACCATAGGAAATGAATGGAAAATTGAAAAAATAAATAAATAAATCTCTGAATTTTTTTAGTGCAATTACAAATCGGCCATATTAAAAAAAGTACACTGCAGGAAAGTGGTGACACTCTCTACAACATTGAGTGCAAAACAGACAAACACACACATACAAATACACTTTTATACACATACACACCAATAAATTTTGACTACAAAAAGTATGTTTTGAATTTTTTTAAATAACAGCTTCATCGGAATGTTACGAAACTTGGTGACTTTTATGGCATTATGTATGTGAACACACAAAAAAATTAAGGTCATAATCTGAGCATGCTAAGTGGTCTTAAAAAATAGTCACACTTGTGGTCTTTGGTCAAAAATGACCCCCATAGGAAATTAATGGAAAATTGACAAAAACACAAAAATTCACACATTTTTTTTTATTATTATTTTTTTTTTAATAAAAAATCGTTTTTGAGATTGTTTCAACTATATATCCAAATCCACCAAAAAAAAAAAATGTGTTCATAAACATCTGGGGAATTCACATGCTTCTCCATAGAGAGCTGTACATGCCATCTAGTGGTTACACCATGATTCTACGCTTTTTCTCTATACTGTAACCAGATGATGCTAATTTTCTTCAAAAAAATGTTTTTCTTCTGAAGGCCTAGACTCTATATTAAACTAAAATACTGCATTAATAATTTTAAAAAAAAAAATAATATATATATATATATATATATATATATATATATATATATATATATAGACAAGAAATATTGTATAAATATTAATGAATTCAATCAAATTGTCTCAAAATACTAAATTACAAAGAATAAATATTATAGAACAAAAATAAATTGCATTGATTTTACTCGGATGGATTTAATTTTTAGGTGTCCGGTCACTTTTGACCGGGAAGATAATAAGTGTGACTCCGAAACGAAGAGCACCTGCGGGTTAAACACTCAAACAGTCCTTAATGCTACTAATATCTGTGAATGATAACAGTTTCTGAATGATTCATCTTCAATCCTCCAGGCAATGACAAAACGAGAAGATTTAGTGGTTGCTCCAGCGGGTGTAACGTTAAAAGAGGCAAATGACATCTTACAGCGCAGTAAAAAAGGTATGCAGCGTGAACTTCTGACCTGTTTGTGTTGGGATGTTTAGCACAGCTTGCTGATCACATTCCTGTTGTCTCCTTCAGGTAAACTTCCTATAGTGAATGACAGCGATGAGCTCGTAGCTATAATAGCTCGAACCGATTAAAGAAGAACAGAGACTATCCTCTAGCCTCCAAAGACTCTCGAAACAGCTCCTGTGTGGCGCTGCCATCGGCACCCGAGAGGACGACAAGTACCGGCTAGACCTGCTCATGCAGGCTGGAGTGGATGTGATAGTTCTGGTGGGTACAAAAGGGGAATGGGGTGACCTAACACTTTAGCAGGACTCAGTCCTATTTCTGGAGATTTAGCTTCCTGCAGCACATTTGCTGTGTGCGAACAGGACTTGAAATTAGAATTTCAATTTCTCATGCAGAAATCCATCATTTGTTCTGCCCAGATTTAAACTTGGCAACACCCAAGTAGATTAGAAACATTCAGTTTTAGACAAAAAAAAAAAAAACGCACCAGCACGTCAAATTTTAAACATTAGATGCCAAAAAAAACATGTTTAGCTCATCTTTGCAGACAGATGTGTCAAACCTGGTAAATGATAACAAAACACACACAGAGCACATGCAGTGGAGACTTTGCTTACAGTCAAACACCTGCAAAGCTAACAATATCATTGCTATTTTGTTTCTTTTGTTCCATGTGTCAGGTGAGGGAATACAGCATTAGTGTGTGTAGGGCCAAAAGTATTTAGAATTAGAAATAACTTGAATAGAAAGTGAAGCTGAGGTGCTTTGCTAATATAGATATTCTTCATAAGGCTACATTTGTTTCAAATTAAAAATACAGTAAAAACAGTAAAATTGTTATTTGTTAAATTGCAATTTATTCCTCTGAGCCCAAAGCTGGATTTTCAGCAGCCAGTACTCCAGTTTTTAGTGTGACATAATCATCATAAATATCTTTACTGTAACTTTTGATCAATTAAATGCATTGGATATGCTGAATAGACAAAATGACTGTCCTTAAATTTTGAATGGTAGTGTAACCACCATATACATTCGCTTATGGAGATTTTTAAGTTTGCATACTTTGTATTGGGGTCAATGGTCAATTAATGCATGCTTAGCACCCTGTGTTGGTCAAACTGATTTGTCAGACATCATACACAGTAACAGGTGTTGTTGATGTATTTGCCAAATATTGACCTAATTGTCTGAACAATGGATCTGATTGTATTACTTGCAAATGAAAGTAAAGGACAAATGTATGGATATATATGCGAAGCTGAGCCCAAAGCTACTGTCTATACCTTTTTGGCTATCATTAAGTCAACACATGCCTGAACAAGTTAATTCTTTGGCTTTATTAGGAAATTATTAAAATAATAAATAGGTGGATTAGGGCAGGGTTGAAAGAAATCTATTTACAATTTCCAAAATTGATCTAAGACAGCAAAATTGTGTCAAAAATCTTACATTAATACACACAGTGTCCCTCTTTGCTCTTAACCCTACTACAGTACATAAAATATTATGGCTTTTCTGTTGTTCTGTCCCAGGACTCTTCTCAGGGGAACTCTGTGTTTCAAATCAGTATGATCAACTACATCAGAACAGAAATACCCAGAACTACAAGTGGTGGGAGGAAACGGTGAGGCTTTTCTGCCCTTTGTGGTGCTTCGTTTTCTATAAACTGAGGGTAGCTTAAAGGTTGTGTCGGTCAGAATTGAAGAAAAAAACTTTTTTTCCAAATTTCTTTAAACTTTCTGTATATATCAATGCATAATTAAAATCTAAGTACTCTGAAAAAGAAAGTATAAAAATTGAGTGTCTGTAGACCTCTCACGACTGTTTTAAATACAGCTCATTATTTCCATTCACTTCACCCCTCCCTTCTTGGCTCCTTCCAAAGCCACGCCCCCAAAACACATGGACGCGCAACTCCGACAGCTGAGCTGAAGACGCATTATTTACCTGAGACGAGCGGAGAGGAGAGGAAGAAGTGCATGTAGTGACATCATGTCAGAAACACATGTAAATAAAAAAATCTAACTATCATTATGAAGATAAACAAATAGAGTTGTATTTTATTATCTCTCTATCAAGCTAGCATATTGATATTGGTAAAGCTTCAACATATTGATTTAGCTAACAAGCTAATTAGTTATCTATAAGGCAAAGCTAAAAACAGGTTGCATGATACACGTTTTTCCATTGCCATCATTTACACTGTGATGAAGAGAATTTCATGTAAGATTCATGACATATATATGGTGTTCTGCATGTAAGAGTTTGCTTGATGAAAGCATTGTTGATTCTGATGAGGACTACACACCCGAGACAAGTAAGTTACCCATAGACAGTATAAGACAGCAAGTACCGCATCGTCAGCTTGAAGGACAGATCCGCTGGTCGAGGGCAAAGCAAGAGGATTTTGCTATTAGGGTCCGAGGAAGTAGAGGCCGAGGACGGGTAGTCGAAGTGCAGGGCAAGGAGCACTTTTTAGACAAGAGGACCTGCTGCGTCGAGTTTTGCATCTTCAAGCTCAAACAAGCACGCGAACAGGTGCGATCTGGATATCGCGCAAGTGGGAAGGTCCTGTGTGGCAAAAGGGTGGTTGCCATGGTTGCGAGAGAGTGACAGTCGCCTAAGCCAATCCATTGTTTCGTCCCGGTTCGAAAATAATGAGCTGCGTTTAGTGCAGATTAAACGGTCTAGAGTCACTCTGATTTTTATACTCTTTTTTTTTTGAGTACTTAGATTTTAATTATGCATTGATATATATAGAAAGTTTAAACAAATATGGTAAAAAGTTTTTATAAAATTCTGACCTTCACTACCTTTAAGTAGAGTGATGTTTGACGTATTGAAGATTGTGCATGGATTATTTTCCCAAGTTTCTCTTCAGTTTCTTATTCTCTTGTCTGCAGTGGTGACTGCTGCTCAAGCAAAGAATCTTATAGATGCTGGTGTTGACGCTTTACGAGTGGGCATGGGCTGTGGATCCATCTGTATCACACAGGAAGGTGTGTGTGCACTTCTTACTGACTTTGGAGGACAAAACTGCTGTGGAAAGTGCCAAGAATTTGGTTAAATATGGAAGAACTTTATGAGGACAATGACATACTTTAAAGGAAAAACGGTGCCTTTATTCACTTCGAAAAATGGCAAAAGTTTTAGTTTAGGGTCATCTATTTTAGGCTATGTTTACATGGAAACAATTCTGACGATAAAATGCAAAAGTGGCGTTGCGTTATCACTTTTATTCTGCGTTTAGACGAGCGTTTTGGGTGGGAAATCCACGTGCATATGATGACGCAAAAGTGTGTCAAATTCAATGTAGTTTGCACTCCAGGTGGCTAGGTGGCAATGTGGAGCACTGCCACACAACAACACCAAGTGCGCGCACCTGCGTACAACCTTCACTAACAAGCAGACTTTTGCATTTTTACCATTTACACGGGAACGCGACGGTGGAATGTTTCTAAGATTTCCACTCTGGAGGGTGGTTTCACTTTTTTGCGTTTTTAAGCCCCAAAAACGCCGTCGCCGTGTAAACGAAAGGCACAACCGATAAAATATTTTTACGTTTTCACCCGCAAGCATTCTTGTGTAAGCAGGGCCTTATATAGAAGCTTGTGTCCGTCCGCCACAGAATAAAAAGATTATTTAAAAGATAATTGCATTTTTATATCTCACAATTCTGACTTTATAACACACAATTGCGACTTTATATCTCACAATTCTGACTTTTCTCAGAATTGAGAGATATAACCCGCAATTGCAAGTTATATAGTCCAATTATGAGAAAAAATAAATATATTCTGAAGTGTGAGTTTATATCTTACAATTCTGACTTTAGACCTCAAAATTGAGTGTTTTAAATTCAGAATTATGAGATAGAAACTCGCAATTGCAAGAAAAAAAATCGCAATTACTTTATTTTTTTTTATTCTGTGGCGAAACAATCTTCCATAATTTTATTTTTATTTTATTCTACAAGAAATGAATAAAATTACCTTATTTATATAGCAATGCAAATGTGCATATGTGGTCATACAAATGGTATCTTTATTCACTTCTAAAAATTATTCTAGGGTTAGGATTTTTGGGATAACAATTATCTATTTTATTTTTTGTTAAGAACAAGAGAAATTAACAAGAAGTTATTTAGCAATATATACAGTATGTGTGTGTGTGTATCAATAGTGATGGCGTGCGGTAGACCGCAGGGCACATCTGTGTATAAGGTGGCTGAGTACGCCCGGCGCTCGGGGTTCCAGTTGTTGCAGATGGTGGCATTCAGACGGGTTGGGCACGTTGTCAAAGCCCTGGCGCTGGGAGCATCCACAGGTGTGTGTTTATCTGACTGATTTGCCTGAACGATCATTGTTATTAATGGCTGGGATTTGTTTGCCTAAGTTGTAAAGTCTATGACCATGCCCTTCCCTTCGGCCTGTTTTGCTTTAGTGATGATGGGGTCATTGTTAGCGGCAACCACAGAAGCACCCGGGGAGTATTCTTTTCTCAGATGGTGTACGGACTAGAAGAAGTACCGTGGTATGGGCTCTTTGGATGCTATGGAGAAAAACAACAGCAGTCAGAAACGGTACTTCAGGTAAACCAGTCTTATGCTCTGATGTCTGCACGTGTACATACGTGTCGACAATAAAGTGCCTCTTCAATTATAAAAACAATATATTTTTGGCTCTGTGCACAGTATGAATTTTTTTCTCTGAAAGGCATGAACATTTTCACCAGTGTCATTTCCAGCACATCTCAAATGTGTTTAACAGCATCCTTTGGTGGAAATGAGAGTGGAAATTACATTTTTAACTCCTTTTGTCTTGCTAAGACATTTTAATTATCCTAAATACAAACAATTAAATTAAAAAAAAAAAATTAATATAATATTTTTCATATTAATAAATATTGAAATAATTTATGGTTATTTATCTCTTTGTTTTGGACTTTATTTGTCATATTTTATAGTAACAATTCATATTTTAAATTATAAATAAATATAAATTATATTTACCTTGATTTTTCTTTATTTTCTTCATATATCACATGCATTAAATTTCATTTTATTAGGGGCAAAATAATTGTTGTGGAGGAAATGATACCAAAATAATTGGACAGGGCTGTTTTTTGAAAGATTATTATACTTGTCTTTTCATGTAATAAAATATTGAAATGGTTTATTTAGTTCACTTTTTGTTTAGACTGTCTTGTAGTAGTTTATAGTATTAATTTTTAAGTTTTTAGAGTTTAGGTCTGAAACTATACATAAATAGTAAAAAGTTCAAATAAATTATGAAAGCATTTTAATGTGACCACTGACCTTCATATAAAAAAAATTAAAAAAAAATAAGGTAAAAGTGTTTATTAAACCTCATAAAAGTGACACCTCAATATTTGAAGAAACACCTCAATAATATACATATCTGTTATGAATGGTTATGAATACATATTATGAAAACTTTTGTATTGTATGCAATATTTAATGGGTTGTATGTGTGTTTTCCAGTGAAGGTGATAAAGTTAAGGTAGCTCAGGGAGTCTCTGGCTCAGTTCAGGATAAAGGCTCGATACACAAGTTTGTTCCATACCTCATTGCTGGAATTCAACATGGCTGTCAGGATATCGGTGCAAAGAGTCTGTCCATTCTGAGGTAAGAGTGGCTCTTTCTCTAATAGACATCTGTAAAAGCTTGACAAAAGTGACTTTTGCGTCTGAACTCATGTTTATTAGCTTTGAGGCCATATATATTTGACTTTTAGGGATACTCTAGCAGGTAGTTAACTAAATTAACTTTTAGCAAATATAAACTTACCCAAGTCTGTCTTTTCTAGACCAAAATGGACACAACTTTTAGTAAATATACACATTTAAAAGTATTTTTTTGTTCTTCTGGAAAAAAATAACAAAAAATGAGAAAATTTTAATGAGAAAATTCCCTCTTTTTGAATTATAAATATCACCTACATCCAAATAGCAGTGGCTAGTATCAACTGGTTCACTGTGTCTTCGAGTCGTGCTAATATTTCTACAGGTATTTTCTGTCTCAAACATCATTTAATTCTGAAAGTGTCCTCATCATCCATGGTATCTGATTTTGCCAAGCTAAGTTATACAAGATTCAACTCATTTTTAAGCTCAGTTTAATGTAATTTAAGTTGAAATAATTGTTGAAGTTGATTGTACTTCAAAATTTAAGGCAGCAATGTTTTTATAGTTATTTTTTATAGTGAATGTTAATCAAAGGTTACTGGCTATATAAAAGAGGACAAGCTCTTAAATATGTCTCTTCCCAAATTCCACAAACAGAATTCCAACATGAAAAAATTATCATTTCTGTTTTTTATGTATATCTGTTTATTAAGTCTCACCTTCAGTTACTATATAGATCGATGATGTACTCCGGAAGAGCTGAAGTTTGAGAAGAGGACCATGTCTGCTCAGGTTGAGGCGGAGTTCATGGACTGCATTCGTAAGTCTCCGCCCACTCACTTAACCCCACCCACCTGACCTACCATGTTCATGTCTCTTTCCTCACAGCACATGCCCTTAAAAGAATGACTGTAAACACATTTCCCATCCTTAGAATTCTTTTCATTAACATAAAACTAAAAGTTTAGCAATTCTTCCCAGAAACCCTTAGAGTAGACCATTTCTTCTTTAAGTTGTCATAGAAAAGTAGAGTTTACGTATGAAAATGTCTTCTCTTCCTTTCTCTTATGCTGTCACCATAGATATTCTTTTGTGCCATGTAAGTATTCATCCCTCATGTCTCTTATAATAACGTGTGAGGTCTGGTGGAGGGATTGTGTTGTAAACACTGGTATGGTCTGGACTCTTTAGTGGGCATAAAATGAGACCCTTTAGTTTCCTCTTGCTGTTGCATTGTCCTTCTGCGGTTATTTACTTGTAACACTGTCTGAGACTTGACTTTGGAAAAAAACCAAAACACTCCTACTTTTGAAGGGATAGTTTATCTGGAAATAAAAATTCTGTCATTTTTTGATCCCTTATGAGATCAAGAATTTTAGAACTTTTCTTTTCCATTCTATGGATGCATATGATGAGTTGGCAAGCTCCAAAAAAAAAAAAAAAAAAGCATCATGGAAAGTAAACTAACATTCAAAATTTTGGTAGGTTGGTAGGATTTGGTAGGATTTACCAAAAGGTTGGTAAGATTTATTTTTTAATGTCTTAAAAGTCTCCTATGCTTCGGCATTTTTAACATTATTACAGTTTAAAATAAGTGCGTTTTTATTATAATTTCTTATTATTATCACTGCTGAAAAGAGTTGTTCTGCTTAATATATTTGTGGAAATCATTGATGCATCTTTCAGGATTTTTTGATGAATTTAAATTTTAAAAGAACAGCATTTATTTGAAATAGATTAAAAAAAAACTTTATAAATGTCTTTATTGTCACTTGATTTTACTGACCCCCAAATTTTAATTGTGAATTTTAGCCAGTGTATCAAAAATAAATAATCCTTTATGCACTTGTGCACTATATTTAATATCTTCTGCTGCCTTATGATAAATTTGTGTGAAGAACAGACTGAAATGTAAGTTTTTATTCTTTTTTTCTTTAAAAAAAAAAATGTAAGTTTTTATTCAAATATGACACAAGATTTGACGTTTATGAGGCCAATAAGAACTCGTGCATCTCGCAACCGACTGAATAATGATTTCAACTTGAGTCTGTTCTTTGCTCAAATTAACTTTTATGATACTTTTTTGGTGCTTTTTATTTAAATTTTTGGGCAAACTCTTCCTTTAATTGGCTGTGCTCAATATTAGTATAAACCCCTTAATTAGGACTATCACTTTGAATGTTTATAGAATATAACAACATTAATTAATGTTTCTTTTCTGTTTCTGGCAGTTATGAGAACGGTTATATTGAGCCCGGCAGCAGAGGGCACATGCGAGCAGGACCCAATGTCCCATCACCAGCCGTCACCAAACACAGCAGCTAAACTCATTTCTGTATCCTCACCCCTGTACTCTTTCCTGATGACTCTTGACTCTAGATGAACAAATCTAATAAAACTGTCTGCTTGTAATAAAAGCCAGCACAGTACTGAATGTACGATAGACTGTTTTGATTCTCTTTATTTATTTTCAGTTCTCCCTGTAAGAAACTAGACTTGGCAATAGAGAGATTATTTTCAAAATCATATGAATGTACTACACCATCTGAAATACATGTGTATATATGTGTGAGAGAGTGTGTATTAGGGTTTCTGATACGGTATGTGGTATATATGGTATGTTTTGTCAAACTGTCATGTTCAAAACGTTCAAATTAAAATTGTCTGTTGGGTTATTAGCAATAATGCTTGTCGTGGTATATGAGAAAATCATGTGCATACCACATTGCCATTAGAGTGTTATGAGTTAAGTGTAATCTGAGAAATCTTTTTGCTTTCTCTTTTTTCCAGCAGGGCAAGTTTGCAGGCTGCTTGTATCACAATGCTTTTCAGACTATCCATTTAGTCACATAGTAGTAGAACTATGTTATTTTATGGATCAGATTATCAGTATCAGCCTTAAAATCAGGGATTGTGTACTGTTACTCGCCTTACGCTAGTAATAATTTAGACAGACATTGCTTTTTTTTTAAAGTTTATTTTCATAGTGTCACACATTTGCATCATTTAGATGTATATCAAACATTTTACAGTATATAAAAGTAAGCAATTGAGATGTTACAAGGCCAGAAGTGAAGGACAGTAAAAAGCATTTGCTGTGAAAGTTTGACACTTTCAAATTTGGGCTCAATTTTGTAGTTTGAAGACTGTTGTGTTGTCATTCTGAATATAATACAGTTTAAATAATAAAGAATGTGTTTTATAGACTGTGTTTATTACTGTGTTCCTATAGTATCGGTTTCAGTCTATAATACTTTGCATATGTTTAACAACATTTTTATAGTTTAAATTGTATATTTAAATTGCATACACTTTTAAGAAGACAAAAGCATAATGGGAAATGTAATTTCAGAAAACGTAATTGTCATTTAGGAGAAGCAGCCACTGGGCCATTTACTAAGCACAGAGAGAAAAAGCATATCTTAAATATTTGCAATAAAAAATAAAAAAGTCAACAGTGAGACGATCTTAGAGAATATAAGCTGCTCTGTCATTTAGTAATTTGCTTTTTATGTTGAGCTCCTGCTGTCAATCACAAATATGTGCACTAAAACATACAAAAAAGAAATAAGCTGTCACAACGCTATGTTATTACACATCCACAACCAACAGTGGGCATTGTCTTTGCACCAATATGTCATTATGGGTACATGGTAGATCTTTATGAAGTGCTTTATTCTGTAAAGACAGAGGCTATGTTCAAAATGGAATAGCATATTGCTCCATACTGTACAGGTTATATATGTGAAAAATATGCATTATACAGCAAACAAATATTTCTGTTGCAGGCCCTGTTGTTGTCACATGACCTTTATTTTATGTATTGTACAGAAAATACTGAAGAATACTCACATATTGAACAACGCAAGCCTTATACTAGCATGCTATTCCGATCATAGCCACAATATACAATATGCTGCATGTAAATTTGCAGATAAACATTATTTCAATAAGTTTATGTGATGTACACAAAATAACTAACTGACATGTAGTATTTAAAATGAAACTGCAGGGATTTTTCTGGTTTTCATTGTTATCTTCACACTGCCTTTTGCTAATGACATCTTTAGGGTAGGGTAGGCCTTATTCCAGAACGTATCGGTTACCTGAACGTAACCTTAGTTCCCTCTAGATGAGGGAACGAGTATTGTGTAAGTTAGCGTACGCTACGGGAAAGATTTATCTTTCCAGATATTAAAGACCAAATATTATCCTTAATTTTGTATTTATTGTCAACGCAGTGCAGCAGCTAGCAAACCTAGAGCAGGCTGTCTACCGTGCTCATAGGCTCGTATGTGCGTAAGTTAGCTTATGCTACGGGAACCCTTTGTCAACGCCATTCGCGCCGGGCATCCACTCATGAGTCCCATGGTTTCCGGGAACCCAGATAAGAGGGAAAATAGGGGCCAGCAATGCGGGTTACCACTTGTACATAAGCACTCATTGGGAATACAGAGCAGCGGCGCTGGTCTGTATAAGCATATAGTACATACCTATTAGTGCAGCTCAATCAGAAGAGCTAGGACACATGAGAGTAGCCTGTGCACAATCATATCTGGACAGAACCTACACCTCACTTAAACTGACAGAAGTTTTGCCTGCAGAGCGGGAACTTCTAGGTTATAAAACCTGACAAAGGTGGACAGGGAGGCCCAGCCCGCCGCCACACATTTGTCATGAACAGAAATTCCGCTGGACCATGCCCATGTAGAGGCCATGCCTCTAGTGGAATGAGCCCTGAAGCCCAAGGGGCATTGCAAACCTTTAGACGCGTAAACGGCTGTTATAGCATCCACAATCCATCTGGATAGGCTGTTTCGAGTTGGTCGAGAACCCTTGGTGCGCCCATCGAACGAAACGAAAAGCTGCTCCGAGCACCTGAAAAGGGTGGAGTGCGCAGTGTAAAGAAGGATTCAACCATGCATGCAGAGACCAGCGCTCTGGATGGGGATACTAGATCGAGCCGCGAGCTTGAGAGAGAAGATCTGTTCTCACCGGAATTGGCCATCTGGCTGTTTTGTCAGATTCTCTCAAGGCGGGGCTATAAGGAGCACCAAGTTTCCCTGATCCTCTTGATTACTTGTGGTAACAGAGAGATCGCATGTTGCATCTGGCATGTTGTCTGAACGGACTAGAACATGGTGGTCCTGTATGAGCGGGAAGCACTTCAGCGCATTCTCGACAGCTATCATTTCCATACAGTTTATGTAAAGGAACTTCTCCTGGTCTGACCACTGGCCAAAAACCGGTCTGCCCTCGAAGAGAGCGCCCCAACCTGAGTTGGACACATCTGTCGAGATGACCTTTCGATATGAGACAGCTCCTATCAGCACTCCCCGCTGATACCAGTCGACCGCTAACCAGGGCTGCAGAGTCGCAATGCAGGTCTAGTCACTCTGATTCGGTCATAGCCAGAGGCCCAAGCTCGGTGAGACCCTGAGCGTTCAGCCAGTGTTGAAGCTGGTGCAGGCGCAGGTAAGCCCAGCTGAAGCACTGCTGTAGCTGAGACCATACAGCCCAGCATCCTCTGGAATGTCTTTAGAGGGATGCTGCTGTCCATCTGGAAAGACACGGCTAGATGTCGAACATGGCACGCGCCTGTGTAGATAAACGAGAAGTGGTCGACAATCCTGTTCACCACTGGTCCGAGAGAGACCAGTAGTGGAAAGATATGCATTGAGTTGAGGAAGGTGGCACACTCAGATTCCCTCATGTCAGCAAGCGTCAACCAGAGGTGCCTCTCTGTGACGGTTAATGCGGCCATACACCTTCCGATGGCTTGAGCATGGTAGCGCGGAGTGAGAGATCCGTCACGCTTCTCAAGTCAGTGATGGCAGCTGAACCCTTCTCGTCCCATTCACAGATTCATTAATTACTAAATTACTTGATTTTAAAAGTACTCGAGTATCAAGAGTACAAGAGTACTTTTCCTAAATATTGCATTCGAATGCACCAATTGGTTCTAATCCACTGTGAGACACCAATGTGTCCCTGAGCAAGACACTTAACCCCTAGTCACTCCAGAGGCGTGCGACCTCTAACATATAAAGATACTCCGTTACTGTCCAGCTCTGCTGGCGGGCTATGACACTGTGAAGGCTTGAGCGCCCTTCATTAGACATGACGTCACGTCGGGCTTAGGGTAGGCTGCTGCAGTTCCCGCAGGGCAGCCTATGAGCACACTAGACACACTAGCTTGCAGACCTGTTCTAGGTCTGCAAGCTGCTGCACTGCGTTGACAATGAATACAAAATTAAGGAGAATTTTCTGGCTTCAATATCTCGAAAAGATTAATCGTTCCCGTGAGCGTAAGCTAACTTACGCAATACGAGAGAACCTCTCGTAAGAGAACAAAATATTACCCAAGTAACAAAGCTGCCACAAATACGTGTGTTATGATAGTGTTGCAATGAAATGCAAATGAGTTCTATAAGCATGTTTCTTCTACACAGAAGTAACATTGCCATTGAGTGTTTAGGTGATCCATGCTGTAAAAGCAAAGCCAAAAACTCATCATAAAACATGTTCGTAAGTGCTAGTTTTATTGCTGAAAGGTAACGTCTTTTGATCAAGTCAAGCAATTTCAACAAGATTATATGTGATTTGTCAAATATGGGATGTGGGTTTCCGGGAGTTTCTCACACTGATGAAGAAAGAACATCGGTCTTTCAGTGGTTGCTTTTGTTGTTTTTGTCCATGCCATGTCTCCTAAAAACAGAAATTCCTCTCAGCATCTATTTTAAGAAGAGTTCTGTACATTGATGAAGTTAGGGCTGAAATTACTTAAGGGTGTTGGGTTAGTTGATTCAGAGACTTCTTCCCTATAAGTCGATCGTATCACTGCTGATACTGAGTGCATCTATTTGCCTGCAGACATTGACGAATTCAGCCTGAACGGCAAGCTCATCAACATGAGAAGTTGTCTCCACACTCACGCTCCCTCTGGAGGATGTAGATCCCAAGACTGTGTATCGTCTGTGGAGTTGCTGCCCAGACTGAGAGTCCCTGCGTTGGCTGCTCTGAGACTGCTGTGCTGAGTTTAACCCACTGCCAATGGACTGAGACCTGAGCTGGCCTTCCAGATATAGTGTTCCATTGCCTGGGTCGGCTGGGTACAGTCGCGGGGTCCACATCCCCACAGGAGGCAGTGCGGTATAAGCTAGGGTCATTGGAGATTCCCCGACAAGGTTGTCCATCCGGGGGTCCGCGTGTGCTAAGAGAGAGCCTGGAGGAGCCGAACAAGCTATGCTGGAACAGGGCCTCGCTGTTCAAGGCCTCGTTGAATGCTTACGTCGCAGGTCGATGGGTGAAGGGGGTCGAAGGTCTGCTGTGGAGTCCACGTCCAAGCTGGCAAAGGAGGATGCATGTGATTCTTTGCTCTTCTTTGCAGTGTGGGAAAGCTGTGTGGAAGACACATGCTGAGGGCTGCTGGGATAGTGGAGGTCTAAACCATCAGATTCGCTGTGCGGAAGCTCCACCAAGGTGTAGAGCGGCACACTTTCACTTCCCGCCGTATTATTCCCTCACACAACCCCAGCTTCTCGGCGGGCCGTAGTGACCAGCCACACCGACTTGAGAAGATGGGTTTTCCCAATGTGGTTCCTTCCATAGGTTGCTTTTTGAAGAACCAGCTGCAGCCACCAGGTTTGGAACGGGGTACTCCGCAACACAAAAGGGGGTGAGTGATTACAAGAGCGAGGGTGAGACAAACCCCTGTTTCACACACTCTGCAGCTGAGCTGGAATCCCCACCAGGGCCAGGGCATCAGGCCAACCATGATCCCACCAGTTCAGGCCTCCTGCGTTGAGCATGGCATAGAGCTGGAGACTGCCACATGCTAAGAGAAAGAGGGCAGAGAACACCCCAGCCCTGGCTGCCCTTTCCCACATCTGTGCCTCTGTAAATGGACACCTACTTGCGTGGCATGATGGCCGCTCAGGAGAGCTCTCGTTCAGCCGGTAAATGTGCCTTGATGTCTGCCCGGGCGCAGCAGTACAGAAGCAGGGTACGTGAATGACAGGAGAGAGGACATCAAGACGAAAGCTGCTGGCGGTAATAGAGGCACAAGCTTGCAGATTGGGAAAAAGTTGCCAGCTGCTGCCATGGAAGCCATCACTATGGCTATGTGCAGCAGCACTAGGGCAGCCAACAGGCAGGTGCTGCGCTGCAGGGTGTTCTGGGAAAGTAGCTGGGTACAGGAGCGAGCAGTTAGCAGTAGCAGCAGAAGGCCAAAAGATGCCGTTAAACAGGGATAGGCAGCTTCGTGAAGCAGTCGTGCCCAGACAACGGGAAGGCGCTCTTTTTGGCCGTATGGATCATAGAGGAGCCACAGAGCTCGGCTGGAGCCTGTCAGATCAGCTGGAGAAGGTGGAGGAGGCTGAAATGGGCACATCCAGAGGGCCAGCGCAATGGTAAACACATCAGGCTGAGCACAGACAGCACAGCCACAAGCGAGAACACGCAGCTGAGCCCGTATACCTGTAACTCCCAGGCCAGGCCCCACAGTTGCCATTGCAGCATTCCAGTCAGTCAGATAGAGGGACTGAATGAGAGGCGGAGTCAGGGCTTAGAGAGCCGGGGTTATGACACCAGAGGGTGTGGTTTCATAAACAGGAGGTGTAGTGGTAAGAGTTTTGTTAGTTGAAGCATGATTCTTCGAAGAATCAGGTGACTGACAGATCCCAGTGCCAAACAGGTTGCAGTCTGGAAGTGTGGAAGACTCACGCCAGTCGCCACCTGGAGATGCTGAAATACAACATAATAGTTTAGTTTAAGATGCACTTAGTTTATATTATATTTCAACTTTGCAAGTGACAAAATAAGATTCAAATGAATGTAGAAAAAAAATAATGTGCAAGATGATACAATATTCCTATAATAACTTAGTTATAGTTAAACATTTAGTTTGACAAGGTAACTAGTCATTAAAATCTATTATATGCAATTCATGAGGTTTAGTTATTCACAAAACACAAAGCTAATGTTCTCCACAAGCAGCTTATTCTTTTTTTTACCGCATATAAAAAAGTTACACTTGAAAAAGCACAAGAGGTATTTAAACCACAGAGAAAACACAAAACAACAAACCACACACTGATGGATCAAGGGAAATCATGTATCTCCAGCATGCAAGTCTAAAAAACTAATACAGGTAAGTAGATTATGTGCTCCAGTATGAAAGGCTTTAAGCAGTAATATGAGAAAATACACCATGAGTCATATAAAACAATGACTATGTTAATTAGCTGGTGAGATGTGGAAGTAGGCTGTTGTAAACGGGTCACACACTTCATCCCTGATATACATTCACGGCACAGATAAGAGGGCATTGACCCTGTTGCCGTTCTCATGAGTGAGGCAATTTAAAACTAGAAACTGACACACTTTCATGATATTAAATCAGATAAATATGCCTGCATGGAAGTGAGAAGAAGAGGCTTCTCAGTGTGTTTCTGAATTTTGTCTAATTTATTTTTAATTTAATTTTTTTTTTACAAATATTATGTGCTTATTGTTATGTGCTATGTGCTAAAGGCACTATGTTTATTGCAGGGTTTAATCGATTAAATATATAATACCAGTAAAAAAAGAATGTACACTTGTAATGATCCAGCATTGGTCCTTTAGCATGTGTTAATTAAGGTCAGATGGTCTGGCTTAACTTTCCCCTCTCAATATTGAATGATTAACCTTTGTTCACACTTCACAGGAAGATATTTTTGTAATTTTCTACATGGAAATTTGTTTCAGTCACGTAAACAAATTGTCATTTAAGGCTTTATTTACCTAGAAAAAGTTAGCTAATGTCCATACCTAGTCAGTATACAATTCTAAATATGAATGATATTATTTAATTATATTTTATGTATTAATGTTTTTGAAAGATGTATCTCATGCTTTCCAAGGCTACATTTATTGAACAAACAAACAGTAAAAACAGTAATATTGTGAAACATTATTACAACTTTTTGTATTGATTTGAATATTATGTATAAATTGTAGCCTAATTTATTTTGCAAATCTGAATTAGCATAGCAATTACTTCAGTCTTCAGTGTCACATGATCCTTTCAGAAATCATTCTTAATAGGCTGATTTGGTGCTCAAGATTTATTATTAATATCAATGTTGAAATCAAATTTGCTGTTAATTATATATTATATTATGAGAAAGGTGTGATTTTTCCTTGAATTTTTTTTTGATTCACCAAAAAGAATAGCATAATAAGAGTAATCTGTGTGTGAATTGGACTACAAAACAATGTTTGTTTTTGCATGCAGTCTAAAAGAATAGCCTCATAAGAGGCTAAAATGATGAAACAGGTTATATGCTATAATAATGAACCAGATAAAGGACCTTATATATTATGTAAATTCAGTGGCTTTGTAAAGCACTGGAAAGACATGATTGTGCTGTGATCACCACCAGTGAAATATGTGTTAGAATAGAGGTCATTCTGACAATGAAGGCTTACCTGCTTTAGGATAGGTTTCAGTGACCTTGATCACTGTGGTGGTTCGATTGGCTATTTTGTTCCTTTTTCATTTGGTCAAGACCCTCATGTTCCTCTCTTTCAGGGTCAGATTCTGTTATATTGAGAGTCAGCTTTGTCAGACTGTCTGGAAGAGAAAGAAAACATTAGAAAAAGATTGTTCTTTAAAAAGACAAGAGGAACTGAGAGCTAATGCGGCTCAAAAGTTACCGTACCATTTTTCATTTAATTTAACCTGCCGTTGTTCTAATTTTTTACCCATAAACTTCAGCTAAACTTTCATTTCAAAAGCTTAAAAAAAAAAAAAAAACTGTGAATTGCATTCAGTTTCCCAATGAGTCACTAGAGGGCTTGTATCCCACTCACATCTGCAGTGATGACCGGCTTGTTCGCTGCTGGAATACTGATATTTTCATTGCAGCTTGAGGAAAAAGTGGATGCATCATTAATGCAGACATTATATACAGACGTTTTTATGCCAATACAGCATTACCAAATTTTCCCCATTCTATTCAATTTAAAATGTCACAAACATTTTTCTGCAGATATCCGCTTAGATATCATACCGTAAAAGTGAATTTACTGTCTTAATTAAAAGTGATGAAGTAAAAAGACAGACTGACAAATAAGTCCTTGAAGACGAAGTCTGATTCACACACAAATGATTCTTAAGAGACCATTCTTTGTAGTGAATCAAAGACTATCCCTGAGTCTAAATGTCCATACTATCCAATCTAAATAGTATGTGAGATTAAAATAAGTGTGTCCCAAAGCATGTTGAAAAGAGTATGCCAAAAGTCCCCTGATGTTCTACTATTTCCTGTCGAATTTTCGAAGTGTGAATCTGTGCACATTTTAAAAGGATAATATTGGCTTATTTAAAAGGATAATATTGGCTTATATCGAGTGAAAAGGTGTATGACCATCCAGTGAATATTAGTTTCTGTTCCTCTCAATTCCGATTTCATTTTAACTCCTACGGTGGCCAATGTAGTCCAAGATTAACATGGCTTCCAGTTCGACCTCGTCCATGAGTGTTAACTGAACGTAAAACACGAAAGGCGAAACTTGAATTAATGGGTATGTCCCTCTTTGGCTAATGTACTTTCAAGATGGAGGGGCAACATGGCGACCGACATTAGAACCCCTTACCCGTATGTATTTTCAATGGCATTTTATACACTCACGAGAATACCTTTATTACTTGAACGAAGTAAATATACATTAATGAGCACATATATTTTTGAAAGAACTAAGTGTTTTTAGCTAAGAATAAACTAAAAGAGTTACACAGTGTAGCTTTAAGCATTCTAGCTTCTAAGCTAACTTAGCTAAGTTAGCTGTGTTATCAGCACCAGACCAGCATGAAGCTATGATCCAACAATGAAATTCATCATGGTCGAAGTTGTTTTTTTAAACAAAAAGAAAACCAGTTCATTGAAATACTTTTTTCTTGTTTTTATTTTATGAATATATGCTTTTACACTAGCCTGGTTCCTGGTCTGGCAAAGCATCATTGACAAATCATTTCCATAGGGGCGTCACCAACGGACGTCACGGATAGACATAAAACCAATTCTTGGTCGTTCTTTACTCTGTTTTTAACTAAAAGGAAACGTTCAAATCGCTTAAAACAGACACGATAGCTGATTTGAACGAGTGATGTTCGAACTTCGAAGGCGACATCCATCTTTGTAAAGTATCCCAGTAAAATCCCAGCGCTGTCGTCATTTGTGTAAAGCCCGCCCCTAAGTTTCTAATCGGTGCCTCAAATTTGACTGATTGGAAATGGGCTTGAATGACTTTGCCAGACTAACTTTCAGAGCAAATCTAAATTTGCCGGACGGTCTCTGGGTTTTCCCAGGCTACTTTCACACGCTATCAAGTTGACTTTGATGTATTGTTAATTGGATTACCTGTAGGAGCATCTGTCAAATCCTTTGTTTCTTCAGATGGCCACATAAAGTCTATCAGCCCTCTTGGCAAAGTGGTACCATCTAAGGTTCCTCTGGCATCTGGTGTTTGGGGAGCACTAGAGGATTTCCACAGTGTCTGGTAGGTACGAAATCTTGTTTCAGCAAGAGTCTGAGGTGTATGTGTCTCTGTATTCCAAGCATTTGGTGTCTTGGACTCTGTAATCCAAGCCTGAGAAGGCAAAGGCTGCAGTGTTACCAGTGCAGAAGATTTAAGTGATTGGTCAGTATTTCCTTGCTTACTAAAATTTTGCCAATCAGATGCTTCCGTTTCAACTCCTTCTTCATCATTCTGGATGTCTGAAGGAATTTCAGTTTTAGGGGAAGTCAAAGATTTGATCAGTGGTGTTTTTGTGGCTGGAAGTCTTGAGAAACCACGATTGTCCATTGTGACATAGGGGTTTTGTTCAACAAAAGGGTCCACCTCAAGGTCTCTGCTAGACTTCTCTGATTGTAGTGCATTTGGGGATGAACTGAGGATGGTTGGAGTAGTTGATATCCATTTGTCTCGGTAGGAACGTCCATGGTGAGCTGCTAGCTGGCTCTGGGTCAGTGCTGGCCCAAGCTCTTTCATTTCTATTTAAAGATACAGCATATAGACTATCACACAGCGAGAAACTGAAGAGCAGCAGTAGAGCTTCACTGTGAGGGGTCATGCTGACACTCCTCTGAAGAAGTTACACCTCACAAAGTTACCAGGCAGTCTACTTTTGACCTTCACATTCTGCGCAGGTTCTGAAAACAAAAACAAAAGAAACATTCACAAGATAAGAACAGCTGGGTCAAGTGGATTCAAGTGATTTCAAATAGGCATGCACCAATATTAAAAATCTATATTTGTTTGAAAAATAAGCTTTATTTAACGAGCTTTATACGATGATGAACAGGTGATCTAAAGGGACGTAATCATCACGTTATCAAAGAGCGCTAACTGTCTTTCCTCAAAGATGACTGCAGCTGGAGAATTGAGATGTATAGATTCCGGTGTCGCGTCTGTTGTGAAATAAATCGACAGCGCATTCATTTTAATAGACAAACAGAAAAACTGCAATCAAGGCATTTGTCGATTGGAAAGATATTTTTGCTGTCCTTCCCACATGATTCGGGAAAAGTGTAACTTATCAGCTGGCTCTGACGGTTGCTAAGAAGATGGTACGTAAGGAAAAGCCTGTGGTCGTTTTGGTTTCTCCTTTGGTCGCACTCATGAAGGAGTAAGTAAAAGAAGCAACACTCGTTATTTAACTTCTAAAATAAGTAAAGTTATGCTACGTTCTGTATTTGACAACTGTATGCAAAGTAGCTGACTTACTGCGTTGCTCTGATTGGTTGTAGGTTTACCGACTATCCAATTGAGTGCAGAGTTGTTGTTTTTTCCTGGATCGGTTAAGACACGCCTCATAATCAAAGCCAGACGGAGGGTTTCAGACTCTTCTTCCGATAGGAAAATGAGTATGACAAAGTCAGGCTAAGGTTACTTACTTTTTAAGTTAAACCAACAATGTTTTTTTACAGTGTAGTAATCACAACATTTTTTGTCAAATCAACTTAAATAATTTATTTAGTTCAGATTACATATAATTTTGAGTTTCTGATGATTAAATCATTCTCCTTCATTGTATTAACTTTTTCCAGTTCAATCAACTTACAATTTTTAAGGCAACCAGGTTACTTACTTTTTAAGTTAAACCAACAATATCTTTAGCCGCCTTGTTAGAGCATCTGACTCTCACGTCGGAGAACTGGGTTCGAAGCCCGTGCAGAGCGGGGCGAGTAGGACCTGTGTAAGAGGTTACATTGGGGCCGTGACCCGAATGGGAGTGAGATATAGGAGGGTGAGTGTAACAGAGGTCAGCTAGTAGTCGCTGTGCAAGTAAACCTCACTCCTCTAATCTCAAGAGGTGCCGACTGATACCGGGCAAGTAGGACCTAGGTGAGGGGTTACATATAAATATATCAAAAAGGGGTATAGTGTTATGTTATGTCAAATACCCAATAAAAATCCAATACTGTTGAAATCAGGGATCCACAATAGAATGTTTATTAGTCTATATTTGTACATTTATTAAATGAATGACATCAATTGATAATCAGTGTGGTCCTGATATGCAATAAGATATTGTGTATCTCTTAACACAGTGTCAAATTAATATCTTGACATGAAACTGGGCATATTTTGTCCCCAAACAGTGCCACAAAGCTGAACGTTGAGTGTTGAGTGGCAAATTACAGCCATAGCTCTGAATTCACACACCATCAGATTATAACTCGATCCCCTCGAGTCATGTGACCCATTTCAGAAAAAAAAATTGTACCTCGCAGAAGAGGACGGCAACTAAACACACACTAATGTTTCTATATTAATCAATCCTCAAACTAAGATTGCATTTATATTGTGATGAACAGTGAGCAATTAAATTTGATTTATGTTGAATGATCTCTCAGCTGCTGCAGTGCACACTCTGCTTCTTAACACACACACCTTTTCTTTTTCTTGCCTTTTTGCTTTTTAACCCATTTCTCAAGACTCTTTTCTCTTATGTCTCCTGGAGTGGATGCACAATTTATCATTAATATATTCTGTGCAATAGAAAGAGAGAAAGAGGGGATGCTGGTCTACATTCCCAACCAGTGCAGCACTGTTTATTGCATCTTCTCTTCAGCAGCAGCATCCAGTGACACATTTCCACACCGAACAACTGAACTCACATACACAAACATGTGTAGACATAAACTTTATGTGCTAGAAGAATTGTGCTCACCACGGGACGCATGGATGAAGAGTCTTAAACAGGAGTAATCCCTCTCTCCCTGTCGTCCTGCTGCGGAAAGATTGGATTCTGTCTGTGCTTGCGCACGCCTGTGTGTTTTAGTGCTCTCTCTCTCTCTCTCTCTCTCTCTCTCTCTCTCTCTCTCTCTTAACACACACACATACTCATCTTTCTGCTTTTCACATGGACACACACATGCTGCCTGACACACCCCCTTTTAGTATCCCATCTCCGTTTCTCTCTCTCTTTCTCTCTTCAGGTGTCTGATCCCTCTCTTCTGATTCAGTTAAGCTGCATCTCTACTTTCCAGAGCTGGATTAGCCATGTTAGGTGTTTGACTTCCTTTCTCTTTACATCACTGAGCACCAGAGCAGGTCATATACTGCAGTGATGCTGCTTCTAAAAAGGAAAACAAATACATTTGTACAGTACTTTCACAGCTGTAATCACAAGAGGATGACCCTCTCCTCCCAATTCAGTTAAGGCAATCAATATACAATATTGAACGCAATTTTCTGAATCCCACAGAGAGAGTCAGAGACCAATGTGCTGCAATAAATCAGAGCGCTAAAATCACTGCTACTCTATTTTTCATCATGGTGGATTGAGATAAAGCATTATGCCAAAAAAAGCCCAACCAGGCTACTTAATCATTTAAACTGTCAATACATCATTGGACCAGTACCAAATCAGAACTAAACCAACCTGGACTAATGTGACAACATCTTTATGGTATGGACCCTACAACTGAGGTTTACATGAAGTTGGGCAGTGTATAGCATGTACCATTCAAAGGTTTTACGACAGTAATTTAACAATTTTAATTTAACAATTGTGAATTCCACAAAAATATTAAGGAGTAGGCCTACAACTGTTTTCAACATGGACAATAGTAAGAATTATTGCACAGGAAATAATCATATTAGTAATTAGAGTAATGATGCTGAAAATTCAGCATTGCATCACAGGAATATTACATTTAAAATATATTAAAACCAAAAATAGTTCCTTTGAAGTGTATTTTAATTGTATAAGCTGTATATTATTGTTTTACTGTAAAAATATTTCACAATATTTCTGATTTACTCTATTTTTGTTCAAATAAATGCAGCCTTTGTGAGCATAAGATAATTATTTCAAAAACTTAAACAAAAACTTTTGATGGGTTCAGTAAAATTCACATTTTAGTAAGTTCAGATAGCAGTTGTGTTTTTATATATATATATAATGGCTACACATTTTCATTGGCTGATCCTGATGGCATACAAATGGCAAAGTGGCGAACACTCCATATTCAGAGCTCATAAACACTCAATACATATTTAAAGCCTTTCCCCTTCAGTGAATCCAGGATGGATGGTCCATTGGGACGCACTAGTGTGTGGTCAGACAGAATGAGCAGGATGTAGATCAATCCTTATTTAAACAGACCCCGAGAGAACACAAACTGGGGCAGTCCCAAAAAAAGATAGTTGTGAGAAGGACTAGTTAGGGCTCAGGGAATATAAATGGATGGATTAATATAGCTGTGTAACACACTATGATATCTGGTGAATCACACCAGTGATAGAAGTAATCACTGTATGTCACAATTCATCAGAGGAAATTTGAATTGATAATCAACGCTGAATCCATACATTTTATTATAAATTCATTCTATAAGAATATTAATTTGTTTTCACATATTCACATGTAGGCCTACTATGAAAGCATTGCTCACTGTATTTGCTTATAGTGTGTGTACAGGAAGGTACCAAATGAGCTGGAACTAAAAGGGGGTTTGGTTTGGAACAATGACCCAGATGAGCTGATCAAACATATGACATCAGCATGGCCCACAGCCAGTTCCCCGCAGGCTCAGAGGATGCTTTTACTGCCCTACCAATCATCTGCATCAGTGCTGCTGAGAAGGGGGCTTATTGGTTTGGACCCAGCAATGCTGAATTCTGCAAACAAGATGGCAGCAACAATTCACAGCACAGTTCAAATGGATACTACTATGAAAGAGTAAAGAAAAAAGTAAAGATTTCTCATGAAGGGACAAAACTGTCATTTCAAAAGAGAAAAAAGCAGTTTAGCACAAACAAATTGAAGGTCCAGAAGGACCAAATGAAGACATAACCCCAAGCTTCAAAACCAAACCTGTCATTTCAGGCCCTGATACCTACCACCCTGAAAAATGAAATGGTGTTCGGATCCCAGCACGCACAGCTTTTTACATTGTGTTCCCCTAGCATAAGATATTACGCAGTACAAGAGAACTACGCGGTTACTAACATAACCTCGATTCTCTCTAGAAAAGAGAGAATGAGTACTGCACAATATCTTCTGTTAGGGGGAAAACCTCTTTTCCACAAGTTATTGAAGGCAAATATTATCCTTAATTTTGAATTGATGTAAAACGTGTTGCGGCAGCATGCAGACATAGGAAAGTTGGCTCGCGTGCCTATGGCTGTCCTGCGGCAACAGCAGCAGCATATTGAGAGAGGCCCTTCGAAAATGGGCGTAGCCTGGGCCAATAAACAGATCGATGGGCTTATATAATCAGTTTTTCGTCACCTAGCGAATCAGAGCGTGTTGCAGGCACGGCAAAGATACGCAGTACTCGTTCCCTCTTCTAGAGAGAACGTCTCACGTTACGACTATAACCATAGTTCCCTGAGAAGGGAATGAGACGATGCGTCACTGACGCTTTGGGAAACGCTTCCAGCGTGATTGCGTCTGAAGCATCTATGTCAACTAGTCCAATAGGAAAAATGACCGTCAAGGGCAGGTGACGCCATGACCAGTAAATGAGAAAAGAGCATCCGGTGCTAACCGGAATTAGCTTCCGAATTGCCGAAGCAAGCCTATCACAGGGATGCAGGAAGTATGGCAGGGTGAGGCATCATCTTGTTCCCTTCTCAGGGAACTATGGTTACAGTCGTAACCTGACACGTTCCCTTTCGAGGGATCTCGCGATTCGTCACTGACACTTTGGGATTGAGAATACCCAAATCACCAGACTTTCAAATGCCTGAGTGTCAGCCAGTTGTCACACCACACTAAGCACTAAGCACCTGAGAACCTGGGACAGCCTCCAGGTCCAGGCTATAAAATCTGACAAATGTGAGAGGAGAGGACCAACCCGCCGCATCACAAACGTCTTGCAGAGAAACTCCAGATAAAAGAGCTTTTAGAAGCCACCATACTCCAAAATGAGCCCTGACCGCCAAAGGGCAAGGCAGGCCAGAAGACTCATGAGCCAGAGAAAAAGCTTCGACTATCCACTTGCTGACTGTCTGCTTTGAAGCAGGAAGACCCATCTTGGGAGATCAAAAGCAGACCAACAACTGATCAGATCCCCTGAACGCAGAAATCCGATGCACATAAGTGTCCAGTGCTCGCACTGGGCTAAAGAGGTTCAACCTTTCCTGATCCGGAGATGTAAACGGCGGAGGACAAAAGGCCTGTAGCACAATAGGCCTCAGAATAATGGTAGGCACCTTGGACACATAGCCTTGTTTAGAATATAAAAATGTCTTGACCATCCCCGGTGTGAATTCAAGGCACTCTCTTAAGGGATGAAATAGCTAACAGAAACACAGTTGTAAAAGTGAGAAATTTCTTTGATACTGAATCCAAGGGCTCAAAGAGAACTCCAGACAAGCCTTCAAGAACTACAGCCAGATCGCAAGCCGGCACCCTGAGTACAAGTTGCAGGCCTCAGCCTCAGTGTGCCACGGAGTAACGTGTAATCAAGGGGTCTCGACCAAGAGAAGTACCACCCACCAAGGCGTGGGAAGCCGCAATGGCTGCCACATAAACCTTGAGCATGGAAGGACATTGTACTGATAAGAAACGCTCTTCTAGAAATGTGAAAACTGTGTTAACCGAACAATTAACCAGGTCCCACTGGCGTTGGTGACACCAGGAGGTAAAAACGCTCCCTTTAAGTTCATAAAGTTTCCTCGTAGCAGGAGCTCTGGAGCTTAAAATGGTCTCAGCAGAGCTACAGGGGAAAGGCATACAGTCGCAACCTCGGCCACGTCTGAACCATAGCATCCAGCCCCAGGGCTGGTTGAGTGAGGGAAAACCAAAGAGGACAGTGCGTCGTGTGCTGAGACGCAAACAGATCCACTTCTGCCTGGCCATAAACCCTCCAAATCTGCTCCACCACCTCGGGGTGGAGTCTCCAATCCCTTGGCCTCAGCCCCTGCCTCAGCAATATGTCTGCTCCTACATTCTGGAGCCCTGAAATGTATACCGCCCTCAGGGAGCACATTTTCCTAGGGACCACAGGAGGATCTGGCGCGCCAATTTGCATAGTGGACGTGAGCACAGACCCCCTGACGATTTAGAATAAGAGATCACCGATGTGTTGTCTGTCCGGACAAGCACATGATGGCCCCTCAGATCTGGGAGGAGATATCTCAAAGCCTTGAAGACAGCCATGATCTCCAGGCAATTTAGCCTGAGCGGGGCCAGTGCTGCATCTACGCTCTTCGTGAACGTGCCGGGTGATAAAGCTACTACCGAATGGAAGTGCCCGAGTACTGGTATTCTTTGCCCCCGAAAGAAAACCTCAGGAACTTCCTGTGCTGAGGGAGGATGGAGACATGGAAGTATGCGTCTTTCAAATCTATCGTGACAAACCAGTCCTCGGATCTGATTTGAGTCACAATCTGTTTGAGTTTCAGCATCTTGAACTTGAGTTTCTGAACTGAACGATTCAACAGGCGAAGATCTAAAATGGGACACAACCCTCCATCCTTTTTGGAACAATGAAATAACGGCTGTAAAAACCTGATTCCCTGTCGGGTGGATACACCTGCTCTATATTCGCTAATAGAGCCTTCACTTCTTGCTCCATCAAAAGAGCCTGCTCGGGGTGTACCAACGTGGGCAGCCCCCTGTTGAAACGTGGAGGACGAGAACCGAACTGGATTCTGTATCCTCTTCTCTATTATCTGCAGGACCCATCGAAAACTATTTGGCAGATTCTCCCACTCTGTCAGAAATTCTACTAAGGGAACCAGCCTCTTGAGGCTGGCCTATGATGTATTTAAAACACTCAACCCAAGGGCCTGGAACCACCCGGACTGACTGTTTTTGAACCCCCCTCAGAAGGTTCACGTCTGATGCAACGCCATGTCGACATTGTGCCAGACGTTCGCTGGAGACCACTGTGCCCGAAGCACCGAGGGTGGTGGGGTGGGTAGAATAGTCCCCTTTTTATTATGTACAGCATTTCTACATTTACATAAACTTTTACATTTAGTCATTTAGCAGACACTTTTATCCAAAGCGACTTACATCGAAGAACTAAATCAAACAAGTCATTTGTTAGAGGCAATAACAACACAAGAAGTGCTCAAAATACAAAGTTCAAACATTGCTCAGAGTAGCATAAACCAGACAAGTAAGGACTTAATTTTTTATTTTTTTTATTATTATTTTTTATGTTAAGTGTTCAGCGGAAGAGATGAGTTTTCAGTTGTCTTTTGAATGCTGTCAGGGATTCTGCATTCCGGATTATGATGGGCAGATCATTCCACCAGCATGGAATCGTGAATGAGAATGCTCTGGAGAGTGATTTTGTGGCTCTTTGTGATGGTACCACAAGCCGTTGCTCATTGATCGATCGTAAGCTTCTGGTTGGGATGTAGACTAGGAGCGAGTGAAAGTAAGTGGGAGCTGAGCCAGTGGTCGATCTGTAACCAAGTGTCAATGCCTTGAATTTGATGCGAGCAGTAAGTGGCAGCCAGTGCAGAGAGTGAACAGAGGAGTGGTGTGGGCCCTTATGGGCTTGTTGAAGACAAGACGAGCAGCAGCATTCTGGATCATTTGTAGAGGTTTAGTTGCACATGATGGAAGTCCAGCCAGAAGAGCATTACAGTAATCAAGCCTAGAAATAACCAGGGCCTGGAGAAGAAGCTGTGTCACCTGCTCAGTTAGGAAAGGCCTGATCTTCCTGATGTTGTGCATTGCATTGCAAACCTGCATGATCGAGCCATCTTTGTAATATGGTCTGAGAACGTCAGCTGGTCATCAAAGATTACTCCAAGATTTCAAACTGACCTTGATGGGGTGATTTTTATTACTTAATAATACATTAAGTAATAAAAATGTCATGTTAATGTTTTGTGTCAGATGTTTATTTCCAGCATGGGTTGGGAAAAAAAACAGTTCTTAATTCTGTATATACTTTTGATTTCAGGCGCTGTTAGCTATTGAAAAGTTGTATAAAACCTGTATAAACTGCAATGGAAACATAATATTCATTAGCATTTCTGTAATGGTTTCTATTGTTTTTAATGGTTAAAGGTTGATGGTTTGTAATGGTTTTGTAGTAGAAACTATTAGTATTTTTGTAATGGTTTCTATTGTTTTTTTTTTTTTTTTTTTTTTTTTCATCACAGCAGGGTGATGTGTCAGAACATGGCGAGACGTCAAATCTCAGGAATTCCACTCGGCGCAGCCCGTTATCAGCTGTCAATCAAAGTTAACCACGCCCTCACGTGTCATACATTTCATATCTAAATACGATTCTAAACTATCGAGTTAGAAAAAAAAATCACCTCCTCACAGTTGTCAGGTACTTGGAACGTATCGAAAAATACAGTCAATGGGACCAACCTGTAATAACATGAATTTATGCGGTGAAAACGGACATTTATCATGGAGTCTATTTGCTCCCTTTTGGGACCTCCCACGCGCACAGCGTCACCGATCAACTGGTGCTCGTGCACGCTAGCATCTGACGGCCCCAGCTCTCGTGTACTTGTCCTTTTAGCCGCAGGTTAAAAACGCCCACATATAACTCTTATATATGTATTTATATATACACAATATAGTCCATTTTTTTATTTGTTGTTGTTGCTTTGCTCGCACGCGCCTGTCACAGATTTCATAACAGAGCGCCCCGATCTCCCATTGCTCGTGCACGCCAGCATCTGCCTCAGCTCTCGAGTCCTGTCAGCAGCAGCAGGTAAGAAACGCACTTCCATTTGTGTTACTGACGTTGGTTTGGGATACTGTCATTAAACGTAAAGCCTGTTTACATATTGACTGGCCAGTAGAGATCTACGACAGTTTATATAAGTGAAAACCCGCAGATTTGTTTTGGTTTTACCCTTTAGTTTGGCGTTGCTAACATGACAGTTAGTCATGCCAACAAGTAACTTAAGTTACTAAACTACCACAGGCTGCTCAAAATAACTCGATATGTAACTTACTGCTAAAGTAAAGCAGAAGTCCAGGGTTATATTCCAAACGTTTTCCTAAAATTGTGTTTTGACATTTATAAAAAATGGCTGTTATGCGGCTAATTTTGTTAGCATGTTTGAATTAGCAAGATTTCGTGTAATTTTCTGCAGCGTCTTCATCATAACAAGTACGTTAAAGTCATTATTATGTCATTACCAGACAGCAGTAGATGATCAGGCTTGATGATTAAGTTATCTGAGTTTATTTTAAGACTTTTTTTTAAAACATGTTGACTTTGACCTTGTGCATACGCATTTGACACACACGCATAGTTCACATAGACTGGATTCAGGTACTGGACACACACTGTAATGACGCGTTTTTATGTCCAACAACATGTTCAATGTGAAACGGGTAAAATTACCAAGATGAGCTGCAACAAGAAACAGGCACCTTCTGTCCAATTCGAGTTAGCCTTTCTCGATCATTTTCAAGGACATTGACAAAAGGGAAGGGAAACTTCAATATTGATTAATAAATATGATCAGTTAAGGGCATTTAGTACTGTTATTGGCCCTATAATTAGTACATATAATGTTTTATATGTAATCGAAACTGGACTTTCTTGAATATTTATGCACCAAATTCTGACAATTATTTGTTTATGCAAATATGTTTTCTGTTGATTGCTAAGGCCTCAGGCTGGACCATAGTGGGTGGAAATTTAAATTGTTGTATGGATACAAAACTGGATAGATGATCCTCATCTTGACCACATCCCATCATCAAAGCTCTTCAAGATCTTTATGAAAGACTTCAAAATAATTGACATTTGAAGGCAGACCAAACCCAGTGACGGGGACTATTCGTTTTATTTACACCCACATAATGCACATGCAAGAATAGTTTATTTCTTGTTATAAAAACGGTTAGTTCCAGTCCTTTATCCTGATCGGGCTGTGTTTTATTCACAATAAAATGTTCTCCATGTTCACAAAAAAATTGGCCTTTAATATAAAAGTCTTCTCTACTGACTGACTCACTCAGATAGTCGTTGCCTTATCAATCAACTTTATTCAAGTCACAAAGGTCCATAGAGACAACACAGTACAGATATATAAATAAATAAAGAACAATACAAACAGTTAAAAAATTATGTGGAAGAGGCATGATTTATAAAAATATATGTATAGAATAAGTTATAAAAATACTTGTATATAAATAATGTAACTTCTGCTGCTGTTCATGGCTAGGGACTATTGTTTCCAGCGGAAGGAAGGCTTTTAGTGATTTTACCTTGTGAAAGTTGCTCTAATACATATTACATATATACATATGGCTTTAATTGCTTACTCATCTGCTTAACTTTCATATCATGTGTTACTGTAGCTGTGTTGAAGATCTCTCCCGCATGCTGAGTGGCCACTCTCCCCTTGTTATGTTATTACCTGACAAATTGAGATGCACATATAGATGGAGGCTTAACCCTAGTCTCCTTAATCAGCTTGAATATTGTATGTTCATTGAAGAAGAAATTGATATTTTTACTCGCACAAAAAAACCTTTCTGTGCTTTTATGGGAAATCTTAAAGGGTTATCAAGGGGACAGTACATTGCATACACCAAATTGAAATACCTTGAATTTGAAATTTTGAGAAAATGTACCAGATAAAAACATCAAATGCCTTTATAAATCTAATTACCAAAGAAAGAGATTATAACACTCTACATCAGGCAGAAATGGCCATCATAAGATCAAAGCAACGTTACTATGACCTTGGGAGAAGCGGACCAAAAGTGGACCAAAACAGACAAATGATAAATTCCATAGATTGTAATAACATTTCTTATAACCCTGTAGAGAGTTTTATAGAGAACTTTGCACATCCCAAGTGAAAGATGTGTCCCAAATAGCTCTTTTCTCCTCTGTTGACATACCATTCTTATCTGAAGAGAATAGACATAGCTTGGATAAACCATTTTCTGTTTCCAAACTGAAATAAGCTATACAATAATACATCACATGGGGAGAATGGCTTCCCCCCTGAATTTTACAATACATTTAGAGATTCACAACCAGTAGTTCAGAAAAAAAACCCTTTTACCATCGTGTATTCTCAAAGATATTCAGTCAACTCAATTCATAAACATGCGCGATTGAGGGAGAGAGAGACAGTTTGAAGATGACGCGCGCGACCGGTGCTTTCACTCTCTCTCGTTCCCTCAGTTAAACAAGCGAAGCAGTCACTCATCTACATCACTTACCGGTCAAATATGGCTTTGGCGGGACAAAAATACGCATTAGGCTGACAGAAAACAGTGCGCCAGTTCCAGTCTTCAGGCGCTTGACGTTTTAAACGGACTTGCGCACGCTCGTGTAAAAACAAACATCCCAGCCCCCACACTCAAATCTACACGCACGTCAGATACACAGGAATGATCATCGGCCTGTTCACATCGGCCCTATTTTGACATCGGAACGATACCGATGTATAAAAAATTTACCAAATCGGCCGATGTTATATCGGCGGCCAATATATCGTGCACCACTACCTTAAAATTATCTTGGTTTGCAGTAACAGCAAAAATAAAAAAATAAATAAAAAAGGGTCGGTAGGTAGGTCTATTTTTGCATATCGTGACGTCACTGATTGGGTCTTCAACCAATACCTTCGGGCGCACCATTGTGAACCTCATTTTGATACAGGTAGACCACAAACAATTTGAAATCTCTGTCAAAAAACACGTTTATTGCATTAATTCCAGCTGTATTCATTTGAGGGAAAAAAAAGCCAGAATCAATAAAAAAGAAGCCACTAGATTTCAATAAAAGTGGATTTTCAGAGGGAAACAAATAAATTAAAATGACAAATCTCACCAGCGCCACGCCAACCAATAAAACATTTTGTTTACATTTGACCCATATAAACCTCTGCTATTATTAACGGAAATTAGAGAAATGTAGCACGTTCATCTGCCTGTCGTGGGTCTTTCATGCGTATGTCGCAATTTGAATGCAATGATGCATTTAAAAGTTAATGGCTAAACATATCTTTACAAATTTCACAATGTTGCTGGCTGCAGATGCAATAAAATCTAGCCAACATTGAATAAATACATTTGTCAGGTTAGATATTGATAATTAATCACTCAAACCCCTATATCTAAACGTCTCTACACAACCGCTGGCGCGCGCGTCCTCCATCTGTCCTCCGTCTGTAGTTTTTTTTTTAACACTCTTCACTCGTGTTTGTAGTTCTAACTGAATCCTCGTCTAACGCGTGATGTGTTGTGGCAGGGCCTGAAGTTAACTTTTCGGCCACCACCAACATATATAGTAAATGTATTGCTAATACTCAACAGATATATAGACCTACCACAGCTCGTATGTAAACAAATCACACGTGGCTGTGTTGATGGCTGATTTAGTCAGGAGACAGGTCCTGGCAGCTTTTAGTTGCAGCGTCCAGGAGCCGTTAAGCAGAACTAAATTAATATTATTATTACTGGTAAAGTTCCCGGGTACCGGACATTTTCTCACCGGTTCCAAACTCCCAACTCCCACATGCATGCACATCTGTCTTTGTACTGTAGCCTACGTCAGCGTTACATTATCTCATCGCATCTCACCAACAGTTTAATACTCGCACATCCAAATGTAGTCAGAAAAGGGCCTCATCTTCTTTCTGATCGCATGAACGTTCCGAAACAACAGTCGCTGTCATAAATCAGCCGCTCACGAACCTTGCCATTATCGCCAAAGCCAATTGTCCACTTTGTATTAAAATGTCTTCTTTTACTTTTCTTTGACTCATCCTCATCTTTTTGTTAGTTGTTTGTTTCAGGTGGCCTCTTTACCCCAATGTGCCGCCACATTTTTAGCTAAAGCTTTGAAAAACTTTAGCTTTGTTGAAATGGAAAAATTCTAATGAATCACTCAATTCTCATTGGCTACCTGCCAGTGTAGATTGACAGTGTTACCCGCCAATAGCAAAATTCACCCACATTTGGCAGGTGGTCGGGTGTTAATTTCAGGCCCTGGTTGTGGGCAGTAACAGCCGATCTGCACTTGGATTCTGACCGGATATAGTAGACCATCTGGGTTTCTTTGGAACACTAATTTCAACATACTGTAATTCGGGACGAACTCATTATATTTTCGAATACCATTTAGGACGCATTGTATGTGAATTGGACGCAGCATATATGCCTATATTAAGTAGTCCTGACAAATTATGGAATGGTCGATTTTCTTTTAGTGCAATTTAGTACATTTTTGTATGGGATGTGCTGTTTTATTGGTTATTGCGTTGCTGATGAGATTAGTTCGACCATTTGGTGGCACAAGCAAACACTTCCTCGAAGTCTGTCGCGACTTGCTCATCCCGGTCCATTGAGCCGCGCAAACTCTGTAATACTGCGCCGCTTCATCCCACTTTCAGTGTGTTTGGCTTCCCATAGTTATGTGTGATTGATTGTCAGAGCCTGCAGTTGCTGTGTGATGCGCGTATCGCAGCCGTGACGAACTGGACATGCTCAGAGAAAAGGATGTTAATATTGGTTCCCTATTCTCCTATTCCCTATTTCACCATTACAAACTTCGAATAATGAGCAACTAAGCGTAGGCTCATACAGACGGATTTCACAAGCAGCCGCACCACTCGGTCGGACTAAAAAGGAAAAAAATGACATAATAATTGGGGTCGGTCAGGTTACAGCAAACAACAAACTCATTTAAGGTGGAGTGAAAGGTTTCTAATTGAAATGAGTTTGTTGTTTGCTATAAGATTAAGCCTTGTGAGAGCATGTGTTGAAAGGTCGAATGCCAGCTTGAATCATGGAATGAACACATGTTTGTTTTGACGTGTATCATAATCTACTGTGATTGTTTTTTGACCTATGATCATATTTCTCAGAAGACTTTTTCTCAATCCTGGAGGCCCCCATTGCTCCAAGTTTTTAGGTCTGCATTTTTAGATAGGAAAGAAATTCTCATTCATCTATTATATTATATGAACAAAAATTATATTAATTAAATTGTATATATATATATATATATATATATATATATATATATATATATATGTGTGTGTGTGTGTGTGTGTGTGTGTGTGTGTGTGTGTGTGTGTGTGTGTGTGTGTGTATATCTTTGATCTTTTTTATCTTTGGTCTTCAAAGTATGGGTTTTCACATTTTTATTTATGACAATTCTTAAAAAAAAATTACAACCAATTTGTATGATTTACAACATGTAAAACTGACACACCAACCTCCTGCACAAGTACACAAAGGGGCTCAAAATGTTCTATTCATCACAAGAATCAGTAAATTTACTGTTGGGAATATGAGCTAATGATATGACTCCTGAGCGGATCTTCAACAATAGTTTAGCAGCCAGGACTCGGGCTTCCGAACACCAGGCTAAAGTCCAAAATGTCACGGTCATCGTGCACACCGAGCTGCCCAGCACAAACTTCCAATCTTTCTGCCTCCTTCACGTGGTCCTCCATTGTGCAATAAGAAGGGAGACGACAACAATCCGGCTTTAAATTCTGTATATTCGGCGGTTTCTTTCCAACAACGGATCGAATAGCTTTTCTCACGTCTTTCTCCGCTGCCATTACTGAACTCAAACTGACACGCTACATCAACGTCATCATTCTCAGCCACTCCCTCTATTCGCTGATTGGTCCTACAAAAAATTGATTTCTGGAAACCAAAGGATATGCAGCAGTCCCAGACGTAGTACTGAAGGAAAATGAAATTGAGCGGAAGTGCGTAGGAGGGCGCAGCCAGGCTAATTCACCTTATCTCACAGAATTAGAAAAGTCCTAAATACCTTTTTCATCTCCGTGCTATAAGTCTGTTTGACGCACCCACCGCTAGCCTAGCTTAGCACAAAGACTGGATGTAAATGGTTGCAGCTGGCATACTAATTCAAATGAGTGACAAAATAACACAAACATTTTTCTATTTACATGTTGTGATTTGTGTAGTCACAGAGTGTAAGTCAAATGAGACACAGACATCTTTTAAACGTATAAATACTGGGAACTATATTCTTTGAAGACGAAGCACTGCTACTTGGGCAGAGTGATAACCGCATCACCTGAGACGCACCGTGGCGAGAGAAGAGAGTTCGTTCAGAGTTGGAGTGACAGAGTCAGCACTATAGAAAAAGCAAAGTTTATCATGGGTGTCCGCTTTATTGTATGAGCTGTGACAATAAACAGGGGAGACCAGCTAATACCATGATGTTTCATTGAATTCCAACCAAAAACGCATGATTTATAAATATCACAGAACATGAATAAAGAATTATTATTACAGAAATCAATATATTTTAAATGCAATTTATTAGCTGAACCAAATGTATTCAACAGCATATAATACAGTATAATTGCATTACAATAGGCTAGAATAAGGGTAAAGTAATAGCACAAGGCAAATTGTTTTTGTACAATGAACTCACAGCCTAACGCACCCGTAATGGACAAGGGTCACTGTTTCTCAAAAAAAAAAAACTTTCATTAGCAAGGTGAAGGCTACAGTCCTGAGTTTACAGCTCCGCTCATTTGTTACTGGGGCGATAGAGCACATTCGTGATAAAACAATACTAACATTAGGGCCTGCTCACATATCGCGTCTTTTGCATGCTCAAGTTCGTAATTTCAAATGTAGGCTACTAGGCGCGCACGCGCAGGGTGCAATTCCGCGCACATTTTTTCAAGCGCGTCTGCGCCACATCAAGATAAAAACATATTCATACCCTATTCATATAATAGTGTAACGTTACATTAGATCTGGCTAATGGCACTGTCACAATAGGTACAGTAATTACAGACTCAAATATATTAAACACTGTAATGTTTTCAAAGATATCTTTTGAAGCCTCAGCTAGAACCAACAACTTCTCAACTTTTTTTTAATTGTGCTATTGTTTCTTTTTTTCAAACAGTGCAAACCTGCAAAATGAGAGAGGCTCAAATTAAATATGTAAAATTAAATAAAATACTGTATTTCAAGGAGATGAAAAATAAGGTCATTAACACAACTTAAATGTTAAACACTAAGCTTTTCAAACTATTTTTTCCAAACCATCAAGTATCAACTTAAACTTCACATTGCGTCAAATTCTTCACAGGTTCCATGCCAGGAACACCAGCCTGTTGACCATTTCTGGCTTCAGTGCTGCCCTGCTACATGTGACGACATTGCCCCCAGTGCTGAATGCCCTTTCAGAGGGTGAACTTGTGGCAGGGATGCATAAGTGCTTCTTTGCCAGACAACTCACACTTGGGAAATTAGATCCATGAAATCGCCACCACTCCAAAGGATCAGTCTCACTGTCTGGTGCCATTGCCAGAATGTAGCTGTTTATCTCTTGCTCGATGATCTGCTTCAGTGAACATGAGGCAGAGGCAGATGCACTGCTAAACCTCTTAAAGAAGCTTCCAAGGCTCTTCTTAGGCTTCTTGGCTGATGGTAATGGATCTGCTGGAGCCATGGCTACTTCTCTTCTCCCAGGCCAGTGTTCTCCACCAGAAGGTGAGGCAGCTCTCACCTTAATGTCCTCCAGCTTCTCAGTGGACATGTACATGTTCTTAAATCTTGGATCCAGAAATGTCAGCCACGGTGAGTAGCCATGGAAATGTAGCATGGTGGTAGTATACTTGTCATTCAAGTAATTGAGAACCTTAGGCCCCGTCCACACTACTGTGTTTTCGTTTAAAAACGGAGACCTTTTGCTACGTTTGCACCTCCCGTCCAGACTACAACAGGAAAAATGAAGACCTAAAACGGAGAAGTTTAGAAACGCTGCAGATGCGTTTTGCGTTTTGAATCTTCGGAGGGCGTTTTAGTGTGGACGACACAAAGCGGATGACTTCAGAAACGCTGACGCAGAGGCTGACACTCGGCTCTATGATTGGATGTTATTAGTCATGACGTCTCCTTCCCTGATTCGCCAACCACTGTTTACACCGGCACGCGCATGCCCAGTGTTGTTGAATGGTCACGTGATCCGCGTTTTCAGTCGTTTTAATGTGGACGGAGATAATTTTTAATACGCAGATAAAACGCTGGTGTGGACGGAGATCGTATTTGTTTTAATTATCCGTTTTTAAACGAAAACGCAGTAGTGTGAACGTGGCCTTACTCTTGATCTCCTGGGTCAGTTCAGTATCACCCTCTTTTGGATTCAAAACCTCTGTATTTAACAGATGGATGACAGGCTCCAAATAGGACACGCTCACATATGCTTCTCCTGACATGGCATCTGTAAATTCCTGAAGTGGTTTCAGTGCTGCTGTGACTGACTCCAGTACCATGATGTCTTGCCACATAGGTACAAGGTGCTGTGTCTTTTTGTCTGCTGCCAGGACTTGTGTGATTGCTTTCTCCTGCTCTCAGGACTCTTTGAATCATCAAACAAGACCCCCACCTTGTTGGGGATTCTGTGATGATGAGCTTGTGTGGGGGAAGGCCTCTTTCCATCTGTGCACACATCAGGGCCTTCTGTTTTTTCCAGCTATAAGAAAATGTGCTAACTATCGTCTTGCACACCCCTGTGGCCCGAGTAATCCGTGTTTTGTTTTGGACACTCCTCTCTGGAAATTGCACATAAGTAATCAAAATAATAGGGTGAAAAATAATTACAATAGTCCCCTGAACGAGCGGTTGACTTCCTGATTCTATAAAAACACTCAGAAATACGTTGTGAGCTCAGATTGGTTAGTTTGGCCCGGTGTGTTGTGATTGGCTAAACTGTCGCTCACGTTGTCGGAAGATTAACGCCCATTACCTTTACGGGCATGTCATGAGCTCCGATCCAGATGTAAATACGTGTTCGAACTGCAGTATCAGTTTCAGGCAGAATCAGACCGAGAAAGCCGCGATGGAGAGTCAAACAGAACCTCACCACGCATGGCTCTTACTTAACGTTTCTGAATGATAATTTGCTACATTTTTAAACTTTATACACGTTTGTTTTACACAATAGCATCTGACTGGCAACGATAGCAACTGACTGGCTAACGTTACTAATGTTATACTCAAACAGCGTTGGCATGTTTACGTTCTTGATCAAATTGAAAATAAGGTCATGAAAAATACGTTTAAAACATTAGTACTTCAGGTCCATAATGTTTGTACGCGTTTGTCGTAGACACAAAATAGCATATTCTAAATAGTAGTGGCTAAAGCCAGCGCTGGCATTTGAAAAAAAAATAAAACACAAGGCTACGTCTGAAATTATATATGCAAATACATTTAAAATGATGAAGTCTTAGCCTACTTACAGATTGTGGCCCAACAACTGCTGACTCTGGTTTTAAAGTTGGAACTGCTTCATGTTTTAGTAACAGTTTCATGTTGAATCCGGTGTTGAACTCGCTAGATTACGATCGTCATTTTCAGGAACATAATCAGAACATAAATTGTATCCATTGTTGAGGAAGAATAGCATCCATGGGAAGCCCGAACACAGAAGATCTGACAGCTGGGTGAACAACACACTCGACGAGTCGATGTGCCTCTGAAACATGCGCATTGTGCATGCCATTTTCTGCATATTCTGAGGGAGGGGTTGATGCAAATGTGTAGGTTAGTGACGTACCAAAACCTAGCTGTAGTCCCAATCGAGTCGTTTCTGTAGGCAATTATACTTCCTGATTTTTAAAAGACGATATCTCTGCTTACACTTAACTTTCAGCGCTGCAACTTTGCAGATACTGTTCATGCACCAACAGCAACATTACACCCTATTTAAAATGAAAAAAGTGAAATCGCAGTCAACCCCCCCTTTAACCAATTCTTCATCGTGCTCTTCAATAGGACTTTCTGCGTGTTCGCTCATCTTGTTCAATTTTGATTGGTGATGCGGTTATCACTCCGCCAAAGTAGCAGTGCTTTGCCTTCAAAGAATAGTTCCCAGTATTTATACGTTTAAAAGATGTCTGTCTCATTTGACTTTGTTTTTTGTACATTCTGTGACTATACAAATCACAACATGTAAATAGAAAAACGTTTGCTTTGTCACTCATTTGGATTAGTATGCCAGCTGCAACCATTTACATCCAGTCTAAGTGCTAAGCTCAGGCTAGCGGTGGGTGCGTCAAACAGACTTATAGCATGCACGGAGATGAAAATGGTATGTATGGACTTATCTAACTCTGGGGGATAAGGTGAAGGCTAAAGTCCCAAAAAGTCGGAGTGTTCCTTTAAGTGGCAGATTTCTAGATTTCAGGTGTCTTTGAGCAAATTTCTGTGGCATGCAAGTTGGAGCCAGCTGTGAAATTTTGTAAAAATTAAATGCTGTTGTCTCCACTGTGCTCTTTCTCTAGCTCACCTGCTGTCATGCTTTCCAGAGCAGTTCCCATGGCTGGGGTCACTGCGCACAAGATCAGTAAACACATCACCTTCTTCGCTAGTGACGCCGATGGGACTCCTACGACTAGCTTTTCACCTGGTCACCCTAAACCTATATTGCTGTTACTGCCGTGGCTGGGCTCCAGACCGCAAGCCATTGCCAAGTACTGTGAGATTTACTTTCGCACAGGCTTTGATGTACTCGTTGTGGAAAGCGAAGTGAGACAGTTCTTGTGGCCCCGTTGGGGGTTGGAGTACAGTGGCCGTGTCCTGGAATTATTAGAAAGCGAGCGCTTCTCACAGCGCCCCCTACTGGTCCATGCTTTCTCCATAGGGGGATATACGTTTACTCAGGTTCTTGTTCATGTGGCCAAAGATACCCAGCGTTACCAAGGCCTGACAAACAGGATCAGGGGTCATATCTACGACAGCCTGGTCATGGGATCACTGGACCATATGGCCAACGGTATGTATAGAGATTGCCATGTAAAGTATGTTCATATATAATCCTTTCAGTCAGCAATGCTAACACTTTGGGTTTGGGGTTGTATGGTATGATCAGAATCTTGCATCATGTTGTGACTATTTTTATATTATGTATATTTTATATTATTTGTACTGTAAATTCAAGTGGTAATGTTAAACATTCAAACTACAGTTGTACAAACAAATCTTTCACTTTTATTTCATGTGCAATAAATGATATAATAGCTACATTATTGCATGGTATCTATTACAATATTACAGATGTATTGCAATTTAAAATAACTGTTTTCTATTTGAACTTATTTTAAAATGCAATTTATTCCTGATGGTAAAGCTGAATTTTTAGCATCATTACTTTCGAATAAGCCGAATTGCGCAAGATATATTTCTTATTTTCAGTTTAAAAAAGTTGTGCTGTTTAATAAAACTTGTTTTGTTGGATTGCCCTGGACTTAACTCAAGCAGAATGCATTTTTATGAAGTTACTTCACTGAAGGACATATTTAATGAGATTATGCCTGAAAAGGTTTTGGATTTTTTTTTTTATCATATGTTATTTTAAAACAAATATATTGTATAATAAGATGACTTGTTTATATTTGTTTTGTTTTTATTTTAATTATATGATATTTGTATTTTTTTAAGTGAATTTTTGTATTTTTAGAAGATAATTTTTGCTGTTTAATATTCTTTTTATAAATAGATAGTTCAGAAGGACAGCATTTATTTGAAATAGAAATCTTTTGCAACATTATTACTGTTAGTTTCATGCGTTCTTGAACAAAAGTATTTATTGAAAAAAAATAAAGAAAAAAATAAAAGAAATCTAACCAACAATAAACTAAAACAGGTTATCTACGTGAACAATTCATTGAATTCTCTATAAAATACACCATCACACTGCCCAGCCCTATTAGTACACTGTTAATGTGTTGTTTTTCACCCTTCACTTCTTTGATTTAATATGTCCGTGCAGGATTTTTGTTCCTGTAAAGCAGGAGAATTAAAGTTGGCACTCTGACCAAATGTGGGGTCATGAACTATGTAAATCAGTCAACCTCTGCATATAATTATAGGTTACAAGACAGTATCATGTTTTTTTTTGTCAGGTTTGATTTCAGACTTGATTAAAAGTAATAAACTATTTCATTTACATAAAACTTTACATACGTATTCCTAAAGTTATGATGTTGAAATCATGCTTGTAAAATAAAAGTTTTGTTATTTTAAAAAAGTTTAAAATAAAAGTTGTATAAAACCTTAAAACATTTGACTCAATATAGAGATAAACTGTACTTTTTAAAAATGTAAAGTTGGTTTGATTTCTTTTAATGTTTTTGAAAGAAGCCTCTTAAGGCCGTGTGTCCACTAAAGCGTTTTTCCACGCGCCTGGCGTATGTTTTTAATTGTTTTCAATGGGAGCGCCGCGTTTTTGAACGCCATGAGCGTAATGAGGCGCTGAGCGCCGAGTGCCCAGCGTTTTTTACTGATCGCTGAGAGTTGAAAAATGTTCAACTTTGGATAAAACGCAGCGCTCATCACTGTCACTTCTAATCCAGCCGTCCAATCGCAGTGGAGGAGGGCGGGACTAAACCACACTGACCAACTGTGTCACAACATCCTTTCTGTACAACGACATCAACCAGCAGAGCTAATCAAACAAAATGGATGAAAAATAAATTTTTAGTATGAAACTAATTATCTGTGAAATTAGTAAACTGTGCTGCGGGTATTCTGTATCATAGCAACAAAACGTCTCAACAGAAAAAACGTTGCGCTGCCAAAACGCTCTCAAGCACCCAATGCACAGCGTCTTTCAGCAGAAAGTCTGGCGTTTTCAGCTGGCTAAAAACGCTTTGGTGGACACACGGCCTTATACTCACCAAGGCTTTTTTTTTTTCAAAAATACAGTAAAAACAATAATATTGTGAACAATTCTCACTATTTAAAATACATTTTCTTTTATGATATAAAATGTAATTTTATGTGATGGTAAAGCTGATATTTCAGCATTACTACTCCAGTCTTTAGTGTCACATGATCCTTGTTGTTCGTTTTCCAGGTCTGGGTAAAACCATATTCCCCCGGCTTGAGGGTCTTGTGAGAACGGCTAGCCTTCTGTACTTCCGTCTCTTTAAACACCAGACGGTTGACTACTTCAACTCAGCGATCAGCATTTTCTGGAACACTCCTGTGAAGGCACCTGCTCTCTTCTTTTACGCTGAGAATGATGCAATGTGCGATTACAAGAGCTTGGAGAAGATGGTAGAGTTATGGAGGAATCGGGGCCTATCTGTCAAGATCAAGAAGTGGAAAGAGTCTATTCATGCAGGGCATCTGCGCACACATCCTCAGGAATACCTGGCCACCCTAGAGAACTTTGTGATGTCTCTCAACATGGTGCCTCTAAAGGCCAGAATGTGAACTCTGAATTGCCATCACCTGCCTCATTAAACAAGAAGTGCCTAGTTTGACTGTTATAGACATTCTCTTTATTTTAAGGTCATAAAATGTATTTGTTTCTCATACCTCTTCAGTCTGTTGAAATATTTATGTGACTACATTTAATAAAGACCATACCACTGGCATGTTGAGGATGTGTTATACTACATACAATCTATTGATATGTGATCGATTTGGTTTGTTGTAATACAATTTTATTCATGATAAAACATGGCTATGACCGCTTCACCCTTCAGGCTGTTCTATGTATCACTGGTGGTGGTTGGGGAGAGATCCCTGATGAACAGTAGTACTCATGGAAGCGCTAGGCCTATATAGAGAGCCTAAGTCCCTCCCCTTCCGGTTGACCACCATGGGACCTTATTTCGGAAAAATATTGTATGGTAGTCAATGGCGAGAGACTAATATTTTGATCTCGTTTAAATTGATTCCTGAATTACACATATGACGTTTGTCAATTTAAATTTTAAAAGATACATTTTAAAGTCAAGAAAGTCGCAGTTTGATGTAAAACTGTTGAGATATAAGACTGTGACAATATGTAATTACAAAGACTACAAACCCCAAGGGTGCACATTTTCTCTCAATGAATGAAGCGAACTTTACTGAAGCTATGTCATTGTTTATATAGGCTTCCGTTATAATCGGTAACGTTATCATCATGTGTGTTTTGTTCCAGACTGCACACACACAAGCAGTGGATCTCGGTCGTTGTTTCGCTTCCTGGGAGATGTAGTTCATTGAGCGACTTTCACATAAAACTGAATGTTACTCTTCTGTTTTATGACGAACTGCGACTTCTTGACTTTCATGATTATCTTTTAAATTGACAAACATCATATGTGTAATTCGGGGCACAGTTCAAACGGAATAAAAAGATAAGTTATCTCTCGCCATTGACTACCAGACATCATTTTTCCGAAATAAGGTCTCATGAGCCTGAAGCGGAGGGGCGGGACTTAGGCTCTCTATAAATGCCACAATAATACATTCATTCTTTCATTCAAACACAACACCTTTCATTCATACACAAGATGTGCAAGTTTTTGACAGCCTAGGTCAGCATGACAGAGCAAGGCTTACCATTTCGAACCAGCATGCATCTCGGGCTGATCATCGGTGATCGGTTCTGCGCAGATTTTGCTCATCTCAAACAAGCCAAATCTTTGATCTCTCTGGTGTCTGGGCTGCTCTTTCTTCACTCCTGCCCTCACTGTAGCCGCCTACTCTCGACTATATTTCAGGTGAGACAAGGCGTATCTCAGGCCTTGTCCACATGAACACGGCTATTTTTATAACCAGAGTTTTTTCTCCAGCATTTAAAAAAAAATCCTGTCCACACATGCTCGGTCTCCGTCTACATGAAAACGCAAAAACACAGCACCAAGTCCAGTCAAGAGCATGCCACACCAGCAGGCGGCGATATAACCCTTAACCATAAAGCCACGCTGGCCAATCAGAAGCCTAACAAAAAGTTATTACTGGTTGCAATTGGTGCAAATCTGACGTCAAATGTGCCGCGGGAGCTGACATCTTGTAGCAGAACTTCACTTGCGTTAGCATTTTCATTGACTCCCATTCATTTTGGCGTCACTTTGACAGCGAATAACTTTACATCTGATGCGTTTGAAGACCCCATTTGTCCATTATTTATTTCAAAAGAAACACAACAATGTATAAAATGCTCCATTACCTTGTAGCACATGTTATGGCCACGTAGAAGCAGTTTTTTTGTAAAAGTAGGCTAACGATTGCGTCATAACCACACCACTCTCTGTTGCACAGTAGAGATTACCGTATGGACAGGAGGAGAAGCTTGCGGGCAATCGGGAAACGTGGAGGCAAAATGACAAAATAATTAATCAGAATACCTAGCAAAAGTTTCTCCTAGCTCATGGACCGCTCCTACTCACACTCTCCGCCTCTGCAAGTTTCAGAAGGGAATGATTCAGATTTCTCACGCCACAGTACTAGAAGACAGACGGGTTGCTCACGTCACATCTACGTCGTCAAGCTCCGTTTGAGTCGGTTTGAGCCTGCGCGTCAGGAACGGAAGTCCTAAAAAAAACGCTAAAAATGGGCTTCACTTGTCTCAATGGAGTTCCAATGAGATGGCTCTGTCCACTTCTTTTACTGTCTATGGGTTTCACTGTCTACTACACGACAACACTGTAACTGGTGTTTCTGAAAATCCGCACCCTGAGGCCCCGTTCACACGAAGGGAAAACGCAGATATTTTCCTGCGGATTGGCCTCTCGTTTACACGAAAAACCCTGTTTTCATCACAGAAAACGATTATTTATAAAAACTCAGGCCAAAGTGGAGATTTCTAAAACCGTTGATTATGTGTTGTCGTGTGAACTGGGAGAAACGGCGTTTCAGGAACTCTCGTTTCGATTCTGAGGGTTCTGATTGGCTTGCATGGCTTTATCCTCCCTACACTGCCGCCAATAGGTTTGGCATTGTTATGATGGCGCTCGATGGCGGCCTATTTATTTGGGTGTGTGAACAATGTTATTTTTGAAAACGGAGAGGGGAAAATATTAATTTCGCTAAATACCAGGCTTTGTGTAAACGTGGCCTGATAGGGGTTTTAAAAAAAATTGGTTTCAGTGTCCTGATACTGCGTTTTGTGTGGATCACGTAAAAAAAGTCACGGTTATAAAATTACCCGTGTCCGTGTGAGACAGGGCCTCAAATTAACCTATTGAAGATGATAATTTAGACCCATCTAACCTGGGTTGGGTTTCCCGAAAGCATCGTTAGCCAACTATGGTCGCAATTTCCATTGAACTCTATTGGTAACGACGGAACTTGCGACCATAGTTGGCTAACAATGCTTTCGGGAAACGCACCCCTGACTAGTCAGAGCAGGGGTGTCTAATCAATCCTGCTCCTGAAGCTCAGCTCCATCCCCAATTGAACACACCTGAACCTTAATCAAGGTCACAGGTGTGTTGAGGCATGTTGGATTTAAACTCTGCAAGACAGTGACCCTTCAGGACCAAGTTTGGACACTCCTAAATTAGAGAACGTACTGTATCTGGGCCACTAGCCCTGCCCGTTTCATTCACACATATAGCCATTTTCACTTTATGAATTAAAATGTTAGATTTGCAAGTTACCCAACACATTTTTCCTGTAATTTCCCTTAACAAACTAACCTTGTGACCATTTCCTCTAACAATGTTTCCCTATGTCCCTTTAAAAGATAAAACATATTTAAAATAACTCCCTTTGTGCTGCTTTGGCCAGAGGCATGAGTGAATGTTATGCATCTGGAGAAATGTGAAAGGCCTTTCATGCCTAATCATGAGTGCAGGAGGTTGGGTGGTTCAGAGATGATCCGCTCCTCATGACCAGAATCCCTCTCAGTCCCACCAGCAACATGGATGACTTCAGCACACGCACCAATGGCTCAGGCAACACGCTGTTTGGAGAGACTTTAACACAGGTGATAGAAGCAGCTTTACTTGTTTAAAGTTCTGGTTGGTATGTTTTTTATATTCAAGAAAAAGTTGTTACTTAGTTTTAAATGTTTTTTTTAGCAGCGGTGAAGAAACAAGATTTTTTAATTGCTTTCTTGCTCAAGTCAGACAATCACATGAGCAGGTGTTACATTATGCTTAGGAATTAAAGGGATAAATAAGTATGAACTTGGATAGGCCTATATGGAAAGATAGTTAAATTGACAACTTAAGTGCCTGTATTTGTTCACGTCAACTTTTGTTTTCTTTAAGAACACAGTTCTTAACCTGGCTATAGGTGGACTTGCTTCTCTGTTAGTCCTAATGAGTATTGATGACTACACACACACACACACATGCGTTTGTATGGCTATCTTTGTGAGGACATTTATGCAATCCTTAGCCCTAACCTTCACAACTAAGTGCCTATCCTTAATTCTATCCTTAACCCTAAAGCTAGCCATTTAAATGGGTGTTAGATAGTGAAGACCGGCCAAACACCCACACTCTTATGTGGACGTTTGAATTTATGATTTTTACACAAACTGTATTGTATCTCCTAACCACATTCCTGCCCTATCACAGAAAACTTTCTGTATTTTTATAAGCTGTTCTCCTTGTGGGGACTAAAAAATGTCCAGCACATTTTGTATCCACAATGTAGGTTTAACTAACACACACAGAATTGTTAGTAGTGTTTTGGCTATCTAAATCTTACATAATTAACTGAACGACCCTTTTATTTATTTATTTATTTATTTATGGTGTTGACCATATATATCTTCAATATGACTTACTACTTGCATCCAACTGCAAACTGCTAGTTGTACTCTATTTTTTCCTCTTAGGTAACTGTCATCAGTTCATTTGTCTTCCCTACTCCTCCTCCAACAGCATTAAATATCTTCTTTGTTGTCTGCATCATCATGATATGTACCTCTGTATTGGTGCTGGTAAGTATATATACTGTGTGTGTATGTGTGTATTATATCAATTTGTATTAATATAATGTGTACATCATTTATTAAAAATAAGTTTCTGTTTGATGCAGATTTTTTGGTATCGTCAAGGTGATCTGGATGTAAAGTTCAGTGGTCTGATTTATTATTCCATTGGTCTCATTATCCTCCTCTGTCTGTGTGCCAACCTGTACTTCCATGATGTTGGAAGATGAGCACTCATACTGAGCACCATCTTATTTCTCTCACTCAGGCAATTTATCTGTCAGAAGGGATAGTTTTGATTGTGTACCTAAGTGATCAGATGCTTATTCAAACATATCAGTTTATTTTAACAGTGCACCTTGTGTTTTTTATGCTGCATATTTTGTGTTCATTATTTTCTGTTGCTGTCAAGAGTCATGCTAAATGCTGCAGTATTTCAGTAGAGTTCCTTGTATAAAATATTGTGATTTTTGTTCTGTGAATAATGCTGGTACTTAATGTAGCCCTGACAATGAATAAAATATGCATGCACTATTTGTGGAATGGAGACCATGATGACATGAGTCTGTTTTTGCTCAAGGCCAACTGTTGAATGATTATGCAAAACCACTTCAGCATGAAAAAAAAAAAATATATATGTATATGTATATGTATATGTATATATATATATATATATATATATATATATATATATATAGTATATGTATATGATATATATATATATATATATATATATATATATATATATATACATATGTATGTATATATTATGTATATATATATATATATATATATGTATATGTATATATATATATATAGTATATATATATATATATATATATATATGTATATGTATATATATATGTATATGTATATATATATATATGTATATGTATATATATATATGTATATGTATATATATATATGTATATGTATATATATATATGTATATGTATATATATATATATATATATATATATATATATCATAATACATACATACATACATACATACATACATACATACATTTTTGGACTTTTTCAACATCAGGATTTAAAATAAATAATTATTTCATCATTTAAGAAAAAGTATATTTTAGGTGCTGTGACAAGTTATTAATTATAGGGTTTCAACAATTGAATCACCTTTTAGCTGTTAAAATAAATAGGCCTACTTGGGTGTTAGAAATATTCCTCATAGGCTATTCTCAATTAATAGTCTATAAGATCATTGGAAATGATATGCATGATTATAGCCTACAATAATTTAGATAAAATAAAATGCTGTTTAAAATCCTTTTAAATGCAGCATAACATTTCAGAACACCATTCATTATTCCTTTAAAACGACTGCCATCTAGCGGTGTGCACATAACAATTGCAAACTCTTAATTATTTATTATAGTGAATGTAAAAGTAACTTTTTGGATATTCAACTTGTTATCCGAGTTGCGGATATTTTTATTATTGCATTTATACGATTCTGTGTGTGAATTAAACAATGAATTTGATGGTCACCCTCAAAGTACATAGCTACAACAGGTGAGTATAAATGTAGTCTACTGTCTGTAGTAGGCTACTTGTTTTGGATCTAATTAACACATTTGTGACGTAATTTCTAAGACTTCAAACCGGCTCCGTCAGATGACGTTCTATGTGGACGTCTCTATCTGATATGATGGGACGGTCCCGTCATTCCGTTCAGCAAGCGATGGAGCGCGCGAGGAAAAACATTGTCCACCACCGAAGGCGTTTTAAACTGAAATGTACAGCATGGATATGTTGTGTTTTCATTCTGAGCGCGTCCACGGGGTCTTCCGCTCAATCGCGTCAGTGCACAGAGGTGAGAGACCATTCCTACTCATGTTTTTTGCTCTACTTACCGGTGTACATTGCGTTTTATCCATTTTTGTGCAGTACATGTACCAGTTTTTGCACGTCTGTTGGGGTTTAAAGCATTCGTGGTTGTTTGGCATACGTTTATTTGTACTTTTGCCTATGTGTAGCAAAATGTTGTATTATCACACCTTATAACATTAACATGTGCACAGATTGAATGGAAAAATGGAAAATTTCGTTAAGAAACATTTACATGCTCAGTGGTAGTAGTTTAATTCGATTTCATGTTTATCAGGGAAAAGTCACACTGATAGGCAGAGCCTTAAATAATGTCTTTAGAAGTTCTTGGAATGGTTCCTGTCATGAGAGAGAGGGCTTTTGAAGTTCCTTCATATTAGATATTTGAGGCATTTATTTATTTATTTTATTTATTGGAGCTTTAAGTTGAATCTTCACTCTCGGTTTCTCGTGAATCCATAAACATGTATCCAAATCCATATCCATGTATGTTGGTGTTTTATCGACAACATTTGTGTGACACTTTTGGTATATTCTGGTAATTTTCTGCAGATGATATAACCAAAATGAGGGCTGTTTTGTTGTCTAAATGTTTTTTTCTTTTTATATGTTTAGCTTTTTTTGTAATAATACTTGTTTACTTGTTTGCATGTTTATTTGTAATTCTTGGCTTTTTGGTACCTCCTCGTGATGTAGCTATGGTGATTTTTCACCCTTTCATGATCATAATTTTGGCCTGTTTTGTTAATTGAATGTTTTTTCGCAGTGGTGAACAAATGCATTGCCATACACGTTTACAGTCAGATAAGAGTCATTTAAGCTAGCAACAATTTAAGATATCAGTTTATGTCTTTTGTGTGTTTGATAGCCTACTAATGTATGTTTACTTGACCTTTTCAGCTTAAATATTGATTTAGAAGCTGAAATGCTTTTTGTCTTGGTATATTGATTGGTGTTGGATTTCTTATTTGGGGATAGGCATCCCATTTTAAAATATCTCATCTCTGAAATAATTTTAGAATAATCTAGCCAGAGTACGGTATGTATTTTATCTCTTATGATAAAGCGTTATGCTGATTGATGAACAATGTCCCAGTGGAGTGCTAGCTTAGCTAAGATGATCAGCCCTGCGTGCCCATCTCAAAAGCCTGGTGATATGATGCTAAGAATAGCTTCCCTAAAACCGCCTTCACCGAGAGCTCAGCAATTCATATAGCCTTTGTGCATGGAAAAATGACTGTTAAGATTTTTATGTGCCCCATAACCCAAAAGACTGACTGCAGTTTTTGTCTATGAATACAGAACAATATCACAGAATGGGGCGTGTTTGGCTTAAATGCATAAAATGAGAAGGGAATTGTTCACAGTTCCAGCAAAGACATATTAAACGTTTGTATATTCTTTATCAAAGTTTATTTAAGACATGTTATTTAATACTTGCAAGTATAATTATTTATCTGTTATTTAATGGACTTAATTGCTTCTAGTTAAACTACATGCATTTGGAAGAGGGGTTTGATGTGCACATTTGATTTCTCATTAGACCAGATCTGATTAACCATTAATTGCATAAGGACTAAAATATGACTCTTTTGTGATAAACTATATAATATTAAGCAGAAATTATTGATTTGACTAAATTATTTTTTTTTGCATTTTATTATCATTTATTATCATCATCATCATCATCATCAGTGGCAGTCACAGAATAATAATTTTATATCTATATCTATTTTTTTTTACAAACACAAATATAGGCAATATATGCAAATGGCTTGTACTAGGGTTTTGTATGGTAATGTTTGTAATATCAGAGACTAGATCTGTTTTCAGCTGTGTCTGAACTACCGTATGTTGACCCGCAGGGCATTCTGGGTTTTATTATCAGCTTCCTCCTGATGGCAGCCTTTCCTTCCCAATCACTCACTCGGTGCTGGAGGACCTGTAGGAATGTGGTGGTAACAAGATGATTCATGGGTTTGGCTCTTTTCTATGGTTCGGCTGAACAAAATGGTCACATCTTATCAAAAACAATAGGCCTAAATCAGTATTTTAGTGTGCATTTTCTGTTATAATTGTCTCCTTAGCTGGCAAAAATGCAGGGTTAAAACTTTTAGGTTCATTACTCATCATTATAGGCCTAGCTTATATTATATTATAGTTTCTCAAAGCTGAGATTCAGTAAAGTATTATGAAGGATAAAGATTAACTCTCTGATGGTCACTTCTGACCAAATAATTTTCTGTTTTGAATTTTAAAAAAAAATCACAGCTTCATCGGAAGGTTATGATACTTGGTGACTTTTCTGGCATTTAGTATGTAAATACAAATAAAATTGAGATTTTGAGCATGCTAAGTAGTTGGAAAAAAAAGTAGTCACACTTCGTGATCTTCGGATCAAAAATGACAGAACCCATGGGAAATGAATGGGAAGTTTACAAAAACACAAAAATTCCATGAAATTTTACAATCTACAAATCGAGCCACGATTCTGAAAGAAAGTACACCGCAGTAAAGGGGGTGACACTCTACAACATCAAGAGTGCAGAAATTCACACCCACCCACACACACACACACATACAAACACACTTTTATACACATACACACCAATAAATTCAGATTACAAAAAATCGGTTTTGAATTTTTCAAAATTACAGCTTCATCTGATGTTACAAAACTTGGTGACCCTTCTGGCATTAGGGATGTGAACACACACACACACACACAAACATTTAGTTAATGATCCGAGCCTGCTGAGTGGTCGTAAAAAAAGAAGTCACAATTTTTGTCTTCAGGTCAAAAAGGACCCCCATAGGAAATGAATGGGAAACATATTTTTTCCCATTCAAATATATATTCAAAAACACCAAAAAAAAAAAAAAAAAAAAAAAGGAAATAAACAGCTGGGGTATTCACATGCTTCTCCATAGAGAGATGTACATGCCATCTAGTGGTTACACCATGATTCTATGCTTTTTATCTATACTGTAACTAGATGATGCTAGTTTTCTTTAAAAAAAATTTTTTTTATGAAGGCCTAGACTTTATGTTAAACTAAAATACTGCATTAATAATATATATAAATATATATATATATATATATATATATATATTTCCATGGCAAAAATAGACCATACATATTAATAAATTCAATCAAATTGTCTCAAAATACTAAATTAAAAAGAATAAATATTATAGAATGAAAATAAATTGCTTTGTTTTTTACTGGGATGGAGGAAGTTTCATTTTTAGGTGTCTGGTCACTTCTGACCGGGAAGGCTCAGGATGTATGTGACTCCTAAACGAAGACCATCAGAGGGTTAAAAAAAGTAACTTCACCTTTCTTGTTTTCCTTCAACCAATTATTCTGCGTTTTAAGTAGGCTCTTGTTGTAAGATGCTGATTATTGGCTTTTTTTTCATACCAGTGACTCTTTTGAATCTGAGGAGTTTTGCTTTTTCTGCTGGTTGTTATGCCAATAGATACAAGTGTATGCGAGTGTCTTTTCACTGAAACAAGTAATTCTTTCCTTTTATACACATTTAAAATGTGTGTGCCTACAAATCTACAAGAAAGAATGAAATCTCTTTTCAAATTCCTGTCAGAATCTGTCTTTAGATGTCAGTTCGTTCACAGACGTCCAGGTTTGTTCAATTTGTTCATGAACGTCCGATATGTTGCAGTTTACGTTTTTTTTTTCTCTTATGTTGTTTAGACTAGAGTTTAATTCATAGAGTTGGTCTTTCTAACCAATGAAATGCTCCGTCACAGTCTGTGCAAGTCATTGCATACTGTAGATGTGATGAGATTTGTTCAAACACTTATCAATTTCTTTTCTTAAAATATGAATTCATGAATTAAATGCCAGTGATTTGTGGAAAGGAAAGGGTGCAGCCACAGCAGACTCAGGACAGATGACTCATGCATTTGTTAGAGTCCTGTTATGACTGTTTTAATATCCTCTGCACTGAGTTCACACAGTACTCAAGCGTCCATGTGCTTTACTCTTTTACAGTCTGATTTCACACACCCACAAACACAAGCTTTTTCAAGATCCTTGTTAAATTTAGACATGTTGTTTGTTTTCACAGGCGGACTACTACTTTCAGTACACGGAGTGTAACAGCACGGGGTCCAGATGGAGGGTGGCCATCCCTCTGAATCCAGGAGAGTGTACAGGACTGCCAGACCCTGTGAAGGGCACCGACTGCAGTAAGTTCACAATCTTTTAGTCAGAGAGGAAGTTTAATTTATGGGATGGTTTTGACTGAGATTGGTCTTTGGGAAATGGACATTTTGTGTTTATTTGGATGTTTACACTAATGTGATTCAGTGCATTTTGAATGTTATGAGTGTGTGTGTTTAAACCGTTTTTGTCACCCCTTATCAGCGCAGAGGAATTTCCTCTTAGATAGAATGTTCATTGGCCCTGAATAATGATTCCTCAATCTTTACAAAGTCCCCGGCCAGTGTATTCCGTTTTAGTCGTGTAGTTTGGAAGAATACAAGCAAAATTTTGAAATCAAAATGGACTCTTTTTACTTTATTAATAAATCTAATCAATAAAAGTCAATAACAGTCTAACTGTCACAATTTTCAATGAGATCCTGGTGTAAAAACATGTCTCGCTCACTACTTTATTTCCTGCTGAATATTCTTTCTCAATTGGAAATGCATCTGATTATATGAAAATTAGCTTGGGTTTAATGTTGTCTAACTATGGAAGAGTATTAGGGCCAAGCAATAATACAAAATAAAACCATCTTGAGATTAAAGTCATAATTTCGAGAAAAAAGTCAAAATACTGTACAATCTTGAGAATAAACTCATTAAATATTGAGAATAAAGTTGTTGTGTTTAAAAAAAAACACGTTATATTTAGAGAAAAAGGTCGAAATACAATCTTGAGAATAAATTCATTAAGTATCGAGAAATAAAGTCGTTATGTTTAAAAGTAAAAACTTGATTAAATTTTGAGGAATAAAAATCGAAATACAATCTTGAGAAATAAACTCATTAAATATCGCGAATAAAGTCATTGTGTTTCAAGAAAAAAACGTGTAAAATTTTGAGAAAAAAAGTCGTAATACACTTCAAGAATAAACTCAGTTAAATATTGAGAATAAAGCTGTTGTTTTGAAAAAAAACTCATTAAATTTCGAGAAATAAAGTCGAATATTTCGAAGAAAGATTGTCGATTATGTTTGAGAAAAAACTTGTTAAATTTCAAGAAAAAAGTTGAAATACAAAATCTTGAGAATAAAGTCATTAAATATTGAGAATAAAGTCGTTGTTTTTCGAGAAAAACTTGTTACATTTCGAGAAAAAAAAAGTCGTAATACAATCTTAAGAATAAACTCATTAAATATTAGAGAATAAAGCTCGATATTTCAAGAAAAAACTCGTTTAATTTTGAGAAAAAAGTTGTAGTACAATCTTGAGAATAAACTCATTAAATTTTGAGAAATAAAGTCGTAGTGTTTTAAGAAAAACTCGTTAAATTTCGAGGAAAAAAGGTTGAAATACAATCTTGAGAATAAACTCATTAAATATCGAAAATAAAGTTGTTGTGTTTGGTGAAAAAACGTGTTAAATTTTGAGAAAAAAAGTCGATAATACAATCTTGAGAATAAACTTATTAAATATCGAAGAATAAAGTCATTGTGTTTTGAGAAAAAAAAGTTGAAATGAAATGTAGAGAATAATGCATTCGATCAGTGTTCATTGCATAGCCTACTGATAGAGGACAGAGTTGGATCACTAGTCAAGCTGTATTTTTGACTTTATTTTCATTAACAAAGAAATACAATCAACTTTAGCATTAATCTATTGCATTAAAAGTGTCACTGAATTTGCCCGTGCAGAACTTTACTGATAAAAGACGTTTGAGCCGTCACTTGAACGACGAACAGCGCTGGCCCAAATGCACTCTGGAATATGGACTTTGATCAATTAAATCATAAATTTGATCAATTAAAACTGTACTGCATTGCCATTAATGGGTGTATAGATGTTTACAGTCGTTACATTCTGTGGATAGAGGCATACTCAACCAATAACGACCCTAAAGTAATAGCCAGTTAGCTACTTCATCAAAACAGTTAGCCTACTGGCATAGGAGGGTGTCCCAGAGCTCCGCGCGGACATGGGGAACGAAAAGTAAGTAACCAAGTAACCACGGAGACTTCTAAAAGTTTCTCGAAACACGACTTTATTCTCGCAATTTAATGAGTTTATTCTCAAGATTGTATTTCAACTTTTTCTCGTAACACAACAACTTTATTCTCGAAATTTAATGAGTTTATTCTCAAGAATGTATTTCGACTTTTTTTCCGAAATTTAACGAGTTTAATCTCGCATTAAAATGACTTTAATCTTGAGAATGGTTTTATTATTTTATTATTGCTTGGCTCTAATCCTCTTCCGGATGTAACAGATTTTGAATTACCTGAAAGGTAATTTATTGTAAATTTATAATCACTCAGTTGATTGCAACGCTATGATATTAGTTTATTTTCAAGAGTAATTTTCATTTGTTAGTTTATATTTGTTTAAAATATCCAAAAAAGGTGGCGTGGTGGTAAATATATATATATATTTTTTTGTTTGTTTATAATAGCCAAAGATGCTGGTGTCGTAGTTAAAAAAAAAAAAGCTAAATTTATTTCAATTACCCATGGAGGTAAAAAAAAAACAAGCTGATTTTATTTGTTTTGTTTTATATTTTGTGTTTATCAAAAGTCTATATTAGATCATTTTACAGCCTAACTGATTTTAGATCTAAATGAATTACCATGGTACACTTGCCCTACCCAATACTTGGATTTGGTGATCACTTTATCTTTCCAATGACATCTCATTAAACTGTATTGTACATTTGTTTCCATCCTTGTCTGTCAGCATTCTCATGCAAGGCAGGGGAGTTTCTAGAGATGTCTGCTCAGGAGTGCATAAAGTGTGCGGCTGGCACTTACTCGCTGGGCAGCGGCCTACGTTTCGATGAGTGGGACAACATCCCTCCTGGATTCAGCAGCCTAGCAACCTCCCCTAATGACTCACCCAACCAACAGCATGCTTCCACCTGCAAGAGGTCAGTTACTTTGGGCTCTTCAAAGCAATCAAATAAATAAATTAATGAGTTCTTCAAAAAACATTTTTTTCTTTTCATTGTTGTGTTCTTATTGAAGCTTTGTTTTGATTTTCTCCACATAAACAAAATGCATCGCACAATTTCAGATACTATTGAAATATCACATTTATGTATTTATAGTCCTTAGTAGGTACAATAATTCTATCTCTCTTGTAAATAAAAAGGACCATGGAGCAAACAGAGACAGAACAAATTTAATTCAAAGTTAATAAAAAGTTACAAAAAAGGAGATATGCCATTTTTGCTTTCTATATTTGGTGTGTTCAAAAGATATTGAGAATAATGCATTATCTTCATTGTGGGAACACTAAATAAAGTAATCCTAATGTACATACACTACCGGTCAAAAGTTTAAGATCGGTAAGGTTTTTTATGTTTTTAAAAGAAGTCTCTTCTGCTCACCAAGGCTGCAATTTTTTGATAAATACACAAAAAACACAGTAATATTGTGAACAATTGAAAATGACTTTTTTTATGTTAATATATATTAAAATGTAATTTATTCCTCTGAAAAAAAGCTGAATTTTCAGCATCATTACTCCAGTCTTCAGTGTCACATGATCCTTCACAAATCACTCTAATATGATGATTTTATGCTCCAAAAACATGTATGATTATTATCCATGAGGAAAACAGTTTTTTACATTTTTATTTCAGGATTCTTTGATGAATAGAAAGTTCAAAAGAACAGCTTTTATCTGAAATGGAAAGCTTTTGTTACATTAAACACTACCCTTTAAAAAGTTTGGGGTCAGTAAGAATTTGTATTTTATTTTTGGGGGAAATAAATAATAAATCAATACTTCTATTCATCAAGGATGAGTTACATTGATCAAAAGTTACAGTAAAGACATTTATAATGTTAGAAAAGATTCTCATTAAATAAATGCTGTTCTTTGAACTTTCTATTCATCAAAGAATCCTGAAATAAAAATGTAAAAAACTGTTTTCAACATGGATAATAATAATTAATGTTTTTGGAGCATAAAATCATCATATTAGAGTGATTTGTGAAGGATCATGTGACACTGAAGCTGGAGTAATGATGCTGAAAATTCAGCTTTTTTTCAGAGGAATAAATTACATTTTAATATATTACACATAGTCATTTTAAATTGTCATAACATTTTGCAATATTACTGTGTTTTTTTTATCGAAAATTGCAGCCTTTGGTGAGCAGAAGAGACTTCTTTTAAAAACATAAAAAAATCTTACCGATCTTAAACTCAGTGTACATAATGTAAGATGTGCATATCATTTTCAGTTGTACTGAATACTGTAGCTAGTCATATGTGTCTAAAATGACCGTTCCCAATCAAAGTACACTAAGACTTATCTGTGCAGGCATGCACACACTTACCAGAGAGATGAAACAATTCAAGTATTAAACAATCTTTTTTTTTTTTCTTTTTCTTTCATGCATCTGAAGACTACAGTCACAATAGTGTGTGTGTCTTGTGTATTTGGATGCTTTTAGTGCAAAGTGGGTTGCTCAGGGCTTGTATCTGGAGTCTAACAGGGATGATGTGTACTGTGTTCTCTGATCTACACTGTTCACTTAAAGAAGCCGGGGTTCGGTGTCCTTTGACTACCAGTATGTGGATAACAGCATCATCTTTGAATTCTTTGTAAGTTTGGATTCTATTTCTACTGTGGATATTTTAAGACATCAAAATCAGCTTTTCTGCATTGTTAAAAAAAATATAAATATTTTTGGACAGATTCAGAACGACCAGTGTCAAGAGATGGATGTGGATTCAAATAAAAAATGGATCAAATTGACTACTCATGGAGAGTGGGGAACACACAGTGTAAGTCACAAACTCACCCAACTTTTTTTGCCAGCTGAACCTCTTTGACCTAATATTTTTACTTGAAGTATACCTGCAATTTAAGTTAGGTCAACAATAAAACTGTCAATAAATAAATAAATAAATAAGCTGAATTTTCAGCATCATTACTCTAGTCTGCAGTGTCACATGATCCTTCAGAAAGCATTCTAAAATGCTGATTTGGTGCTCTAGACATATTTATTATTATCATCAATATGCATATTTTGTCAAAACTGTATTGAATAGTTTCATAATTCTTTGATGAATAGAAAGTTTAAAAGAACAGCACGTTTTTGAAATGGAAATCTTTTGTAACAATGTAAAAGTCTTTGTCATTTTTTATTTATTCAATTTAATGTATTCTTGCTGGATAAAAGTATTAATTTCTAAATAAAAAGTTTACATTCATTGTAATTTTTAGTTTGCAATTTTGTTTATCATTGCTCAAAACCACACAATGCCCAAATAAGTCATCTTTACTGAATTCGAGTAATATCTATGATATTTTCCTCATATAATCAGGTTAACCTGAATTCTGGCACTAATATCCTGTACTGGAGAACTACTAGAGTCACACTCGGCTCAGTCAAACCAATACTCCTGAAGAACATAAGGATAGAAGGTGAGGGTGCGCTAACTTGCCTGCTTGTTTTTCCATTTTAATTTGAAAAATGCTCCTCATTGAACAATTATATGATGTAATTTTTTTTCTCTCTCAGGTGTGGCTTACACCTCAGAGTGTTTTCCATGTAAGCCTGGGACGTTCAGTCGCACCCCAGGCTCCTCCTCCTGTGCGCCCTGTCCACGGGACACATACTCTGGCCGAGGGGCCAGCTCCTGCACACCTTGCAACACAAAAACACAGTACGCCTGTAAGTGCATACAGTCATTTAAATACCATATAGGCTGGTTTCTAGAAAATGCAGATATAGACCATTTCACAAGATGTAAACAACACTGGTCCAGAAACACTTCCTGTTTCAGTTTGTAACTGTTTTCTTTATTTCACATGTAAAGAAAACATCTTAAAGATGTTTGTTTAACTTTTTGATTCAGTTTTAAATGTTCTGTTGGTTGTATTTTATCCCAGCTTTTATGTAGTGTTGAAAAACTGAAACAGGAAGTGCTTCTGGACCAGTGTTGTTTACATCTTGTGAAATGGTCTATATGTGGTTGTAGTAGGACTAAAAACAAAGCATAAATTGAAATTATAATTGTGTATGAATGTGTGTTCTAATTATTTATTTATTATTTTAATGTATGTATTTGTAAAGTGTTTTTAAAATAAACATTAAATCACTTACTAAAGAAGACAAAATATATATTGTTTTTAAAGTTGATCTTTTTATTATTTTGATATTTTAAAGTAATAGTACAACCAGAAATTTGAATTCTGATATTTATTCACCATCATATTTGAAATTCATATGAATATATTTTTCTTTACCTTTCTGTTTCTTTTACTTGTCTAAAATACATTAAAATATTTAATTAATTCTGTTTTTTTTTAAATTGTAATTAAAAAATCTGTTAATTAAAAATACTTATTGAATTGAAATAACATTTTTTATTGAATCAATTAAACTCAATTTCAAAAAATCCCTTTTGAATTAAACCTACATGAATTGTAAATACGGATATCATTAGCTATCAATCCAAAGATTCACATAGCTATTGTGAACTGAGTAATAACCCCGGAATGAGGAAATACTCTGAAACGTAATCAGTCCAGTTTAACATCATCTCCCTCCACTTATTGCACCCTCAAACATGATCTTTCTCTCACACATCATATTAACTCTTTATTTATTTAAAATTTTTTATTAACTCTGAATGGTTTTCTTGTGTTAAGGCCCGTTCACACTAATAAGAACAACTATATCAGTATCCATCCACACCAGCAGACAATATTGTGCTTATTTGAAGCGTGCATTTATTGTCATTTATTGCATTTATTGTGCTTTATTGTCTGTCACTTTGAATGCTCGAGCTGAAAAAAAAACAAACATTCTGAAAGTTATGCCTCTTATATTGTTTCTCTGTGCCGTTATCATTATAGTTGTGGTTTGGACTATTCTTTTATATTTAGAGCGATATTTATTGTTATCTTTATAGTTCTTGTCCTCGGTGTAATGTATGATTCTTCTGTAATTTTAACAGCAGAAGGTTCTGCCATCTGCAAAAGTAAACCTCCATGCTCGAAGAAAGACTACATCCAGACCTACAGCACCTGTGATAAGGATGGAACGGTACACACACACACACACACACACATACGCACGGGGGTAAAAGGCACATTTTACTTTATTCTAAAATTCTGCTCAGCACTTTTCTGAACTGTTTTTGATGATGCTCGTGGAAATTTGGCTGATCCTTGCTCTAATTGTAGACAGCAATGCTAATTTGTTCTATTATTTAATGTTTTTTTTTTTGTATGTATGTATTTATAGCAAATGAAAATCAATAAAATTGAAAATCATTAAAGGAGAACTCCGCGAACAATGAACCTTTGGTCTAATAAAACATTGGTACCTAGTCAATCGTTCTCTGAGATTTGTTTTCATGATAATTCGAATGTAAAGAGTTTTATCTCTAAAAACTGTTTAGCGTATAATGCTAGTACTGGGGGCATTTACTAAGTAAAAAGAAATCACTAGTTAATACCACTAACAAGGCTCAAAATAGCCCCACACTAACACATTAACATAATGAGTGTCCATACATGCAAAACGAAGCATTGAGAACTTTGTAAGTGTACAGACCATTTAATAAGAAGATACTTTATAAAGACAATTCACTTCCTGTATACACAGCAGGAGCCATCTTAGAATATAGTCTCGATAAGTAAACCCGAAACGTCGTGCTGAGTGAGCTGAACTGTATGAAGTTCAGCGAACTTCTGAACTGTATGAACGGCATTCGAAGTTCGACTTATCGAGACTATATTCTAAGATGGCGCCTGCTGTGTATACACAAAGTGAATTGTCTTTATAATGTATCTTCTTATTAAACAGTTTGTACACTTACAGAAGTTCTCAATGCTTCATTTTGCATGTATGAACACTCATTATGTTACTGTGTTAGTGTGGGGCTATTTTGAGTTTTGTTAGTGGTATAAACTAGCGATTTCTTTTTACTTAGTCAATGCCCCCAGTGCTAGCATTATACGCTAAACAGTATTTAGAGATAAAACTCTTTACATTCGAATTATCATGAAAACAAATCTCAAGAACGATTGACTAGGTACCAATGTTTTATTAGACCAAAGGTTCATTGTTCGCCAAAGTTCTCCTTTAAGAAGACATTAGTCTCAAAATACAGTCAGTTGTGTCAAGTCAAGGTGATTAAAGCTGGGGTAAAAGGAACCCCTGCTAAAGGCACAATAACTAACATGATAACAAATAGCTCTTTATCATCTGAATATAACCTGAATCTAACTCATGTCAGCAAATGGAAAATATTATATATCAAGTTGGGTGTCCACCTTAGAGATAATCACCATTTAATGAAACCATTATTAAAAATATATGAATCATATCATATAATATTTATTGTTACTACTGTAAAGCTTTATTAAATGATTGGATCTTATTCAATGCTTTCAGAATCTTTACTTTTTTAAAAAATATTTTTTTCTAGATTTTTAATATGAACATTTTATTTACAGTATATTTATTGTACAAAAATGAATTTATTTATCAAAATAAACTGAAAATAGTACAAACTTTGCTAAAGTGATTATTTTCGAAACCGGTATTAACTTAAGACATTATTAAATACACATTATTTTGTATGTGTAAATACTTTGTGCCTTTGCCCTATGCAGGCTTTTGCCCCGTGTGTGGGTTAAAAGGCCCACCTTTGCACCTCACACATTTATGATTTTTCACACAAAATCTGTTGCTCAATCAAGTTTCAAAAAACATATTTTTTTTCTGCAATCTTACACTATAGGAGTAGTGAAAAGCTTATTTTCCTAAAGGTGTGCCTTTAGCCTCATTGTATCACACTCACACACACACACAACAGCTACCAGTGCAATAAATTGAAAATGATCCTTTTGTTAAAGCTACACTGTGTAACTCTTTTAGTTTATTTTTAGCTAAAAAACACTTAGATCTTTCAAAAATATATGTGCTCATTAATGTATATTTACTTCGATTCAAGTAATAAAGTATTCTCGTAAGTGTATAAAATGCCATTGAAAATACATACGGGTAAGGGGTTCTAATGTCGGTCGCCATGTTGCCCCTCCATCTTGAAAGTACATTAGCCAAAGAGGGACATACCCGTTAATTACAAGCTTCGCCTTTCGTGTTTACGTTTGAGTTAACACTCATGGACGAGGTCAAACTGGAAGCCATGTTAATCTTGGACTACATTGGCCACCGTCAGGAGTTAAAACGAAATCAGAATTGAGAGGAACAGAAACTAATATTCACTGGATGGTCATATACCTTTTCACCACTAGATGGGGGTAAAAATCACACAGTGTAGCTTTAATATTTTAAGTAAATAAATTGAATACATAAATGCTGTCTCTCTTATAGACTTGGGTCCTGTATAAGTGGCTCGAGCCTCAGATTTGTTTGGAGGCTGCTGCAGGTGCAGTAAAACTGCCACCTTCTGGTCAGCGTAAGCCGTGTCCACCCTGTAATCCCGGTTTCTATAACAACCACACTGCCACCTGTTCTCCCTGCCCACCCGGGACTTACTCTGATGGAGTCAAAGGTGATAAATCATCCAAACATCTTAAGAAGGACGTATGAAACATGATCATTTCAAAAGCATGCACATCATTTTAATTACATAGCCAAAGATATTAAACATGGATTGTGTGGCATCTGTAGCATGCCAGTCTTGTCCAGCTGGCACGGAGCCTGTCCTCGGGTATGAGTACAAGTGGTGGAACGTGCTGCCTGCCAACATGAAGTCATCCTGTTTTAATGTGGCCAACAACAATTGCGATGGCTTGAATGGTGAGATATTACACAAGAACTGGTGTGGTAGATGTTACAGCATATTGTTGTAATGCTTATTTTTTGCTGCTAGATGTCGCTGTTGCATCACTAATAAATACAAATTGACTTTTCTGTTCATTCTAGATGTTCTTCACATTTGCGCATAATACCTTCATATCTTTTTTTCTACTTTTCGTGTCTTAGGTTGGGAAGTAGCGGGTGATCACTTACAATCAGGATCAGCTCGTTCAGATAATGATTATCTCATATTAACTCTCATAGTACCTGGATTCAAGTGAGTCTTCAAGTAGGCTACTTGTCCTCCTACTCGCAGCTACACAATTCAAGTGCCGCCCACAGCATGTTACGGTTATTATAGCTCATTAAAAACTTAGCATGGTTAAACAGTGGACCTCTGCTGTGTGAGTTGATATTACAAGAATTGTTTTATTACATAACCTCTGCTTTCTGTGTAATCAGTCTATTGTTCCTATCAGGTTGCCCATGTCTGTTCAAGGAACATCTGGCAGTGAGTTACGGACAGATCACTTTTGAGTTTGAAACTATCTGTTCAGCTGACTGTGAGTTTTACTTTTATGACGGTAAGTGTGTTTGTGTTCCTTTTTTTTGATAGATCATTTTATTCTGCTTTTAAATGTGCATATAAAACAATTTACATCTAATGAATGGTAATTTTGACATCTACACACTTTCATGGTGTTTTGTGATACTTGATATTAGATGTTGTACAACCTGAATCAAACAACCTTTTTTTAGTTTAATTTGCATCCTCACTCCATTCATCTTCACAACACAGTTTAAGATATTTTAGATTTAGACCTTTCTGTCCCTCCATTGAAAATGTATAAACGATATACTGTCCTTGTCCAGAAAGGAAATACAGACATCATCAAAGTAGTCCATGTGATATCAGTGATTAGTTAAAGCATCGAAAATACATTTTGGTCCAAAAATAACAAAAACCATGACTTTATTCAGCATTATATTGTCTTCCGGTTCTGTTCTGTTTTGGGCGGTGAGATTTCACTTAGTGAAACTATGCAAAGCTTCTGTGTTGCATGTTACACGTAGGCTCACTATTGGCCGACGCTGGTCATGTGTGTGTGTTTGTGTGTGATGCGTTTTACGTACAACCTAGAAGCTTTGTGTAGTTTCACTACATTAACTATCTCTAGGCCCACAGAGGAGAAAATGAATAGTTGAATTAAGTCGTTTGCGCACAAAAAGTATTCTCCTCACTTGATAAACTTAAACTAAAACTATTTTAGTTTGTTGTTATTTCATTGTGACTATTTTAACAATGTCTTTCATAACTTTTGGGCCGGCCAGTTTCGATCCCTTAAAGCTACACTGTGTAACACTCTTAGTTTATTCTTAGCTAAAAACACTTAGTTCTTTCAAAAATATATGTGCTCATTAATGTATATTTACTTCGTTCAAGTAATAAGGTATTCTCGTGAGTGTATAATATGCCATTGAAAATACATACGGGTAAGGGGTTCTAATGACGGTCGCCATGTTGTCCCTCCATCTTGAAAGTACATTAGCCAAAGAGGGACATACCCGTTAATTCAAGCTTCGCCTTTCAGCGTTTACGTTTGAGTTAACACTCATGGACGAGGTCGATCTGGAAGCCATGTTAATCTTGGACTACATTGGCCACCGTAGAGTTAAAATGAAATCGGAATTGAGAGGAACAGAAACTAATATTCACTGGATGGTCATATACCTTTTCACCACTAGATGGGGGTAAAAATCACACAGTGTAGCTTTAAGAAGCCTATGGAGGAGTCATCTAGTTCTCAGGTTTAACCAACAATATGTTAATCTTTAATCTTAGTTAATGTTGATCTCAACATTAAATAATACATTTTAAGATCAAAATTTGCATCTGTTTTCACTTTGCACTGTGAACTGTCACAATTTTAGATTTTTATTAACAAAGGTTATAAATACTGTAAGAATATATTGTTAATTTTTTGTTAATGTTGGTTAATGTATTTACAATGAGGTATCACTTTTTCAGCATTAGTTAAAGGGTTAGTTCACCCAAAAATGAAAATTAAGTCATTAATTACTCACCCCCATGCTGTACCAACTCCGTAAGACCTTCATTGATCTTCGGAACACAAATGAAGATATTTTTTATTTATTTTGAGAGGTGGATCACTGCTACATAGGCTCCTGAAAGGATAGAAACTTTACGGCCTAAAACAAAAATAACGACTTTATTCGACTATTCCTTTCCTTCCTGTTGGGCCTGAGACGAGAGTTCAAGAGATTTCCATGACGCATGCGTGAGAATTGCGCAAGAAGTAGTAGAAAAATAATGCAATTCTCGCGCATACGTCGTGGAAATCTCTTCAACTCTCGTATCAGGCCCAGAAGGAAGAAAAGGAATAGTCGAATAAAGTCGTTATTTTGCTTTTTTTCCGCACAAAGTATTCTCGTCGCTTGATAAACTTATATTTGAGCCACTGTAGTCACATGGAATATTTAAACATTTTCTTCATTGACTTTCTGAGCCGTCAAGTTTCAATCCTTTAGGAGCCTATGTAGCACTGATCCACCTCTCAAATTTAATCAAAAATATCTTCATTTGTGTTCCGAAGATGAGCGAAGGTCTTACAGGGTTGGTACAGCATGGGGGTGAGTGATTAATGACTTAATTTCATTTTTGGGTGAACAAACCCTAAGTGTTATCAAAATACTTTGTGCACCTTTTTCTTTTTTGAAGTGTAATTGAGTTTATTGTCATTCCAGGATGTGAAAAAACGAAGCACAAATGTAGTTGAATCATGGGATGGGAGTAAAACCAAACAGAGTTACACATACATCATGACTGAAAACACTTCCGTTGTGTTTACCTGGGCTTTCCAACGCACCAGTCAGGCTAGTGATGTCAGTACCAATGCATATACATGCAGTGATAAAAAATGTTCATGTTTATTGAATGACTATAGTCATAATGGTCGTTGTCACTGTCCAGGTGCGTCGGTATGCAAATGACATAGTGAAGATTTACTCTGTATCCGTCACCAATGCCATGGACGGGGTGGCGTCAGCGTGCCGTGCGTGTGCCCTGAAGTCTAAGCAGGCTGGCTCCTCTTGTGTGCCATGTCCAGCTGGACACTACATTGATAAATCGACCAACCTGTGCCAAAAATGCCCTCCCAACACCGTCCTGTCTGGGCAGAACGTCTACGGCAAAGAAGCGTGCCAGCCGTGTGGGCCGGGCAGCACAATCAACAACGTATTTAAATTTTTCATACATTTTTTATTTTGTAAATTGTACATCCCTTAAGTGTTATGATAATAATAATAAGTGTCTGACGGTTCTCTTGAATGTTTACATTTGTAGGAGCAGAGTGTGTGTTTCAGCGACTGTTTGTTCAAATACACTCACCAGAATCAGACTCTTCAGTATGACTTCAGTGCTTTGACATCTGCTGTGTCCATCATGAACGGGCCCAGCTTCACTGCGAAAGGCACAGAATACTACCACCTCTTCAATATCAGCCTGTGTGGAGCTGAGGTACAATACACACACATGCTGAAATGAGCAGAAATGACATCACAGAATATTATTTATTCCTTCATCTGTCTTTTGTCAGGGTCACAGGGCTGCAGTCTGCAGCGATAACATCACAGATCTGTCCAATGAGGATGCTGAAGGTGGTCCGCTGGGCAGTTCAGTGGAGGCTTTTCTTTGTCAGTCGACGATTATTCCTTCAGATGGGCGGGGCTTACGGACAGCCCTTTCCTCTCAGTCCGTTAGCCTGGCCGACACTTTTCAGGGTGAGAGAAATTTCAAATTTTAAACATTATTTGTTGACTTTTTTATAGATGTGATGTGCATGTCCATATTTCATTCATTTGAAATACTTGCTAATAGGGATGCCAAATTTTATATTTGATGAAATCTATTAATGTTTAACAGACATTCCAGTATCAGTAAATAATGGAGGAAAATGTCCTTAAAGGGATAGTTCACTTTGAAATTAATTTTTGATATGTTTTAGCTTACCTCAAGGGCATCCAAGATGTAGGTGTCTTTGTTTCCACAGTATTTTCAATTTTGACATTTTTCAGTCAAACCGTTGTTGTCTATCAGTCATACACTGGAGGCTAAGGGGGTCCACGTCAAAGAGCATGCACAGAGAAGTCCAAATTAAACATGATTTAATGACTCGTAAATGTAAGTACACACTGATGGCCTAAGACACGAAACGAGCGGTTTTTGTGAGAAAACGAACAGTATTTATATCGTTTTTAGTAGGTCAAAACAAAAGTAGGTCTAGCACTTATTCTTCAAGTTTTTCACACAGATCAAACACACATATGCAGACTGAATATATTGCTAGTTTATTTTGATTAGCCAGCTAGCAGTTCTCTTGGCAGTTTGCTGATAATCCGGTGTCTGAAGTAAAATGTTCAAAACATCTCCTGAGAAAATACCAAGTCTTGGTTAATTTAATTTTGGTTTCGTCTTATTTTCCTTACCTTGTCATTCAAGGCCAGGGCACATTTCTGGAACTTTTGCGCGCTTCCACATCCCGTGCAACTACAGATCTCCCAGGAACATATGCGTACATATCCGTTTCACCTAGATGCGCATGCGCAAGCGGTGCACGACGCGCCGATCATGGTCGACTGTGACGACATAAACAGCTGAAGAATACCGCCCGTTTTTAAAAATTGAATTATGTATTTAAAAGTTGCAGAATGGATTAATTGGGAGACTCCAAAATTGGCAGAGATAGGCAGGCAATGCAAAACAAAATCCTACATTGGGAAATAGTGGGGGGGACAACTTATATTTTGAAATTTGGGGGGGGCGTGTGTGTATAATGGCTCCTACGCCTATGGTTTAAAGAGAGAGACAGGGAGGTTGCCGCTTGCTAAAAACATGGGTAAAGTGCGGCCGCTCCGCTTGCTCCTCCTTTCCACAAGCACTTGCATATGTTGAAAAGAACACTCTGCCTACAGTTAAGCATGGTGGTGCTTGGTTATACCAGAAGCTGGTGTCTTCTATCTCATTTGTAAGCAGGTCATAACAGCAAAAGGGTGTTCTACTAAGTACTAAAGATGCTTGCCATGGAGGGGTTGAATACTTTTGAGTCTGCAGAACTCATTAAAAGTTGCTTTTTCAGTTGAATTTGGGAAAACCACTTGTTGTTGAGCTATTTAAATGACTTTATTTGTTCATTGCAAACTGCTGCAAGTGCATTTTGCCAATAAACCTGATTAGCAATACAACTTTTACAGCTGATTACAACTGTACGTTTTCAACCTTTCAGGGAAGGGTTATCAGCACCTAGATGGAATGCTGTATTTATATAAAAGCATTGGATATGTAAGGGATAATCCACGGCTAGCCATGCATTAAAGGATTTTAATGCACGACGTAGAGGCGAAGAACCACCCAACGCGAAGCGGAAATGCTTTTTTTTTTTTAATGCCATCGGATTGCTTTTATTTGAATGAATTATCACATTTATTTAAACTCATTATTAAAAGAAAGAGAAACAGAGAATGTGTTAATTCTTTGTACCGCTTTTTCAAGTCTTCTATTACCGTGCTTGGGCCCATTTCTCAAAATTGCCATATTCACCATACAAATTAAACGATAATTATTGAACGATAAATCATCCATTTAGCCTACCTAAATAAACGTTTTTTTTTTTTTTCATATGTGACTCTCACTCTGTTTGCAAGCGTAACTGTTACTATGGTTACCAATGTTTTTTTACAGTCTATGGTCTATAGTAGCGGATTCATTTTGAACTGTAATCAAACTGACTGGAACTACCTGTGCATTAAACGGTTTTACTGCACACCTTCCAGCCAATCAGAATCAAGTATTTAGACAGCCCGTGGTATAATGTTATGTTCCTCATACGATTTTAAAGTGAACCAATTTTATCATCACATTCATAACATAATATTAGATAAGCAGTAGCAAATAAAAATGTGTTTTAGATTTCTGCTGCTTTAGAATAATTCTACATGGTGTTTGTTAAAGTGTTTTAATTAACACTCTTAGTTTTAAAACTCAGCATATCTAAAACAGGCCTTTTGTTTAGTGATAAATATGATTAATTACTCAAATTTAAGGGTGGTCATACTTACTAAGCTCTTCCTGCTGTGCTGTCACCCACATGTGCCCTCTTAAGATGGGTTGTGTGTGTGTGTGTTTGTGTTTGTGCCACAGGAGCCACGGTGGAGAAATCACTTAACGGAATAACTGCCAGACCAGAACTATTTCCATCTCCACCCAAGAGAATTCCAGATGTTCACTTCTTCTATCGGTACTTGCAGATACGTCATCAAACGTCATCAAGTGCCTCTTAAAGTTCCACTCACAGACGGTTGCCTAGAGTCTTAGTTTTAGGGGTTTGTAATAAGGTACTGTATGTGCTTTGTTCATTTCCCTCTATATTATGTGTTTATTGATGTCTTTTATTTGCAAAGATCTCCACAGGTCACAACCTCATGTAAGAGAGGCAGAAATGCCGTGGTTTCATTGCGCTGTAACCTGGAGAAAACTGCGAGGGGAGACATATCCGTGCCCAGGTGTGCGCACCTTCTTGCATACATTCTTACAAAGAAAATTCTTACATAAAGCCCCTTTAATATGAGATCATAAAAGCTGCATGCTTAAAGGCCATTGCACACTGAGTCCGAAATTCGCATCCGGAATTTTCGCACGTTACTAAAAAAATTCAACCTCACGTTATGTCAATCATGCTTGCACACCGCCTCCGAAACTTTCGTCCGTCATAAAATTAATCGGATCGGGTTCGATTTTCTGCATTTTCGCATCCAGAGCCAGTATTTTGAGAGGTCTTTTGACAATTCAGGGCCAGGGAAGCTCGTCCTCAAATCATTGCACATTGCGCTGTGCTTTCAGTTTCGGTTTTCAGTTCGAATCAAGTGTTTGTTCTCTTCTCTATATTGTATTATGAAATTAATAAACCTCCCCTTTCAATCAGATTGAAATTTAGGATTGAATAAGATGTGATTGAGCAGCCAATTCGATAACTAATGTATTATTTGGGCACAACATATCACAGCTAACTTAGTTGTTTTCTGCCCAGCGCTTCAACTGGGCCGTGCGCAGGGGTGTGTGTGGGTGTGTGTGTGTTTGCGTGTGTTTGCGTGTGTGCGCACATGTGTCCATACCTTACACATACTGCCAGATCTCCGTTCAGAATCGATTGGTTCACGGAAATTGGTGGTCTTGTTTTTAATATGTGGCTCCAGAATCGCTAGCAAAGCATCAAACTGTCCCACTGACATTCTGAAGCAAATTTTGAATCGCTAGGGATAAATTCGCAACTCCTTGATAAGGAGGTGAAACTCCTTCCTCTTGGTGCAATTTCAGGATTGGATGGACCTAATATTTCTCTTTCTTCTCTTTTCATTAAGAGAAGGGCAACAAAATCATCCTCACTGCTTGACAAATCCATTTGGTATTTTTGAGTTTTTCCGCAAAGGTTTAATAAATATGCATCGGACTCGGTATGCAAGGTTTCTATGCGTGACAAATTTTTAGGCTGACGAACACGAAAAAACGCATCCGAAAAAATGTAATCAGTGTGCAATGGCCTTAACAGTTATATTTTTTAATAATAATTAGAATTTTATTTAATAAAAATGTTGCTAAACACACACACGCTCACACACACAAACACTGCTCCATGTTGAAAATAGTTTTTTAAATTTTTATTTCAGGATTCTTTGATGAATAGAAAGTTCAAAGAACAGCATTTATTTAATTAGAATCTTTTCTAACATTATAAATGTCTTTACTGTAACTTTTGATCAATGTAACTCATCCTTGATGAATAGTATTTAACAAAAGCTTTCCATTTCAGATAAAAGCTGTTCATTTGAACTTTCTATTCATCAAAGAATCCTGAAATAAAAATGTAAAAAACTGTTTTCAACATGGATAATAATCATACATGTTTTTGGAGCATAAAATCATCATATTAGAGTGATTTGTGAAGGATCATGCGACACTGAAGACTGGAGTAATGATGCTGATAATTCAGCATTTTTTCAGAGTAATAAATTACATTTTAATATATATTAACATAAAAAAGTCATTTTAAATTGTCATAATATTTCACAATATTACTGTGTTTTTTGTGTATTTTTTATTAAAAAATTGCAGCCTTGGTGAGCAAAAGAGACTTCTTTTAAAAACATTAAAAAAATTTTTTACCGATCTTAAACTTTTGACCGGTAGTGTAATTTATAAAATGTATTTACTATAAGAATACAAATTATGAATACCCAAACTTCTATTTTTAAATCTTTGCATTTAAAATAATGCATTAAATACAAGGTGAAATGTTAAAGTAAACTTCCTTAGAGGTCTTTTTATTATTTGCTTTGGCTTTTCCTTTCAAACCAAATTCATTCTTCTACAGTGAGATAGAGCATACTAAGATGTGTTTCAGTTGAACTTTTTCTGTCCTGTGTCAGTAAGTGTCCTGCTGGCACCTGTGACGGGTGCTCGTTCTACTTCCTGTGGGAGAGCTCCAGTGCTTGTCCACTCTGCACTAATGTCGACTACCACGCCATTGAGGGAGCCTGTAAGGGAGGAGTGCAGGTACTCTCTTTTATTAGTTCTATTATATATATTATTGATTGAAGATATGTGTGTGTATGCTGGCACCAAATGTCATAAAAAATTGCTAGCATGCCGAGATAATAGCAGAAAAGCAAATGGGAAATAATTAGCATAGCTGCTGTTCATGATATTAATGCATTCGATCTGATTCAACATAGGAATAAAAGGTAAGCATTATGTGAATGCTTGGCTAAAGAGATTCGTCTTTAATCTAGTTTTAAACTGGGACAGCGAGTCAGAGCCTTGAACCATATCAGAAAAGTTATTCCAGAGTTTAGGAGCTAAATGCGAGAACGCCCTCCCTCCTTTAGTGGACTTGGATATCCGAGGAATGACGCCTTGAATTTAGTGATCTTAAGGGAGCGCGGTGGATTGTAGGGCAAAAGAAGGTCGATTAAATACACAGGAGCTAAACCATTTAGGGCTTTATAGGTCAGTAATAGTACTTTGTAATTGATACGGAACTTAATAGGTAACCAGTGTAGAGATGATAAAGTTGGTGTTATATGATCATATTTTTTTGATCTAGTAAGAACTGTAGCTTGTTTATTGAGGATGCAGGACAACCAGCTAACAAAGCATTACAGTAATCTAGTCTCGAGGTCATGAATGCATGAACTAACTTTTCTGCATCAGAAACAGATAGCATGTTACGTAGCTTTGCAATGTTTCTAAGGTGGAAAAAGGCTGTTCTTGTAACATGAAATATGATGTTCGAAAGACAAGTTGCGGTCTAGTATAACACCTAGTCTTTTACTGTAGTGGATAAAGTAACAGGACATCCATCTA